>VZTN01002300.1:32356-132266 GCA_013400515.1 Erpornis zantholeuca | reverse complement strand
CCAAAAAAAAAAAAAAAAAAAAAAAAAAGGCAAAAAACCTAGTATCACTACTTTGTCTTCAGTTTTATTCTAAAAAGTGATAAAATGTTGGCAATATAAATTATTAGCAAGAATAACTCATTTTTTCTTGTACCAAGCTCTGGCTGATATACTAATTTGGTAATATGTTCTTACTCCCCAGGTCAGCATAAAATATTTGCACATCCTCTTTCTGCCTTACAGAAGTAACTTCCTACACTTAGTAAGTTAGGAAATATCACAGAAGATGAAACCTCATGCAACAATTATTTAGCAAGAGTCTCTGTCTGTTCTCGTCTTCTTCTCACAAGAAGATCCTCTTTAGAGTTTATGAAATTCTGTGTTAAAATGTAGAGGCATTATTTAAAACTGATTTTGATGCAAACCAAAAATAAATTGCTGGTTCCTAGAGCAAAGTTAGTCTGTTGAGCCTGTAACCTGGTAAACAAAAATTAAGGCTTTTCCTTCAGACAAAGCTATACTGAGCAATCTGAACCTCATTTTAGTTTGATATCCCATCTTAACTTTCAGTTTGCTGAGGTTCAGGAAGTTGCTCCACACTGATCAATGGAGACACATTCTGGAGAGGTGAACTTTCTGAGAGACTTTACCCCCTCCATCAGCACACAGTTATTTTAGGTGGAGGAGACCAACTACCATGGAAAAATACAGATTCACAAGTAAGTTTGCCTAAGAAAAGCAAATAGCCTGCTCATTTTCCTTTCCTTCTTCTACTGTAAACAGGAACAATTTAAAGACAGATAGCAGCAAACAAAACAAGACCTGCCTGCCCTCCACTGTCCGTGATCAAAAAATCCTTGTTGCTATTCCTTGCTCTCAGAACCTTCCTTTCTCCAAATTTCCCACATCAGCCTGAAAAATCCTAAACTTTCTCACTTCTCTTCACAGACAGCTCACCTTCTTGAATGATGAATCTGTAAGGTCAGTCTTACATACATGCCATTCTAGCTGGAAATATCTTTCACATACTACTACAGTTCTGAGGCACTGCAATACCAGTCCTGAGGAAAACAAGCTCCATGCATATTTTTGCATGAGGAACACAAGCAAGGTGAGAAAAGAGAAGTTCAAAAACAAGATGGGCAGAGCTTTTCTCTGCTGCTTCTACAGCAGCTGCTGCTCTACTCCAAGAGGTAATGGGAAGTGGAAGAGGTAATTTGGAGAAAGCCTGGGTTTTATGCATGTCCTAGCTGAAAACGTACATATTCTTTGTACAACCATATACCCATGGGATCTCTCTGAAGATCATGCATCTATAATTATTTACCTATTTGAAATAGTTTTATGCTTTCATGAACAGTCAGATTAAATAAGGGGGGAAATAGTTTGGTTTTCATGATCTACAATAGTCAAATTATGTGAAATCAGTTTCATAAATTATCTACCGATCTTCAAAACCTCCTACAACTGTTTATCAAACAAGTAAGAGCTCAAAAGGAAAACCAAAACCCCAAAGTCCTGTCAAATAGATTCTTTATCTTGAATCCTAGCAAATGCCCACTTAAACTACTGGTATTATTTTTATGCTGTATTTATCAAAATTGTATGCAGTGGAAGCAAGTTTTATTTAACTGCATCATTAGATATATTTAATACCTTTACTGTAATGAAAGATCATCAGCAGTGTTTTTTGAGGACTGTTAGATTAAGACTACTAGGCCAAATAAAGCTATAACTAAAAAACAATAAAAATTCCTGACTGCTGCTTTTTGCTCTTGCCTCAGCTTGGCCCATAAATTGATGCTGCTCTCAGCTTTACAAGCTGGTTTCACTTTCTGCTTCCTGTATGATAATTAACAAGGCCCAGAAATTATGCAGAACTGCAAAATTCATAACTGAGGGCCTGAATATAACCTTCTTTTCCAGCTAAGTGAAATTCAAGCTACATCAGCAAAGCCACAATTTCATTTATGTTGTCTCTGGTATCTCTCTTTGCAGGTAGACTTTCTGGAAATCAGCCAAGGCATGTTGATGCAGCCCACTGCTGGTCCCTGAAGTGAGGAATACTCTAGGAGCTGAGAACAGCAGTGTTGATACACTGGCCCACAATCCCCAACCTCAATTTAACATATTGAAACACTTTAGGTGAGTGCATATCTTCTTACCTTTGGAGTGTTTGGATGAAAAGATTGGTCCTTTGGGGACAACCTATCTAATATCTCAGCTTTCATTCTGTGCATCAGAGGTACCAAGCTCATTTTCACCAATCTGGCTGCCACAGGTGCCAGCATGTTCTTACTGAAAGTAGAAAAGTACAGAGACACATAAATGCCATCCCTATTCTCATCTAAGGACTGCATTAAAGATTCAGCAAAACTTTTTGAGTCAGATGCCTGAGGTTTTTCTCAATTGATAAGCTGGTTTCTTAGCTCTTGTCACAATACATTGGGTGATTTGAAGCTTGCACTGAATTAAAGCATAGATGACACTGACTCCCAGGTGCTGCAGGACCAACAAACCCTGCTCTGGGGCAGGGGAGAGGTTGCAGAAATGTGCAGATCTTTGAAGTTCTGTCCAGTCCAAGTGCTGAGTGCATATCTCTCACTCTCCCTGGCCCCAGCTGCTCTTTCAGCTTGTCAATAGCTCCCATTTGACAAGATAAGACTTGAACACATTGTATGGAACAAAATGATGCTTTACACAACCCTCCCAATAACACTTTTGGGCAGTACATTCGATGGGATGCATTTTATGTCTCAGTGTGTCTTGGCTTGTAGTTTAACCACATACTTTAATCTACCTCTGGTACACACAGTTACCTGTAACTCTTCCTCCCCTTACACCTGCTGAAGTGCAAAGTTGAGTTTTCTAGACGCAGCTGTCACTTTTTGGCCATTTCTGCAGGATTATTTGGAATAATTAGAACATTTTCCTCATTGTAAGAAATACTCTGCTAGTGCAGAGATCTGTTTTGTTCTTCTCCTAAGCTGGGGACAAGCACTGATGGAGTCTTTCTTTTTTCCCCGGCTGTCCCCTGACATACCAGTGCTCAGGGAAATGCACCCTTTGACAACCAGCTCTGTGCAGCACACACGTGTTCTGGTAAAGCAATGCAATTGCATGTGGGAGGGAAGGAGAGGAGAGGAGATGGAGGAGGAGAGCAGAGGAGAAAAACATATCATAAAGCAAGAAGTGATCACTGAGAGCTCTGCACGTGCAAGCAAGATGCAGATAATAATCTCAGCAGACAAAGCATGGACACTGATACAATGCAGGGTGCTCTGCTACATCCAACCTAGATGTCAGGCTGCCATGCCCTACCCTCAGCTCTACAGGCATTTGTGAAGTCCCAAGGAGTGTTCCAAAAGGGAAATTATACAGGGGATTCTCAGTGTATCGGTAGGTATATATAGGAACATGTACATGAGTGTGTAAGAATGGATGAAGTTGCAGAATAGTTGCCATTTTTAGAGGGAAAGGTTATCAGGCAAAGATCCTTTACATGTTTCGTGTTCCATGCTACACAAAAACCTATGAGCATATACTTATTTTCAGCAACTCATACTGCCCATAGCAAGGGTAATGTTCAAATTTCCTGCTGCAATTATTGTCAGTAGCATTTAAAGGATCACTTCTTGGAAGCTTTTAACTCTAAGAATCAGAGCAAATACGTATCTAGCAAGAGACATGGTAACAGATTTATAACTTAACCTTGAATTATGGGAAAGTATTTTATAACATTCCAGATTTATGATTTTATTTCCTGGAGACCCTGAGTGTAGAAATGAGGTTGGACTTAAAGAAGAAAGTTCACTTCTGGTTCTCTTAACAAGAAAGTGTCCTTGAGCTGTAGTAATCTTGTAACATAAACCAGACAATCTTTCAAGAAATCTATGTGCTTCCTTAATTGTCTCACAGCTAAAGGCTTTAAAACCAAGATGAGGTATGTACTTCCTCACATCTACAGATGAAGAGACACTGAGCAAAATTCTGGCTTTTATTATGCAAGTTTCTTGAGAGTATGATATTCTTTTTCTCCATATCCAAGTTTTACAAATACCTTTTTCTTTATTTGTAGCCTACAAAATCTTGCATTATAACATTTCAGAGTTTTCAAATTTATATCAAGAAAAATATCTACTACTAGCTACAAAAAATGCAGAGGTAAATGCTTTAAAGTCTTATGTCCTCATTCCTTCATGATGTGTAAACCAGACCACTTATCCTGCAATCATTAAAATTTGCTAGAACAGAATTTCACTACAGAAAACTCAAATACAATGGTTATTCACTTGACAGCTTAAACTGATAATCATGGTCATGCTCATACTTAATTATTTCTTCTGTTTAGGAGTCAAGACCAAAACCTACCTATAAGGTATGGCATTATTTTCTGTTACAGAGTTTTTCACTTCTCACTCACCTTACTTATAAAAATATAGGGAATGGGAGCACAAAATGAAGAAGCAGAGAAAGCAGCTTCAAAAATTGGAAGTTCACCTTACAGTTACTTCCCCTTTATTGGTTTTCAGGAGTAACTATAAAAAAACCTCAGATTTTATTTTATTCTTTTCTTCAAAGGGTTGCTAGGAATAGAATTCAAATTATCAGAGGTTCCATTTCTTATTTAGGGCCACTGACTGACCATTAGAAAAATATATTGAGCCATTAGATGTATTTGTTTGAAATACTTGATATTGAAATTCAAACAGTTCTTCAAGCAGAATTCCTAACAAGAAGGATTTGTGACAGGGAGTCTACAGGTTTTACTTTGAAGAAAGAAAATGTGTGTTTAAGAGACCCTCGAACCTTCAAAAGAAGGCCTCCTTCAAAAGGCCCCACCTCACAGCTCTAAGGGATTTTCAGAAGTTCATGTATTTACATAAAGTGGAAAGACTTGCAAACTGTACAAGGCAATTACTGGAACCAGTGGCACAGCATTGAACAAAATGGTCCCGATTTTCCTTGGTTTTTTTCAAAGAAATCCATTATTTCTTTCATCAACACTAAAACTATAGGCCAAATCCTGTAGTTCTTCCTGAAAAAAAGCAATTTTACAGACCTCCTGCTGGTCTTATGTGCAAAGGAATTGAATACTCCAGTGAGGTGAAGGACAGAAAGAAAAGGAACTTGAAAATGCAGTCCATATGAAAGAAAAATTGTATCTAAAACGCACCAAATAAACACCAAAGACCTATTACCATGTATTTGAACAGCTTTTTTTGACATTTATATGACTATACAAATGTGCCTATACAGATATATTCATGCACCATTCCACACAGAGCTATCCAGATAAAAAGCCTGTCCCTTCCTTCATCATTTTAGTTATAATACATTGAAACCAAGATGCCCTTTGCTATCATCAGCCAAGGCCTCCCTGAGACAGGACTCCATGATGTCTCATTGCTGCATGTTCCAAATTGCTTTGTGAAATCATATTTCAGGAAGAGAGGGGTAGAAAAGCTAGGAGACACACATAAGCAGCAGGGTCTAGCTGGGTAGTTCAAGTGATCAATGCATTTATTTTTTGGGCTTTTTTATTTTATTTCTTAAAAATTTCTCCCTTTCTAGTTTATGTACAACTTTTGCCTTCTGAATCGCCCCTTTATGTTTCTCCTTATCTCTGGAATCCTGAAGATATATTTTAGAGAGAGGGGGAGAGACTTGAAAATTATTTTTGCACCAGAGTAGGACAGGTAGAGCTTTTCATCAGCGTTGCTGTGGACATGCATGCTTGAGCACATGCACACCCCAACCACCACACTTCCACTGAAGGTTCTTCCCTGATCCACACCTGCCAGTATTGACTGAAAAAAAAATCTACACTGCAAAACATGGTAGAATGTCTGGTATTTTTGTATGTGAGCTCTCTAGACTTCATCAGAGGAATCTCTTCCCACTGCTGTAAACACTGCAGTATCATTCAGCCTACACACAATAATGTATTTTTACCTAGCAATGCTTGCCAATGTGGCAAGAACACCTAACAAGTAAGGTAAGGCTACACAGTACCTGAATTCATTCCCATTCGCCTCCTTTAGTAACAGGCAATCTATATTTAAATAAAAATTTTATTCATTTTTAAAGCTATTTTAAAGAATTCAAATATATTACTGACCATCATTCAGTTCTCAATAAATCAATGGCTCTGGCTGAATGCTTGAGACTGTTTAAAATCACATTGCATATTTGAAGAGCAAAAAATATAAAAATCATTTTTTCCACACATCATGCCCACCATACAAAAGCTATGAAAAAATTAAGGCTCTGTAGCTGCAAAAACTATATAGCTGACCAGGAAGACTACAAACACAAGTATCTCCTAATTATTCTCATCATAATTAACAAGATACCTTTGAAATTCTAGGACTCTGAAATGACATTGCTTCTTGTGGACACTTGGATGGCAAATTCTGAAATTTTTTACTTTATAATTTCAAAACCAAGGCAAAGGCTTCCATTTATGCCACTTTGAAGTGATCCTAACTGTTTCCCATTTGTATGGGACTCTGAAACACTTCTGCTGTGAAATATTCTCTTTAATATGAGGGTTTCCTCCAACCACAGAGCCTACTGCCACTCACCTGCTACTAAAACTGAACTTTCATAGTCTGTGTAATCTCTGCAGTAAGTGCAATGAAATCTTCAAGCCATTGCCTAATGCTTAGACTTTCCTTTGCTCGAATTTTAAAGTCTGCTGCTGTGTGGTTGCTGTGCAGAGACTGTGATTCAGTAACATGACTGAAAACCATGAGCCTGAAAACATTCAAATGAGCTCTTGGTGATTACAGGGGAAGAAATACAGCCTCTAAGGCCTCTCCCTTTTCCCACATGGATATTAGTGCAATCTAGAGTACACTAACACTAGCAGTTACAGCCTAGATGTATGCAGCAGTTTTTCCTCTGTACATGCCTTGAACAAACCTTAGAAATGGATTTTCACCACGTTTTCCCCACGGCTACCTGCAGCTGTTAGACAACCTGAGAGATATCATGGGGTACAGGAAAGGGCTGGGCCATCTCTGTATCTTCTCCAGGCCAGGACAGAGACAGGCTGTCCACAGACTGTGCAGTAGAGCCCCAGTCATGCCACAGCACTCACGGCTCTTGACCCTGGGGGCTGAAGATGCCTCTTTGCTGCACCACTACTCTGCTGCCTCACAGGGCAAGCAAACTGCTGGTAGATGTGGAACTAAAACATTTTTATTCCCAAGTGCCAGTAGGAGTCAATGTGCTCAAATCATGTTCCTGCAGAAAACTCTGGGGGTTACCTTTGCAAAATTATTTTTCAGGTCAGTTTTCTAAAACAGATTCTGACAAGGTAGTCTGCAAAGCTACTATGAACATTTGTGAGCCAAATAACAGGATAACACTCACCTAACCACAGGCATAAGCATATTTTCACACAAACCTTTGATTTGTTGGTAACAACCTTATCAGATACTGTCTGAGGAAGGGGAAAGTTCCCATAGCCAACTCATCCCTTTATATATTTAACCTTCAAAACAACAAAAATTTATATAGAGGAAGTCAATGTTACGGTAAAGAGTCAGGTTTCTGAACTTCTTACCATCAGCTCCCCTCCCACCCTTTAATTCACATACCTATTGACACAGGTTTCTGTGCTGTAGAGCCTTGTTATTTCTTCAGTATCATCAATACTTATAATAACAAGTGTTTCACATACTGCAGAACTGCAAAAACAGAAATGTGAGAGAGTCAGAACACTGATATCAAAGATATTACAATGAGAGAAGGTAATTTATACTTGGAAATTTCAAGGAAATGATAGTGCTTTACCTGTAATGCTTCAGAGAAGTCACCAGGGTAATAGCACACATTCCCTTTGGGGTTTTTTTCTGGACTACATGGGACAGAATATGCACATTGTGAAAAATATATCAATATGTTGCTATTACAGGCAGTTTACACAACATCCACAATGCTTGACAATGTGGCACGACATTTATTTGACATACGCAGGTGAGTGCCTGCCCCCGAACCACACTGAAGCTTGCAAGGAGAAAGCTTTGTCTTTCATCACCACGTCCATCCCTCTTCTTCTCATGTGGAATTCGTTAAAAACATGGCTGTGGGAGCCAGCAAAAGGGCTGGCAGTGCTACACCTGCAGCTGGGACAGAGGCCTGCCTGGAGGTCACACTCAACGTGAGGCCCTGGGCGGCAGCGCTGAGAGGGAGCTGCTGGCACAGGCAAAAGGCAAGAACAGCTGCTCATACTATCACAGATTATTTCATAAAGCAGAGCTGGTTTTGTTCTGAAAGGCAAAGAGGAGTCAAGTGGCCAGAAAGAGGCAGAAAAAGAGTAATTTCTGAGACTCTCAGTACTTTGCATACAGTGTTCACCCCTACCTCGAAAAGGGGGAGAAGTGAAATGGACAGATGAACTGCTGTAATGTTGTGAATTCTGGGACACGTAGCTACAATCATCTGTGCTATTAAGAGTAGGATCTCATCTGGCTTGGAAGGGAAAGATCCAGTAGGGCACACTGACAGAATAAAAGCTATTACTTCTTAGGCCTTTACTAAAGAATTTCAATGGATTTAATTTAATTTCAAGAGTGTTCTGAGAGCCAAGACTCTGCAGCCTTTTATCAAGGGTTACCATACCCATAAGCATGAAGCTTCTCTTTTTAATGTATCTTTTGAGGTTTTTCAAAGCAATGATTTTTTCTTTTGAGAGACTTCTATTATAGCCTATGCCATGCTCTGTGAGAAAGGTTTAATCCACGCTGCTTCTGCTATAACCCATAGTGTCAAAAAAGAGCAATGCAAATATTCACAATATCCTCAGACAGAAATAGAGAGAATACTTTTGTGCTTTCATAGTAGCCTAATTCCAATTTTTTCTCTAAAAAAAAAAACCAAAAAATTTTCCAGGCATTTATTTCAAAGATAAAACAGGCAACTATTCAGAATTGCCAAATTGATAATTTGCCTTTGTTGTTTCCAGCAGCTCCTGTCAGACCACGTATTTACCAGAGCAAACTTTTCATATTAACATTAACTGCATGTAAAGGAAGTTCCATTTCATACTAAAAATATATTTTTTAAAGTTATTCACCTCATTCTTGTTATGACTTCAGAATAGCATAGATAGCTGTGAGGCTCCTCTTCAAATGCTGTGTGATATCAGGAATCCTGTGGCTCTCTGCAGGGCCAGAAAATATCCCCTGGGATAGAGAAGGATCTTCCAAAATGTTATTTTGTAAAATCTTTTGTTCCTCTTTGTTCTCCCAGACAAAGTTTGACCCCCAGAACTTCTATGCAATAACCACAGAAACACAGAGACAACATCCCCACACAGCTGTGTGGGGAGGCCCACAGGGAGCTCTCCCATGGTGACCCATGCTCCACAGTTTGCCATTATAAGCATAATTCTTGTCAGAAATGCACCTTTTCAGTCTATTACACTTCCAGGACAATGACACCAACCACCTCTGACCTATCCTTGGATCGCCACTCCGGTTATTTCCCATCCCACACCAAGGAGTATCTCAAACTGGGCCGCAGGCTCAGTTTGGAGCTGAGGCTGGGGGAGGTGTTATGAGGGCCCAGCTTCCCTGTGGCAGCTCCCGCTAGCTCCATGTCCCACCCTATTCCCATCCCCTGGAGCCAGGCCCAGAAGTCACCTCTGGCTGCCTTCCCTCCCCTCCTCCTGCCCAGCAGGCCAGCCCCAGGTGAGGGGAGCTCTGCAGGATAAAGCAGGAAGGCTGCTCAGGTAGGGGAAGGCGAGGTGTGAGGCACGGCCACGGCCCCACACACAGCCATGGGGGCGGCCAGGCTTCCAAAGGGGCCTGGCGCCGGAACTCGGGACGTGTTTAACACACTGCAGTGGTGCTTGGCTTCACTAAGCTCTGACGTTACTGGCAAGGGAAGTGTTTGAAAGAAAAGTAAAACTAATAGTGAATTCTAACCTTCTTTTCAAGCATGTAAGAGGGACAAATGCTCTACATTAAAACATACAGAGATCCTCACCAGCAGAATCACCTTCTGCAGAGGAAAACCCAAGCTCCTACGAGCTACCAAGAGAACGGAAAAAAAAAGGGAAAAAAAGTGTTTACACTGCACAAAGGCTTGACAATAAAAATCCTTCCCCCTCTAAAATGAGGAACTGCCTGAGACACAAGACTCACTACTCTCACAGCCACATGACAAGCAAGAGAAACAGAGAACAGAAATACCAGAGATGTGATGTAAAGTGGTGGATCGGCTAAAATTAGTTAACGTTCTTATTTCTTTTATGAAGGGAGGATAAGTTCTATTTTTATTTTTTTAATTACACCAAAAATCCTAGAGAGCACTGGAAAGTGGTAGAGGTTTTTAAATCACAATGCACACATGTACTAACATAAGTACATGTACATGCTAGTGTTTAGGAACACTAATTAAAAGCAGATTTTACAAAGTAAGGAGAAAAACACCTAATTCACCTTCAGAATTGTATCAGAATAACATCAGGAAAATTTGCAGGGACTACCTTAGCTAAGGCAACTTCTGCTCTAGTCTTAAGAGATGGGTTGCCAATATTTGTCATTTTTTCCAGCCCAGGGTTTCTGTATTATCTTTCCAAATAAAGCTTTCCTTCTTCCCATTGAAGTACTAATATTTTCACTACAAGAAAGGAAATTCTTATTATTTTTTTTTCACTTTCAGTTTAAGCTGGTGTCGCTCAGACCTGGAATGAAATACAATTCATTTGACTTAGTAGAAAATGAAGATCTTGTTAAAAGTCAGAAAACTGATTAAACAACCTTGAGCTATACACAAAGCAGCAGCACTTAAGTACAATGCAGAGGACCACAAGTTCAGCTCCTCTAGGCTGAAAAGTTAAATTATTTTCTTTGTGGTATCTCTGTTGATCTTGTTAAGTCTAATTTGAGACAGAGCTGAAATTTTCTGATATACTACACTCAGTTTTCTTCAAATGAATGTTGAGCTGTGACACGGGTGTGAGTTGTTGGTTAGCCTACACAGTTCAAAATATACTTACATGGCTCCCCACTTCCCCTCCCTGCCTGAGTGCACAAATACACGGGTGAAGCTACAAACTTCTTTTGGGAAAGGCAGCAACATGAAAAATCGTAGAGAGGACGTAATAAAGGAGGAGACACTATTGTAGTGCAGAAGAGTGGGAAAGAATATAGCAAATACCTGCACTGGGAAAAGAATAAAAAAGAGGAAACTATTTGAAATGAAGCTGTGTGCTGGGGCTGGCTGCAATGGAGTTGATTGCTTCATTGCAGCCTGGACGTTGCCAGCTTGAAATTCAAATTGTGCTCAATGCAACTCAAACTGTGCTCAATGCAACTCGAACTGCTTGAAGCACATCAGTGATTGAGGTATTGCTGGACAGGGCTTGCAAGGTGTCAAGGCTTTCTCTGCTCCTCCTGCTGCCCCACGGAGGCAGGCTGGGGCTGGGGTGGCAGGAGGCTGGGAGCAGGCACAGCCAGGACAGCAACACGGGCTGACCACAGGGGTGCTGAGTGTGACACAGTGCCAGGCACAGCCACAGAACTGAGGATTTGGCCTTTCCACAGTACCCCCTCTTTGCAGGCTACTAGGCTTTGGGCTGCTTGTGGGAGGTGAGAAGTGACTTCCTTTGCATCACTTTGCCTTCCCCTACCCTTTCCCCTCATTTTTTAACTGCCTTTTTACCTTGACCCAAAAGTTTTCTCACTGTTGCTCTTCTGATATTCTCCCCCATGCCACTGTGGGGGAGTGTGTGATCTGCTGGCTGTAGTGACCACACCATACACTGAGAATAGGAAAAAATCACAACCATAATGACAGTCAAATTACAAATTAACCTGGACGTCAGAGACACAGAAACTATGGCTTTCTTCTGCTGCTTTTTCTTTTGCACTTTTTAAAAATTAATATTTACTCCACCCAAATTATCACATGGGTAGTGAAAAAAAAAAAAAAAAAGACACTTTTTTTATTCTGAATTTTTCCCCTGGAAGTTGAAAAGATCTTTAGGAAAATTAATTAAATACACAGCTCATGCTGGCTTTCTCTGAATGCTAAACCCACAATTGTTGTAAAAATAATTACTTCCATTAAGACACAGACCAAAATTAGGAAAAAATATGAGCTGGTTTAAAGGATGTGTTCAATACAGGGTCATCAGAGTGCTATGCCAGCTGAAGCTGGGGCTGTGTTGCAGACTTGGCCAGCAGTCAATAAGCTCACTCAGACAGTGTGGCAGCAAGCTGCCTCTAGCAATATTTTAATATTTATTCATCATTGCATACCTTTTTGTTCCCATATTTTTCAGGCCTGTGGGTGAAATTCAGGCTGCCAAGGTCAACTGTGGTGATGTCAACAGAGTGAAACTGTCAGTTTCAGAAAACGCTGTAGCAAGAATCTTAGCTTGTAGACATAATTACAATTTCAGTACAAAGTTTCTAACTTCTTTTTCTCATGTAAGCAAACAGGATCTTTGAATTCAGAGAGAAAAGGGCAGGATTTTCAGATATGTATGATGGTTTTCACTGCATACTTTCCAAGTCGTGTACAAAGATCTTTTGCTATTAAGGCTAACAGGAGCCTGTCACTCTTTCTCAGCATGGCAGATCTTATTGCATTTCAAGGTGCTCTATTTTCATCAGAGGAACAGTCCCCCCCCATGCTGCAGGAAGCCATGCAGGTGTGCACCCTGCTTTTCCTTGCTTAGGCCTTTCTAGAGCAACGAAACAAAAGGCACACAGAGGCAGGAAAGCACCCGAGCCAGCTGCCCTGCCTGACACACTGCTCAGGCTTTATCAGTGAATCAGTGTCGCTGCTTTGTAGCTGTAGCCTGAACAGAGTGAGCTACTTAGCACTCATAGCAGCTCATTTGGAAAGAATTCAGTTCATAATTTTAAAAAAGTGATTTAAAAAAATTGTGTGCCTTGGGAAATACAGCCACAGAGACAATGCATGGGAGACTTTCAAGTTAAACATGTTTCAGTGGAAAATCTGCCTGCTGCCCTCCTACATACAGGAGAGTCTGTGCACACTTAAACCACAATAAAAGGATGCCACAGCACTACCTTTATTGCTCAGTAGTAGGTGGATTGAGAAGGTGGTAAACTCATGCTAGATAAGGCTCAATCTGAGTTATAGCAAGCAGATTTTTTTCTAAATAAAATAAACTGAATTACCTGGGGTGAATTCAGCCACTGGCCCTGGTGTTCCCACTGCAGAGATAAAACATCAGCTGCACAGCCTCCATCTAAACTCAAAATACCTGATTTAGAGTGTTTCTGCTGCTCAGCTGTGGGTGAGCAGGGAGAGGTCAGCAGGATCTCTCATCTCTTGTAACACTCTTCAAGAGCTCTTGTTCTACAGCTTTGCTTTGAAGGAGTAAGAATGCCAGAACTGAGCCCATTTTTCCCTTTCTGTCGGTGGGGATAACCAGAAAAGGCTCAGGAAATTCTGGAGGCCAAGATAGACAGACAAAATGCTGAGAAGAAAAAGGAGACTTTAAAAAACCAAAACCCAAACCCCTTTTCTCTGCCCTCTCTCTCTTTGGTAACACCTCTCCTGCCCCCATCACCAGTCACCACATTGGCTTCTCTTTTTTAATTAAATGAGTCTGGAGCTGACTTGGAAAGAAAGCAACCAACTACGACACAGAGACATTTCTTACTGGTTCATGTGATGAAGTAGGAGCCTGTTTGGCCAGTCAGTGGCTTAACCTACTTTATTTTAATGAATTATCCATGAGGTGGCATACACAGAGGTGCCATGTCAGCATAGTCTGAGGTCATCACCAACATCATCAGACAAGCTTTGAAATTAGTTCTAAGTGGCAGCACTTTGTGTGGAGGCTAACAAAATGTGTATAAGAACCAGCCAAAATAAATTATCATCTTCTCCCCTGCAGATGTACACTAGTACCTGCCTGAGGAGGGCCATCATGGCATGCCACCACACTGTATGGAAACCAGCCAGAAGAAAAATATAAACTGAGATTTTTTTTTAATTCAGAAAAATATTGAAAGTGTGACCTGTGACATATGCAGCTGAAATGATTTGCTTAAGAAATACATTAAATTTTTTCACAATGGAAGAGCTTCATAATCTCTTGAAGACTGGATCTTTTTCCCATAAAATTTCCTCATATAGAGCCATTTTCTGTGAAATATTAGTTAACAGATTGTAAATAACGAAATTCAGATCATTAATGAGGCCCACATAAAAGAATTACAGCATTGAGAACTGCATTGAGAACTGCTCTGAAAATTCAAAGGGTCTCACCCATAATGCTTTCAGCCATGTCCAGCAACTGAAACAGTTTAATTTGCCAGCAGTTTTGCAACATTTCTCGCAGCAATGAGATTTCCATGACAAGAGCCTTTGCCTGGAATACACTTTTGATGTTTGAGACGAGCCTGACATTTCCACTTCCTATTTAATTTTTAAGTAACTTCTGCTTTAAAGTTCTGAGCCCAAGTTTTCTGCCCCAAGTAAACCAGATCTCTTCATTTTTTACTTTCATTTTCCACTTCTGCTTTTCTTTGCCAGTAATATCACTTGTAGCTGAGTCCCAGTGGCAAATGGCTTCCTAACCCTACAGTTTCCACATTTTCTGTAGAATTGATCATCACTTCTCTTTCAGAATAAAATAAATTTCAAGGTTATACATTAAAATCTTCTAAAAAACAGTACCATGTCTACTCTCCTGCAGTTAGAGTGAACCCCTGGTTTCAGTGCTGGAGATGAGCAAGCATCTCACACAGCTTCTCAAGGAAGAAATAAACTCGGTGATTAATGCACTGTAAGAAAGGCAAAGCTTGGATGAAATTTGACTTTGCAGTATCACAGAATAGAAAACAAAACTAATTCCTTTTCCAAGTCTCAGTGCTACTGTCATTAAGAGCACTGTTGAAGACAGCAATAGGACAAGAGGCTTCTCCTTCCATTTTCTCTCAAACCTACAACTATTTGGGAGGGAAAAAGAGACTTCATACCAATAGTACACATTTCCTCATCAGGATCAGGTAACAGCCTAGCACAGCAAGGAAGCTGCATGACACAGCTGCCCTGGGAAGTCCCAGAAAAGAAAAGGCCCTAAAATAAGGACCATTAACAGAGAGCACCAAATCACTTTTATATAAGAGTATTTTATTTATAATATATACAGAAATCATATCTACACATATAAATACACAACTATGTATATATAAAACTGCAGCACAAAAAAACATTTGTATCAGAAGGTGACCTCCAGTCCTTGCAGAGCTCTGTCAAGAACTTCTAATAAATATACTTTACTCATGCTATGAGGTATTTTTTTACAAAAATAAAGCTATTTTAATCATGCAACTTGGTATGTCCTCTCCTGTGCAATGGCTGAAGAACCTGTAAAAAGTGGGATTTTTTTGTTTTTTTAATGATTCAGAATATGAACATGCTGCTTGTTCATGCAGTAGCTCCCAAAACACTCTTTCCTTTTGCAGGGAATGGGATGTGCATTTACAGCCATGCTCAGGCATTCATTTGACTGTTGTGTGCTTTATGACTTGAAAGTAAAACCTAGCCCACCATTCACACCTTCCATGAGTCTGGATCTTAGAGGTAATCCCACAGCTTCTCACTCCATCTCATCTCCACTCACCTCCATCGAGGCACATTACAAGGCAGAAAACACCTCAATCACCACATGCTCTTTTAAACTTTAGTCCCCAATGAATTCATTCCTATTGAAGATATTTTTAAGTGAAAACCCCAGTGAGTAGTGTTAAGAAGTAACATTAAACAGAAGCCTACAAGCAGTTCTTGGTGTTCAACCAAAATCAATTGTTGACTGAGCCTGATTCTTCACTTTGAGGGGAAGTTTTATTAAAAGGAAATGCCAAGAAAATATTCTTTTCCCTTCAGTTCCTAGACAAGATTAACTGTATTCTGTTTCAGAAACAAGATCCTAAGAAAGAAAAAATTCCCCACTAAACTACAAGCCATTTAAAGTGCTCTTTTTTTTCCCCCCCAATGTGTTAATCAGACACTTCAAATTCTCCATGACCCTGAAGAGAGAACATTCCTTTCAGCCTCACTGCTGTGTTTTTCCGACTGCACTCCCAGGCCTGTGCACCCAGCAGCAATCCAGGCACAGCCGGCTGGGCTGGTACAATCTGGAAGCTTGTTGCAATAACACACAGAACAAAAAACAGGAGGAAGAGCCTGGCAGCTGTATAAAACTCCCTCTGAGCTCCAGTCTCCACAGAAGTTCACCAGCCCCAGCAATCAGCATGACCAGCCAGTCTCAGGGAATCCAGCAGCTTTTGCAGGCAGAAAAACGTGCCAAGGACAAACTGGAGGAAGCCAAGAAAAGTAAGTAGCTGGCCTGGTTTTACTGTAGTTCTCAAGTGCAAGCCCTTCAGAATTACAGTAGCTCACAGAAGATTACTTCATCTGTATGCATGCACTAGTGCTGTGCCTTGACTGCAGGCAGGCATTTACTCAAACGTGAACATTCAGAATGTTAGAATCCCATGTGCTTGTGTGTACATGTATGTGTGCCTTATTACATTAAAAAAGATTTTCTTTGTTAGAGTCATCCTGTCAGCTGCATTTGTTCTTCCTTTATCTCAATGCCAGTAATGTCATTACTTCCTTGCTATTAAACTAAAATCCTACCTGCCTTTGGCTGCTAGCTCTGGAGGACCCGACTCCAAACTCTTTATTTTTCTTTATAGGTCTTGCTAAAATTTTTCAATGTTCCTCTTTGCTTGCAAAATCCAATAACTTGTCTCCTAATTGAAGCTGGGCTTCAAAAAATTATATGAAAACTAAGGAGAGACTTCAGGACCATGATATTAATCAAAATCAGGGTAAAATCTCGAGCACTCTCAGTACTGTAATAGATCGTTCACAGAAGTTTTATTACATGGTACAAGTAATTATTCTCCTGAGTGCAGGTAATAACCACGTGAGTCATTGACCTGCACTGGCACTGAAACATTAATACTGTTTTCTGGTGTGATCTTGCTTTAGAAACCAGCAGCAGGAAACAACGCTGTGCTGCAGAATGCAAAGAAAATGCATGACAATGATGTCATGTGGAGCAAGAGTGTGATTAAAGGAACATATTTTGTTTTCCAGGGATGAATGGAAGCTAAACAGAATAATTTGTGTAGTTTCCATATCCCTTCTACACAGGAATCAGCATTGTTGTGTGCTCATTAATTTTTAGTGCGATGTGTCAATTTGTGCAGCAGCACACAAAAATAAGTAGAAAGGCAAGTCCCCTCCCTAAGCACCCAGCCACTGCCTGTGCCTTGCAGACACAACAGAGATTAAAACAAATCCCCCACCTTCATAAAACAGAACCCTCTCAGGCAGGAACCTGGAAGCAATGGATAGTTAAATAGCATTTTGACCTCTTATACAGGCAAACTAGGAGCTCTGTGAAGGATGTTTTTTCCCTTCTCATGCAGGGCAGAGGAAACACACTGCTCCTCAAAGCAAGAGAGCACTTGATCTAGAAAGGCACAGCCCCAGTGGAGGGAGAGGGAGCTTGGCCTGAACACAGACTGCAGAATCAGGCCTCTAACTATGAGAGCTTGAAGTGGATTAGCCTTTACTTTTGGGTTTAGGGTTGGGGTTTTTTGTTGCTTTAATTTCATTTGGGTTTGTTTTTAAATCCAGAAGAATCACTTTAGCTTTTCCTTTAATAGGCAGTTAAAATGGAAGCTTCACAAATTAAGGAACTCCAAAAAAGAAAATAATGATTATAGCATAAAAGTTATGACCAAAGATGAATGTCTTGCAGAATCCAGACACAGTTATTGATACACTTACTCTGCTCTGCAAAAGACACACTCCCTTGTCATCACCTCACCCTCATTTAGAATGCTTGTGATAAGCACAAGTTTTTTTACAGATATAGTATCTTCAGACCCCTTCGAGTCAGCAACTTGAATTAAACCCCTACCAATGTTGACCTCAACACTAACACACTGGTATGAGTTATTAACCAGCTACAGAAAAACAGCTATTAAGAATCTTACTATAAGTAAAATTATTTGGAGTGAAAATAAATCATCACTATGGCTTTCTTTTCTATTACTTTTAAGGCCACAATTTTCTTGCATTTATAAAAATTATGAAGGAAAATTAAAATTTCAATTCACAAATTTAAACATAAGAAAACAACCCAATGACTATGAGGGAGGAACAGGCTGCCCAGAGGTTGGGGAATTCTCAATTCTCAGACATTCAAAACCCACTGGATATGGCCCAAATCAAGCTGCCTTTGCTCCCATCAGGGAGTGTATCCCATAGACTCCTTCCACCCTCAGCAGTTCAGTGCGATCCCATGAAAAACATCAAGAATTTCAGAAACATTTTATTCCTAGGTATAGCAGATCAAGGGCAAAAAGTTTAAATAAATCCATCCTGGATTTTGTGCTAAATCAAGCATTATAGGTAATCTACCAGAATAATTCTATCAGGACAACCATTATATTCAGCATCGCAAGAAGTTTGCAGTGAAGTTACAAAATAAAACATGAAATTTCCATGTTGTCCCTAATTTCAGTATTTTTCATAGCAATGTCACTACACCACCTTAGATAACTAACTATGCCAGCATAATTTAAATACTGTGGGACAAGGACAAAGGGGATTCTTTTAGAGTCAAGTCTGGCTATGCTAAATTGGAATTACTTCACATTGATTCTGCAGTTAGATCAAAACAAAGGATTGCAGAGTTTGTCTTTGAGCATAAAAGCTGAACACTAACAGAAAATATGTGAGATGGAACAGATCAGTGCAGTGCAATTGGGTGACCTGTGCACACCCAGGTGGGTGGAACAAGGACAGACATGCTGCGTGCCCCCAGCACGGCCAGCTCAGACCCACCCGGTGCCAGCCTGGGTCAGCAGCTGCCACTCAGGGCTGCACTCTGCCCGTCTGGGCTGGCAGGGAAAGCACTGAACTCTTCCAGCCGCGCCACTGCAGCCCCAGCCCTGCCACCTCCTTTGTCACCGCAAACAGGCATTGCACAACACCAGTGGGTCTGGCTACTGTGCTGCCGCTGGGACATCAGCTGGCAGCTTGTTCACGGGACACACCCACAAAAGGCATTTGCAAGGAAATGTGGCTAACAAAACCACCCTGATGCAAAGCCTTCAATGTTTACAGTTGATACTCACATAACCAATCAAAATGTAGTGTGAACACACATAATATTGTATATAAACAAATAATAGGCCTAGGTTTTGCTGACATATGTGCAGTTGTTGGTAATGCAAAAGCCACTCCAAATAAGTGAAAAAATTAGCAAATAAAATTACATTGATACACACAAAACAAAGCAAAAATATCGTGCCAAAGCTCCACTGTACATGCTTTTTCTTACTTCTTGCTCAATACCCTTCATCCTGGCATGATATCGTTAGCTGATATCATTTATACCTGGGAAATTATTAATAGTTTAATTAATTAATTTGTAAATGCTCATGTGCAAGGCTGAAATTATTAAATTGATTAAACACAAGCCAAACCAGTCTGCAATCCTTTGGCCTTTTGAACATGGTACTGTTTTGTCTATCATTTTTACTTTAAGCACGATTTGGATCCCAGAAATAACTGAGCACTGTCAGCGCCAAGACATCAATTCCTGAAAATCCTTTGGGGTAAAACAAGGGAAACAAACATGTCATGAACACTGGGCTTAGCAAAACTTGTTCACCTATAGATTTTTATGTCTTCCCTTGAATTTCTCAAAAAAGAAAACTCAGATGAAAGGTTATAGGAAATCAGATTTAAACCAAATGTTAATCAAAATAAGACACTGTAAACAGAATTATATCCATAGTGCTCTCTTGGATAATATCCAAGACATATTTTATCCACTGAGAAAGCTATACATAATGCTCAGCTGCTTCTATTCTATTTTATTAAAAGTATAAAATAGTTTTCTCAGCATGCACATCCCCAAATCCCATTTTCCAGGCAATCTAGCAAAGACAACTGTTCTATTTTAAGAAAATATGATTAATTTTTGGCAACTTCTTCAGATGACTTGATTTCTATGCAGAAATTCAGCCTAGATGATATGTTTGAAAACAAAACCCCAATTTTAGCATTGCAGTTTTTGGAAAGCAAGATAATTTAGTGTTTGAACAAATTAAAATGCAACATTTTTGCCTCCTCCTGTCTTCCTTGCAAGATCTAAAAAACTGCAACAACCTAAAAGACACCAGCTCTTGTGGATCTAACCAGAGCAAGGGGTTTCACTAACATCACAGAAATACCTAGAAAGAAGAATACAGCCTTTCTTCATGCTAATAACACCTCCCAATGTTAGATAAGAAAAATCCCATACAGAGCTGACTGGTCAGAGCAAAGTTTCTAAGATTTGGCCAATTTAACACAATACCTAAAAATTTATAGGCTGTGCACAAGGAAAGCAGGCATAGCACAGCTGCTTTGCTGCTCCCCGTATGCAAGGCTGGAAGGAAGAACAGAGGGCCAGCAGCAAACCTAGCACCCACAGAATGACTTTTGCAGCAAAAATCTCTTCTAACTTGGGGCTTTCTGTATCTCACCTCCATGATCCTGGAGGAAATGTCACAGGGCCAGGCTGGTTTGCCCATCCTTCTGCATTTCTTGCCCTCTTTTTGCATGATTTTGGCTGAATTTCAGTGCTCTGCCACTCTTCAGTGTGTAAGGGTTGATTTCAGCTTGGCTGTGCTCTGCAGAGAGGCCAACCCAGCAGCTCAGTAAGGCTTTGAAAAGGCAGTCCTGTATTGCACAACTATGGTAGCAGACAAGTGGTTAACAACAGACTGATTAATTAATTTTGGTTTGTCTCTAGTGGAACAGCAGGTTAAGCTCTAGTTTCTGCTTAACTTAATCAGGTGCAGCATATGCACCATCGCATATGTTGGCAGTTGCCGATTCTGTCCACAACGTTGTTGAACTAGCAGCAATTTACTCACAGCTTTTCCACTTAATTAAATAGGAAGCAGCAGGTTCCTGCTGTGCCAATCCTAAAGGCATCATGGAAAAATGAACTGGCTGCCACCCTACAGTGACACCCTATGTATTGTGCTTACTCCAGAGCACTGTCAAGAGCTGACACGTACTCTTGGTACTATGCACTCTTTGGTTCACTATCTACATTGTCAGAGGCAAGTGAACTCTTGTGTTACAGTTAATCTCTTTCCCTTTCGTGCATTTTAAATGGATATATTTATCTATCTGGTGGCCAAATATGCAACATATTTACTACAGATGGCCCCCCAGATGGAATTTGAAATTAAAATCCCACTGATTTTGAAATAATTTAATTTGCTATAGAGATCCAGTTCCTCAGCTGGTGAAATTGGCAAAGCTTCCTCATAGTCACTCCCCACGACTGCCAGCTCCAGAGAATCACCCCCCACTTCACTCCTACAGAGGGGAAACTCTACAAAAGGCTGATCAGCTCCAAATTTGGAGAGGAGAATAAGGGAAGCTTCAAAATACAGACCTAAACCTGGTTCCAAATTTTGTTGTCCAGACTTATGTCAGACTCTTACACAGATCTGTCAGTTCACTCATCCTGGTCCCAATACTTCATACAGTGAGTGGTAGAAGCCAGGGGAAATCAGCCTTTATCAAACAAATACCAACTGGAAAAGTACCCAGCAGGTATTAAACAGTCTCTCTCCCCTTTATACACAAGCACAGTGGCTCAATGGCAGAAGGACGCTGAGAACTATGAGTTACCACACAAGAGAGCTCTGTGCTGATGGACTGGCAGTCAGTAAAGCTATCCAGTTCCCCAGCAGGCTGCTCCCTCCTGTAAAAAGCCTGTATACAGTGCCACCCCTGAGGTTCCACAATAACCACACCCACAAAAAGCAATAGTCTAGGAATTCAGACTTAAAAGATAATTCACATTTCATACATCTCTCTGCTTCTACTCACCCATCTGCAGATAATTATTTTGGAAGGAGCCATCAACTGGTGAAGTAATTTCCTGCTGAATCAGGTATTTTACCCAGGCTTTTGCTGAATCTCAGATGTATTAGAACAGTCTTTCTCCCAAGCTTCAGCTCCCTCATTGTGCCATGCTCAGTGGAAGCAAGTTTTGTATAACACACCTGATAAGGCTTCAGAAGCCCAGCTCAGGTGTAACCAATCCAGTGTTATCAGATTAGAGAAAACAAATCAGAAATATTTATGCTTGTCTTCCTAATCCAGGCTGAGAATGTTCCCTAGGATTTCAGAAAAGGAGAAAAGGTACCTTTTGTCTTCTGTCTTTAATTGAAAGCAATCCCCCCCACCAAAAAAAAAAGGTTCTTATTGCTCAGTGATGTAAAATAGGTTGTTACAGTAAGTAAATAAATCAGTGTGCCACATGAGATCAAGATGGCTCATTCAGTTGCCTAGGCCACCACTCTCACTCTTGTGACATCCTAATTTAAACAACTAAGCAGTTTTTCAGCCACTGAAGATATTGGTCCTGTTAAGAAAAGGGAGCAATCTTATTCCCCCCCACTAAAATTCTAGCTGTACAGCAGAAAGAGACCCCAAAAATCAGCAGCAGCCCAGGTGTCTCAAGTATAACATATCAATATTCCATACAAGAGGTTCACAGTTAGAAAATTACTTTTCCTTCACAAGGTAGTGTAGAAAAATCCTGAGGAGATCCCTGCAACTTGTACTGACTTTATAAACGACAGAGAAGCCCATAGGGGTTTTATGAGATGCTCATCAGCTCCTTCCTGTAAAACCTTAATCATCACATTTACATCAAATTATTTACTCTTATTCTTTACATGACAACCCTGCTAGATCCAGAAAGTACCTTATGCCTGGTCCTGCAATGATTTATGTGCTCTTGTTTTGACAAGCCCTTAGTGTTTTACCTCAAACTAAGTAACTATTCATGGCAAACAAAATTAAGTATGTAAACAAGCCTGGTGAGGAGGAAGACTCTAGTTTCCAGTACACCCTAAAATGTCACCTTACACACCACCTTCTTGTTTAAAATGAAAAGCAAAAACAACCCCAACATTTAATCCCTTTCATAGTTTCTGTGCACTGGCCAAGAACATCACTGACCTCCTTCTCTTAATCATTCACCTCTGCATTTAACAAAGGTTAGTGGAAAAGGGTGGGGAAAGAAATGGACAAAGCCTGAAAGTTGCAGCTCAGTTTGGCAGTGGTTAAGACATATCTTGCAGTATTTTGGAAATCTGCCAGCTCTAAGCAGAATCCAGTTGGTGTGGGATGAAGGGATTCTGGCAACCAATCAATACAGAAAATCTTACAGAATAACGTCTTTTCCCATCCGTGACAACTAAAATCTGTTATCTGGCTGCTACTATTGCTGATGAAGAAAAGATAGATATTTATTTAAACACCAAGCTGTGATTAGGAAAAAAACCCATTTGTGTTGTGAGAAGATGTGTAGCTGCAAAAAGACTTCTGTTGTCAGCAAACCAAGAACCCCTTCAGTTGATGTGTGGTTCTGCACAGGACGTTGGTCTTGGAAAATGAGTACTTGCATGGCTGGCTAGCAGTCAAAAAGCATTCTAATTAAATCACTTCATCTTTTCTGACCATTCTTGTGCAAATAAATCTGATGGACAAGACTTTCAGCAAAGTCAGTGTTCTACTATGCCAACTAAAATACCTGAGAGATTCATCTTTGGGGATGCAATGATGGTATGAAATAAGGGCCTCTTTCTTCCCCCTCTAGGAAAGGGTAAAAGGCTGAAGCAGGCCAAGGAAGAAGCCACAGCTGAGATAGACCACTACAGACTGCAGAGGGAGAAGGAATTTAGAAACAAGGAAACAAATGTAAGTAAGAAACCTGTATATGTTCTTTTGTCCAATCTGCTCAATGGTAAACCAAATTGCCAACAGTATTATATGGAAACTCCTGCAAACCAGTGTGATTACACTGCTTAAACACAGGGGTTCCATCTATAGTGTGTATAGGCTTCATTTGGACTTTTTCACAGGCTTTGAATGCATTTGTGGAAGAAATTGTGGATTTTCGCCACTAAAATTGTTCAGATTCCATATTTAGTTCATGCTTAAGCTTTGAAGACAAATGTCCCTTAAAGAAAAATACTTTTGGGTCCTCTTTCTGTAACTACAGACAGACCTAGTTCCTGTCCTGAAACTGGAGAATTCAGTAAGGTGGATGTGTCAGTAAAAGCAAAAGTTTAAAATGTTTCTTTCCATTTCTGTTCCCCTTCAGCTGTCTCTTTTCATTACATACAAGACTGCATCCTTTATCAACTGAAATCCCCAAAACTTTGGTTTTTCACTATGTTTCTATAGTAAAAGTGGTCTGATATTTTCATATCTGAATAAAGCTGTTTTACACATTTATGGCATCTTGCATTTTTCTCTAGTATTTCCAGGAAAGTTCACAAACTGTTCCCTTTTTACCTTGTGACCTTTCTCTTACTTTTTTGATCTTTTTTCCCCCAGCTTGTATCATGTAAAGACAAGGAAAGTACTTGTGCAAAAACAGCCACCAAAAAAAAAACAAACAACCAAGCCTAAGAGGTCAAATAAAATCTGTTTTACAAACCTGTCATTTCAGTCACACTTCACATAAAACATTTTCCAGCAGGGATCACAACCCTTAGGAGCATCTATACATACAAGGTCCCTATCATACCCTGCCAGCCCCGAGACAGAGTGTCACACAGGCAGGCCAGGTGGAACTGTCTCAAACATACAATTTCAGATGTTTACTAACACCAAAAGAAAGTAAAAACACCTCTAAAATTTGTTCATCTTTTCTGTCAAGTCAGATTTCTTCTTCTAGGTCTTGACAGCAGAAGAGTAAAGATGTTGCTTTGTTGTGAACTCAATTTTTTCATCACTAGCAAAATAAAAGCTGCAGGGCAAGGCCACTGTTTGTCAAGTGAAGGTTTCACAGGAGCAGGACAGAGCACATATTGCTCCTCGAATGGCAGCATGTTGTACAGGATCACTGCAGTCCTCCTCTGCATTCCCTGACCCCATTATGTCGAACATTTATCTGCTCAGACAAATGCCATCATTAGTAACCTGTGTCTGGGAGGCGGTCAGGAGCTCCAGCAAAGCCAGTGCAGAGGGAGCTCTGACACCCACTTCAGTTTACTTCCCCAGGTATTTTTCATTCTTTGTCACAGTCTCCTTTAATGCCATTCTTCCTCTTACCTTGTGCTGCTTGTATCCAAACTGAAGCAAATTTTCTCATACTGTGAGATGCTTCATATCCATCCAGAATTAACAACGGCAACAGAAAAATTATGATTGAGGTTAGAATGATAATAGGCAAAATACTTTTTCAAAACATGCAAACTTTTTAGCCTGGATCTCAAACCAATTTTGCTAAAGTTCATGGGGTTTTCACTCATGGTCTGAGGTCACCTGCCTCTGAGATGAGCAGCCTAGTTCTGAATTTTGTGGCTTCTGAGCCAATGTAATATTTTAGCAGCTTTGAAATGACACTAGCACAAAACCTGTATGGGCAAAATAAGGGACAGACCTTCAAGGTCAGCCAAAATCATAAACTAAGCAGAGCATTGCCTGCATTCTGCAAAAAAAAAGGTCTTCATATTCAGAAGCAGAAAAAGAGAGGGAAAACACACAGAGGAGTAAAAGTTTACTATCTCAAGTTACAATAGTAGCATGAGCTGAGAGACCAGGTCTGCAGAGGCTCTTCTTAAAATTATGATACTTTTCTTGAGGCTTTTTAAAAGTATTTAGTAGCTGGATAACATGCAACTATCTGGGATGTTTAGAAAGTTATTTTCCCCAGTGGAAAAAAATCAGTTCCATAAATTTGGTCTAAGCTGTACAACCTTTCCTACACGTGACACTTGTAACTTGTCTAAAAGCTAAAATAAAGTATCAGCTAAAAATAGTTATTATAGCAAATACTTAATCTTTTCCCAATACTTGTTAAGACTTTTTATGTCTACAACCTACATTTCTTCCAAATTGGAAAGTATTTTACAAGTGGATTATGGACAAATGTCTTAATACATTGCCAGGTACTGATAAATGGAACAGGGAAGCTGGCTTTGCAAAAGATGCTTTTCCTTCTTTTAAGGACTAAGTTGGGCTGAAACCACATGGAAAATAGAGTTAATGACCCCTCCCTTGTTTCTGGTCATGCTGTAGGTACCCCACTAATATATCACAGGTTAGCTCCACCTGCTAGTCCACCCCAGAGAACTGTGGCAGGAACAAGAACAATATGTTACTTATTCCCTTCTTATTCTGCCAGCATGCAGAAATTTCTTCTCCCCACATGGAATTCCTTAGCTGAAAACCAATTTCTCTGCTGGTATCTGTAGGACTTTTCCATAAGGGAAGAATTCAAGGGATGTTGGGGCAGTGGGGGAGGAGGGAGCAAAGTCACAGATTTGGAACGTGTGCATCTGTTTATAACATAACCTCGCTAAAATGTTCAGTGAGTCTAGAGTCAATTAAATTCTAAGCGAATGTCCTGATATTAACTGTGCCAGAAGCTGTCTGGGATTTCGCCAGATAAGAAAATGTAACATTAAAAGACCTTGTCTGAGGCCTGTTGGAGGTTATACATCACTAGCTGCTGAAGATATTTCAAGTACTCTGAAACTGTAATTATGCATTTTCAGGAAGGCTTTTCCATGTTTGGTCCTTAGCTGCACTCATAGGCATTCTCAGTGAGGCCAAACAAAGCACACGGTGGTAGAACTTAGCTGACTAGTCATTAAAATAGAAAACAAATTAAAATGAGCCATATAAAAGAAAACATACACAACATTTTTTCCCTCAGTGAGCTGGGAAACTTTCATTGCATGGGGAGATTCCCATTGCTAATGAGCATATGAGAGTTGCCTTTAATCCTGTTTTTATGCACACAGTTCAACCCAGATCACACCCTTACTGTTAGGAAGCCTTGTGATGTGTTTGTGTTATGCTTGTGCTACATGATGAAGAAAAGTACAATAAACATGGTCACATATAGCCTCTTATTTTGCTCAGAGCTCTTCTGCTTTTTCAGGTAATGGGCTCCCAAGGTAACTTCTCTACCAAAATAGAAGAGCAAACAACAGAAGCCATCCGAAACCTCACAAGCAGCTACCACAGGAACATGGAGAGCATGATGAAAAAGCTCTTGAGCACAATATGTGACATCAGCCCTGAAATTCACCCAAACTTCAGACCTGCAGTTTAAGATTCATTGATGTGCTGTATTTGTAAAAAGTAGCCTTCTTTCTTCATAAGCATAAATACTTCCTCATGTATTGTTTCTGCGTGTGTGAGAAAAAAAGAGCACAAAAGCCAAAATCACACAATTCCACACAGGCTTTTGATGTGACAGGAATTATACAGGGTTTCACAAGCATTTGTTGGAATATTGTTTCCTGTAGCTAAGCCCCTGTCATTTAGACAAGGGCAAGTCAACAACAGCAGAATAAATCATTATTTGACACCAGCAGGTTTTCAGTGGGAGTCTTTGTTCCTTTTGTCTTATAAAATGTTCTATACTTGGATGTTATGTTGCATAAAGCCTGTTTATCCCAATCTTTACTGTACTTCAAGTCACATAAAATAGAATATCACAAAAACTTAGAAGAGACCATTTCTGTTCTCCTTGTGATACATGGTCAGGTTATGGACCATACAGGAACCCTGTAGATTTTGGTCAAAAGATATAGGTCAAAACACTTTCAAATTTTCTATGGTAATTTAAAGCAAAATATAGTTAACTTGTACAAAATTATGCTTAAAAGCATAATTCAAAGTACTGTCCTAATATTTTAACTACACCACAAACTTTATATAGCTTTGTTAAGTCTGAAAAATGAGAACAGGCATAATCATTATTTACAAAATTGCTATGGTGCAAGGGACAGAATGGCATTTCCATTTTTATCTGTACAGTTACTCTGGAAGCTCAGGAATCCACAGGCTCAAACCCTACTCCAGCTATGCTAAATGGTGCCTGAATCCACAGGTCGTTCACCAGAAATCGCATCAGCTACAGCTCCTTTCTGTTACCTTGGGTAATACTTCCCTCCACAATAGCACAGATTTCCCTTGGAATAAATTCTACTGAAGTTAGGAAAATACAGTATGATCTGTGCTCTCAAGGTGAAGCCCATTCAGTCTGATGGGAACCTGACGGGAGGCACTGATGAAGTGGGGATCTGACACACACCTGCACCATGAGCTCCTTTAATGCCTTGTCTCCACTACAAAATTACACCAAATTAGAAAAGAAGCTTGAAATATTGCAACGACTAGCAAACAATAGCCATGACTTTCAGTCCACGTAGATGCAGACAAATCATTTCAATTTCACAGCAGGTAGTCATAGGCAATCTCCTGTTCCAGCAAGGTTTACACAGCTGACATGCTGTCATGTGTAAAATGACCATAAAGCTGTAGTCAACCTAATGTCAGCAAACATGACTCCTCAAGGCTCTAGATACTACATAATCTCCAAACCCTGATTGTTACAGTCTCCTGTGCTTGATTATAGTCTCTGGGGACCCGAGGGTGCTGAGGAATGGGAAAGAAATGAAATCCCATTGACACCAGCTGAAAGGTTCATTTATTTAGGAGAGCTTTGAATCAAGCTGTGATAGGTTTTGATTTATTGAGGGGCTGAAGGCACTCCAGTCCCTATGTGCAGGACCCAAAGCAGGCACCTTCCTGCACAGTGTGGGGCACTCAGGACTGCCTCATTGCCCAGGGGCACCTGCCTCCAGCTTGGGTCATGGCTGTGGTCCCAGTGCAGCGCTCAGCTGTGAAACACAGCTCTTCTGGGAACTTAAACAGCCACCAAGGTGGGCACTAACACCTCACAGGGTCTCACTGCAGTGCTCAGGATTGTTCTCCTTTCCCTCTGGGCTACCTCAGCATTCTTGTCTCCAGCTATCACTTTTAAACCTACAAAAATATTGCAGGTTCATCTGCAGAACTAAAGCAATGGAGCTTCCACAGCCAGCTGCATGGGCTAAAACACACACACCCCTGCTCTGTGAGAGCAGAATTGCCATAGCCTGCTGGGCAGCAAAATAGAACAGCAGCCTCTCAGGAGGCAGCAACCTGAGTTACATGAAATAAAGGTTTTCCTTGTTACCCTGCTTTTTTTTATGACAATCCCTCTTTCCCTCATTCTTGCCAAAATTTGTCTTCTGTCAGTTGCTTCTCTTGAAAAGCTTTCAAGGCTGTCTGTACCCTTCTCATCCTAATGACCACACACACCTCTCATTTAAATATCCTCTGTCCTGCAGTCACAGCCATGACCTGCCTGTGTCCTTATTATCACCTGCATACCTGAGGTACACTCTGAGTCTTAGGTTCTCAAACTTTTATGAACATGATTATGTTCTTGAACTCTGGCCAGTCCATGGCTACAGCTCATGAAAATGGATTTGATATGACCAGGTCTTTGATCTTGAGATATAAATCTGAGAGCTTTTAGCATGCTGAGCATTTACTCTCTTCTACATTCAGTCCTACTTCTGAATGGACAGAAAAAAATTGGTCATACCATCACTTTTAGAAATAAGAGGTAAGGGTCAAATTAGACTTCATGTAATCTGGCAAGAGACTGGGGTTTTTAAAGGAAGAGTGTCAAGCACCAGCTGCAGCAATGGAATACCAGAGTACCAAGAAATGCTGAATTTATGAATACACAAAATATCTCATATGTGACAATTACATACTCATGATAGTGGCAAATAATTGTTCCATGCAAAAGAAAAAGAAGGATGGGTAATTCCAAAATGTTTTTAAATGCTTAAAAGAAAGGTAAAAATGGTTACTTTGAATTAGCAGTCCCCTAGCAGGGATGATTACAAATGACCATTCATCTCCTGAGGATATTCCCAGACCCAGGGAGGCCTCAGTCCTCACAGTGCCTTGACACTTTATTACCTAAGATGCACCAATGCAGTTGCCAAATAAAATGGCAACATCTCACAAACTTATTTTAAGAAATAGAAAGCCACATATAGATAGCACTCATACCTGTATAAATACTTGTCTTCTGTTTCATAATTACCATTGAAATCAACTTCAAAACTCCCACAGTGTGAGATATTAGGACTGAAACAAACTTGAGTTTCTTAGATTGGCTCAATTCTTCACTGGCTTACAAGAGAGGGGTTAACAAGGCTCTTTCTGTCTGGAAATGAAGAGCTGTATTAATCAAGAAATTCTAAATCCGCTGATTAAAGTATCTCAAATAACAACTAGTGGAAACAACCAGTGGAAAGTACAAGAACTGTTTTATACAACTCATAACATGGATTGGGCTGAATTTCTCTGGCTGTACTCCCTCAAAATTCTCCTTTGAGTTATAATATATGAGGACCTAGTGATGTGGTTCCCATTCATGGGTGATGAGGGAAGATCTCTGAACTCATGCCAGTAGGGCAGAATATCTTTCAAGTCTAAATAAAGTAAAATGAAACAGACATGAAGAATTAATACTATGCTCTATGTTGAAGCTGTCTACTGACTTTCCCATTAATTTCTGAAGAGTTTGGAAGCCGAGGTTTGGGAAATCAGAACCAGATGTTAATCCATTACATAGATTATGATATTAACTAAAACTTTTCCATATTAAAATATACTTGGAAGTTCATACAATCTGTTAAACATAAGTTGTTCTTGTAAATCATCATATGTAGGGTATAAGTTTGTGTGTGTGAAGTATTAACAGAACAAAATATTTCAGTCCCTGACTTAAAAGATTTTGTAGCTCCAGGGCTGAGAGGAATGTTTCCCTGTAAGTTGGGACAGGATGACCTGCTGGTGCAGAGCTCAGGAGCCACCAAAGCAGGGAAGATGTCTGTGTGTAAGGATATATGGAGCATCGTTCCTGCAGCAGGGGGCTGTGTCAAACTTTGGGTACAAATTTAGGCAGGATCAGACATCAGACTGAGTCTGGGGCTGAAATATAAAGACATTGTTAAGCTATTAAGCTATACCTTCCATCATTTGCAGCAACAATGGATATTAGCTATATTGACAGGCAGGTAATACTGCTGTCAGTTAAAGACATGTCAACAGTAACAGTTCTTAGAAAGAATGAACCTTGCCCCTGTGGTCTATTATTGAACATTCATTATCTTCAAGTGGAACTTCTGTTAACTGGATGCATCTTTCAGCTATGGATTTGTTTTTTTCTCAAAATAACAGCATGCAGACTAACCAGATGTTATCTAGACACAATTCTTCTTCAGTCTCAGTCACAAGTCAGGCTCGTACTCCAGGATGTCCTCACCAAAAGACTAACCCATGGGAATGTGGCATCTCATCATCACCTTCTCCATACGCTGGGGCAAAAAACATGACCCTGACTGTCCAACAACTCAGTGTGGAGCCAGGTGCTATTGAAAATAAACATCAAGGGAGGAAAGGGTACAGGGCAAAGATTATGGGGTGACAGCAGCAATTCCAGGTCTTTTCTGTTCCAGGAGCCCCCCACAGCCATGTGTCGATTACGTAGGAAACATGAGCATTATGTAAAGTTATGTTCTGCTTCATATATACAATGCATATACTTCAAAATAATGTCCTCCAGCTCATCACTGAAATAGAGGGAATGCCTGCTACACAATACACGAGTGCCATATATTCCTGCCAGCTTCGCTGTGGCCCGTCCTTCACAGATTTGATTATTCCACATTTTATGGTAGCATAAGGCAGTTCATACCCTGAGTCTTCCCTGAGGAACGTTAACGCTTGTTAGAAGTACATGACCCAACCAGTATTACTACAAAACACTTGGAAAATGTTACATTGGAGTACTATTAATACACTCTATTGCACTTGCACTACATGACTGCATGTGGAAAATCTGATGACTTGCAAGCTTATTAACTTACTGAGATTCCTCATTGCTTTTATGAATTATATGCCACAATTGAACTACCTGACCCTGGGTGATTCCTGATAGTTCCTCTGGCCCCAGATCTGATTTATTTCCAGGGACATCAGACTCCAATATGCTACCAAATTTCCATATCACTTTTCAAAAATACAGGATTTTTCAGTAGAGCTGTGCTCCAAAAACAAGCTTTCCACGAAATATGCCAGAAAAATAACCTCAAAACTTGCTATTAAATAGACCTTTCTTTAAGAAACACAGTATTTATAATTGAATTCATTTGAAACAAACCAAAGACCATAAATAATAATATCAAACAGATCATCAATGTCAATATAACCTAATTTGTATAACCTTCTCTATATATTTCATGTAAATATTTATTTAACAATCCTGTGGCACTGATTTATTGTAGGAAAGAGACAGATAGCTAATAACAGATATATAACATAAATGTAACCTAACCATGTATGTGTCTTTGGCAAATAAATGTAGCATTTTGGGTTGGTCTCCTTTCCATGCAGACTCACTAATGGGAAATGAGCACTCCCATTGCTGGCAGTGGGACAACTCATACCTGTGCTCAAGATGAAGTAAAGGTGAAGTGTGGTGGCAGCTCTGAGTGCAGAAGTGAGACACAGCAGCAAGGACAGACTCCCAGGGCATGGTGGGTGCTCAGAATTCCTCCTGCCATGTTCTGATCCATGTCTCTTCTCCGAGGGTGTCTGCCCTGCACCTCACACCAACACTGCTGCTCTACCAGCCCATGAACACACACCCTGACTCTCCAAAAACCTGGCTCCCCAAGCATCAGGAGGATATGTTTTACCTCTTACTTGTGGTTTCCCAGCTGTTAGCAGTAGCAAAGAACATTTAATAAATTAAATAATTGTGTCTTATAACAGATTAACACTTCTTAACAACATATCTACTAAGATCAGTTGCAAGGAAAAAAACCTAAGTATTTTTTCCTGTTAACACTTACCTGCTCTGCCTGCATGTGCTATGGGTAACATTTCTCATGGCACAGGCTGCCAAATCCATTCAGAGTATTTTCTCTAATGCCTTTTCCATTCAGCTCTGGAGTAAGCAAATTAGCATTCAGCACTTTTCTCTTGTTTTTAAACCATTTTTCTTCTACATCCTTTTGGAGTCACCCACAAAAGTGACATTGAGACAATAATTTACTCCAAGGTGAACAGTCTGCAGAACCCTCACCCACTTCCAATTCCTACTAACTTGTACAATTTTAACTGATACATATATATATATATGAGCATAAATACATCCCATATGTATCCTTTGTATTTAAGAAGTTAAAGTAATTTTTATTATTCATTGAGTTTCTGGTTCTGGTCGTAATTATTTACCTACCTTGGAAAAATAAACAAAAAATACTTTCCTACTTGTTTGTGTGAAGTTCAAGCCTGAATGATCCATCAGTTGCCACTTAATCACTGCCTAAAAGAGCCAGTGTTCACCATAAGGGATTTTAGACCTGACTGAGAATACTCTCCAAAGCAATTACAGGTATCCTGGAAATATTTCTTCCAAACTTTTGTTTATTTAGAAATATTGTAAGAAAACCACTGAAGACTTGACTGTCAGCTGCTGGGAATCACTGTAAGTCAGATGATACCAACAGAGTAGCAATCAACACAGTTTAGTGAAAATCTGTGAGCTCTGCATCTGTCTCTGGCACTTTCTGTGCTGTGCAGTTCCACAGCGTCCCAGCACGTCTGCTGCTCTGCTGATGCTGTTGCTCCTATCTGAAACTAGATTCAGTAAGAAAAACACCTTGTGATGGAGGGGGTTGCTCGCCTAAGAAGGCACAAGAAAGATGAGTGCATGGTCACAGTTTGTGCCAGGTCTGTGTGCAGTCACTTTGTTGCCCAAAATAGCCCACAGTCAATGCCAAAGGCTGAAGGGTACACCAGGGAACTAAAGAGAATTTTGAAGTGGGGATGCCTCTCCAGAAAATTGATACTTTCTGAGAGATCTTTCCATGAAGTTTTTCAATCAGCTCAAGCTTAAAATTGTGCTGCTCTATTATTTTCAGTGAGAATACCTTTAATAAAGAGAACTCATTCTGAAACAGACTGCAATACCCTCTGGACCACAGTCTGCTTGAACAGAATAAATGGATACAGCCATGTTCAGTGAAACGTGAAAATTTGTCACAGCTTTGATCTGCATGGAAATTCAGTAATTCCACAGTAAAGCATGGTGTTTAGAAATGATTCACTTGTTTGAGATGTGACTCCTTCAAACACTAAGACCAATATTTATCCTCTTTGGTGGTTAAGAAAGATGTCGTATTCAGAAGAAAATATGTTCTACACAGAAGCATGTGGACTTGTCAGCAAACATTGAATGTAGTCATATATACTAATATGTTATTAATTGCTTTGTGGATAGTAAAATCAAGTCCCTGATGTACTTCAGAGTGAAAATATCTTTCCCCTCCTTGAAATGGAGAGCAAACTTGTATCCTATGTACAAACATGGATGCCAGCATTCCTCAAAATCTTTATGCAGCTTTTAAACTTGAGACTCATTCTCAGCACGTGGAAAATGTAAGATTAAATGTGTACTGCTTAAGACAGCATTCAATTAAAATCCAAAGCATTAACAGAAATGGCACTATGCAGTTTACTGTTGACTTGCCATAGTTTAAGGAGCCTCTTAGTTTTTTCACCCCTCTGCAACTGGTTCCAACTCTTTTAACTCTTCCTTTGCCTTGTAAATTCAGGTTCTTGTGAGGTGAAGATCAGTGTGAAGGTGTGTGTACCCTAACAAGCCTGTCTGAGTTTGTGTTTCAGTGCCCTGCTTCTCCTCAGCTGCTCGCATGAGACTGCAGCAGGCAGAGCACCAACAGCAGCCGAGCGCAGGAGTCAGCCCAGAAACTGGCACTGCAGTGCTCACAGGTGTTTGTGGAGAAAAGAACATCAGTGGTACATGCACAGGCATTTGCTGACCTTACAGGCTGCTCCTGGAGTTCAGACTTCAGCGTGTCAGTGGAAGAGCTGGGAATTGAAAGAGCAATCTGAACACAGACCTATAAACGAGAGGAAGCACACTCCAACAATGTGGGTTTGTAGGAGGTCCAGTTCTTGACTTAAAGCCTCAGGCTAGTGCTCTAAGGAGATTGCTAGAGGTGAATATCCAGCTCCTATGCACAGTGGGGGCTGTCACCAACCATTGGGGTGCCATATATTTTTTGTGCATTTTTTCTAATACAAATGAGGCAGAGAAGGTTTATTTACAAAGATCACACTGCTGACATGACCGAAAAACTTGAAGTCATCTCTCCGTAATCCTATATACAGATTTCATCTGCCTTTCACAGGATCTCTGCTCAAATTAAACATCTTCCTCACCAAGGGAGTGCAGGTATGCTGTAGTAATGGTTTGTTGTTTAGTCTCTTTCTCACAGCCACTAGTGCCATTATGAAGAGTGAAAAAACCCATAAACATAAGGCCCCCCAAAAATTCCCTGGCTTCTCACTTTCGTCAGGCCAACATTTTCTCGCACACAAAATGCAACCTGCTTTTCTTTATGTCTAATGTGTACCCTAATTTATTCCCACCATAACCTCCTTAATTTCAACTCACCTTAAGCATCCAGCTCCCATTTTCCTCTAATTACTTAATCAAATAATTATCTTCATGCTTTTTCTTTCTCTAATAGGAATTCATCATAGACACATATCACATTGCTTCATTTTCCTTCTCTACATTCCCAGTAATCCTACCAAAAGAGCATGGCAACCCTAAAACAAATTTTGTTATGAGGCTACTACCCAAGAGCATCTCAATTTCTTTGTTTTCTGACTTCCCTATTCATCTGTTGCCACATTGTGCTACAAAGTCCTGAACACAGGAACCATCCACCCTTCTGACCTCAGCTCCAAGTCCCACCCTCACTGGAGTCCTGGTCCATGACTGTGGTACCCAGGAGTTATCAAACACAAACTATTTCCACAAAACAGAGTTTGTACAGGGTTTGACACAACAGAATGACTGAGGAACATTTTAAAGTGAGAAGCTGTTGGTAATTCTAACTCATCCCTCTTACACTCAGTAGAAAGCAAAAAATGTTCATTGTGTTTACCCCTGGGGTAGGATTAAAAAGGCACATTATAAAAGAAGAATCCCATCTGCATTGTTTTTACTTAAAGACTTTAATTTAACAGGCCTAACCTGGATTAAAAATAATGACCCTCCAAATTCCAAACATTCTTCATGTATATTTCTATTTATAGCATAATTCAAGCCAGTTTCTAACTTGTAGCTGGCTCACCACCACCTGCCATTAACAGCTTGTTCAAAGTTGAACCTAATTGTACAAAAAGAGGAGGAAACCATCAAAGTTATTTCTTAACCAATCCATCATCTTTTATGCCCATCTCTAAGTGTGCCACTGCACTGCTGGTAGGCAGACTAATCTCTCAGATATATAAAGGGAAGGGACTACTGCTTCACCGTTACTGCTGGCTAATCTTATTAAAATAACAATATGTATACAATAATTAGATGTCAGAAATAATGGGTGCTGCTCTAGTTCTACCCTCTCCTTTTTTTTATTTGACTGTATTTCAGGAGAAGGTGATTTGGTGACCTCTTGTTCTGACCTTTATCAAGTATTCCTGGGATCTGCAGCTCAGCTTTTCTAATCTTACCTTTGCTTCTCTTCAGTGACCCCCCGTTCCCCGTTACAGACTTCCCCAATTACCTCAATATTCACAGTATTCCCTAAAGCACCGCTACATGGAACACTATTATCTCTTATCTATTTTATCTATTAACCTTAGGAACACCAGCAAGCTATTATGGGCAATCACTGTGCTTACAGAAAAAGGACAGAAAAGGGGCTGTGCTTTAATAGTGTCCATGGAAAATGTTTGCCATTTTGAATACATTTTGTGTTCTCTTCTAAAGGAAAAATAACCAGGTATTTCAGAAGCAAAGCTAAAAGTATCTCAGCTAAGCCTCTCAGCTCTTCTAGCATTCAGTGAAGTACTTATACTTTTTAAAGATGTTTCCCCTTGATTCCCACACATTTTCAATTGCTCACTCTTCATAAAGAGTGTGTGAAAAGACAACAGCCACCTGGGATGGAGGTGACTTGGATCACTAACTCTAGCCCTATACCCAGTTTTCTAGCCCCATACTCAGTTTTCCAGGTTGACTGCCAGGTTCTTGGGTTGGTGATGCTGTGCATCTGCCTGAGGATGGGAAACAAGCTCCTGAAGAGAAGGCTGTTTCAGGAGAAATAGATAGTTTGGGAGAGAAGAAGCAGCCAGCTCAGAAAAGACAATAATACCATGAGACAGCTGGAGGAGAGACCTGCTGAAGAAAAGTTCATCCCTGTTCACGTACCATCAGTAGAACTGGCAAATTATTTTTGTTTCCCATTCAAAAGGTTTTGGGCTTTTGGAAATCTAAAATTTAGAAATAATGTACATAAAGACAGCCAAGATAAATTTTTCCCCAGTCACTGGTGATTTGTTGGTTTGGGTTTTTAAAGTTGCAGATTTTCCCATGTGATCATATTGTGTAATGTTGCTGATTCCAGCTAAAAGGGGAAAAATTTGTCTACTTCACAAACAAACTCAAAGCATACATTTTGATCTGCTGGTTTTGGTTACTGCTATTTTTTTAAAAAAGGAAAAAACCATAATCTTCCCTTTTTCCAAAAAGCTCAACATTTTTTCAAAAGCTGTTTCTCAGTCTGAGGGGGACAGCAGGGGCATAAAAATACAAATGCTCTGAGCACAGGGTCAAGGAGAAATCCTTTGGGCTCCACTGTACTTTTGGAATGACATTTCAGAGGTACGGATCTTATTCCAGCTCCTGCAGAGACAGCAATATATGCCAAAGTAGTCAAGACAATTTAGAGATGCTGAGCTTTTCTGGTGAGGAAAAAAAAATCACGTATTTTGTGCTTTCCATGTTTAAATATGTTGTTTAATCATATAATTAAATTGTATTTTGGAATGTAGTGCAGAATGCTATCCCCGATCAGGACTCAGTGCCAATCCCATCTCTAATCAGCAGATGGCACCATGAATTCGTCAAACAGGATGGAGACCAGAAAAGTATAAATTTATCCCCCCAAAAATGGGGAGGCAAAAAAAAAGGAAAAAAGCATACACCCAACTTGACACACATAAAACAGGAATTAAATTCAGAGGGTGTAACTTTCCCCTCACACCACCCCTCCAAAAATAAAACGGGCTGTGGAACACGCTGTGTGACACCCTGATGCACAAAGAGCAGCTACACCTATACTGTCCCCAGCCTTGCCCTGTCACTGACCTACATTGTCTCATGGCCTCCTGTAAGACTGAAACCCCCCGCCCCCCCAGTTCTGAAACGATTTAAAAAAAAAAATTTTTTTTTAAATCCCAACTTTCCTTCTGACCTTCCCTTGCTCTGAACAGCACCTCTGGAGGAGGAGGCCACCCCTGGGCTGGAAGGGGGCCCAGGAGCAACACAGTAGGGAGCTCAGAGGAGAAGCTGCAGGCAGAGCTGCAGATGAAGCCACAGACTGAGCTGCTGCAGCATGAGTACAGAGTCACAGGGGGCCTGGAGTCCACCCAGCGAACCACGGGCTAAGAGCAGGAAAGTCTAGAAGAGTTTGCAAGACTTTTTTGTTCCACTCAAACAGCAAAGTTTCTACTTGGAAGTCAAATGCTGGTAGAGGCAGCCTCCCCACGTCCCTCACCAGCGCCCTGCATCTCTGAAGGAGCACAGTATGAGCCCACAGCTCCACTCAAAGGAGCAGTTCGGGGTGTCTGCTCTTCCCCTGGCCCAGCCATGCTTATCCTAACCCCTGCTGGTAGGATAACTCTCCTGGCAGGCATGGAGCTGGCACCCACCTGGCACCTCTTCATGCCCGCTGGGCTCCCGCAGGGCTCGCTGGCGGGCACGGCGTGCCATGAGAAGGCGGTTCCTTGGCACATGCACCAAGGGATGTGCAAGATGTGCTCACCCCCAGGAAAAATCTGCTGCCTTAAATATGGGCTTCTCTGTGCTCTTACATATGAACAGTGAGTGTGAAAATCCTGCCTGTCCATCTGTTCCTTAAAGGTTTCTTTCTTTTGCTGCGTGCTAGAATTTCTCCCGAAATCTTCTTCAGTGGCACAAATCACATCAGTGACATTTATAGGTTAGGTAATGGTATGCTGCTGACATCATCTAAGCACAGTAACAGGCACAGTTAGATTTTCTGTGGAGAGCATTCATGCTATGGACTTCAAGCTCCATTTATCCTGTTCTCAATGAGCAATAATTAAAATGTGCAGTAACAGAAGTATTGCTCTGAGAAGCAATAGTCCTACTATGCAAAAACCAGAAATTTTCCCAACAGAGGAGAGCATTCAATCAACACTTTCAATCATGGAACAGGAATGAAAACTCTGATGTTTAAAATTTAGAGAGGAAAGCAGAACAACAGTAAAAAGATGAGCTTACCTTGCATTGCATGGAGTCATCTTGTCTCAGGCCCAAGGAGGAGATGCTGTAAATTTTTGCCACTTCAGACTCTGCACGTCTGGTTGTTGCAAAGTGATTTTTCTTCCTGGCCATTCCTTACTATTTTCCCAGCCTGCCTAGCAGGCACAACTCAGGAATTACCAATACCTCGGCAGTGACACAATTGATTAAGTATGAGCAATACCAGCTTGGGTTTTGCATTCAGTCAGAGCTCTGTAATGGCAGCACAAGGGGCCTCGCTTGTTGAGCAAGAAGGGCTTTATGTCACTTGTCCCCAGAGCAAGGCACAAGTGATCTTGACGGAGAAGGCAGTGAACATACTGTCAGAAGCCATATTCGCAGGGAAAAGGCAGAACAATGGAGATTAAATGACAGGGCAGAAGCAAGGAATTAAATCATCCCTGAGGCTCAGATATCCCAGGCTTCCCCATGACACCTGCTAGAGGCACAGGGGAAGACCTGGAGCAAATCCCTGTGGAAGTCTTGCCGTCTGTACCAAGACTCTCATGGAAAATCTGCAAAATCGCTTGTGGCTCTTCTAAAAATCATGGGCCATACAACCTCGTGTCCAGCTGCACACTCACTTTTCAGCTGGTTTCCAGTCTGAAAACTGGACTGCAAAAAAACCTTAGAACGGCTTTGAATCCAACTCTTTTTAACTCTTTCTGTCTGTAAGAAGCACAGCTCCTGCCTACCCTCCTGCTGTACTAATGTAGTTCACTTCCAAGTGGTAAAAAGAAAGGAAAAGAATTGCTCGCTATAGATCAAAGAAGGTTGTGTAGGCCATGTACACACTTCTAACTTGGTAAGAACTCTTCTAGCAAAGGACAGGAGGCACCCTGAACCCACACCTGCCCTTTCAACAGTGCGCCCAAACCACCACGGCAGAGCTGTCTGCACATGAGCATCTTTTCCTCCAGATGCTCTTCATGCTCTTCTGTGCTTACATGGACCCATAAAAGATATTTTGGCTGGGAAGACAGTAATGAGAGATTTAGGATTGTCACCTTAGAGGCACAACCACAATTCCAGGCCTAGTGCCAGGGAAAAGCTAAGTTTTCCACAGACAGGGAAAGAATTGGGGGGAAAAGGGAAAACTAGAAGTCTGGTCTGTCTGCAGGACCCTGATAGTTCCATATCCTCCCAGACCAGAAGGAAGACACATTTGCTTCAGACAGGAAAACAAACCCCTGGTCTGAGTTTGATGGAAAATTTAAACCTCAATACTGTCTTTCCCAGATTTGCCCTGGAAACTCCTGTGCCAGAGTGAACAGCAACATTTCAAAGTCTTAGTAAATAAATTCAAGTTCCAATTATAGCAACGTACTGCTTCCTTACCTTGAATAAAAAACACTTCTGTGGAGCAATGCTTCAGGCTGCTTATAGGTTTGTGAAGTTCCTTGTTCCTTTTGATTCAGCAAGACCTGGGGATGATGGGCACTGCTCATTTTACAGCTCTGTATGCCTGTTCCTCCTCAGACTATCCCTCAGGTTGGTACAAAACTCAGCGATCTTGTGATCTTCTCTCAGCTCTGTCAGTGACATTGCAATGGTAATCTTGAATTTTTACTTAGCTTTCCAGTCTCTTGCCTTGCACTTAACGTTCGCATGATATCAAGGGTTGTGGGGTCTTAATTGAAACCTGAGGCCTCTAACCCCCACCAGTAAGAAAAATAATCTTCAATTGGTGCCAGAGAGTCTGTAGGCCATGCTCAATGTCTTCACCAAAACAGCCTCCTGTGCCTGCTTAAAGCAGATGAGAAAGTTACAAAACAGGAGCCACCACCTGCTTGGGAGTCGGCCTGAAATACACCAGCTGCAACTGCAGCTCTGCCCAAACAAAGGACACGGAGCTGATGTTACACAATTCAGTAGCAAGGGGAAAGTGACCCGCAGCAGTATTAACAAATTTACTCCATTCATTCACATTGACTTCATTCATTATCAATATGGAACTGTTTCTCTTATACTTTTCTCCTCACCAAAACAGGTTTTCTATGCAATTTTCTCACAGCTTTAAGCTGGATACAAACTTTTTAAAACTAGCTGCTTAAAAGGAGAAAACTCAACTCTTTGGCATGGCTTTGGAAAAACAACATCATTTGTGTCACTAGTAGGATATCACTGGGGATTTTGTTTAGCCAGAAAGGCTGTGTTTAGCCTAGTGACTGAAACACATCTTCGAGACACCCGCAGCGCACGTCCCTCTGCACAGCTTCTGCTTCCCATGGGGGAGTCGTGAGGCTGGCACCCCCCTGCCACCACCACCACACCTCAGCAGAGAGGGACGTGCCTTTAGCACCACTCCATGGCTTTCTTAACTGCTGATATTTCCAGTTTTCCTGTACCTGCAGCTGGTTGCTGTTTAAGACAGCTTATATAATATTAGAGTTGCAGTGACTGGTCTCGAGCCTGAAGCAGTATTTTCACTGTAAGTGCTGCTGCTCAGCCTTTAGAAGTGGAGCTAAGTAATTCAGAGAGAATTTTATCTGAAAAATGTAAACATGGAATGCATGAATTTTCATTAATATTTCACATGAAGAAAACAAGGCTGAATTAATCAGATTGCATTGCAATTTAGCCACTATCGCTGGTGATAAGCAGCCACACCAAACCCACCGCTCTCTTCAGTTGCCTCAGTTTAAAATTATCAAGGATATTTCTTTGCAAACAGCTTTCTGCTTGCTGGACCTTCTCTCAAGGGCTTACTTACATATTTTGATTTATACTAAAGTCTGAAAAAGTTTTTTAAAAAGTTCTCTGTCTGCATTCCCTGCTCTGAAACACACAGTCCCTCCACAGCCCTTCTCAACCCACGCTCCCTTCACCTCTGCAGCTGCCCTTGAGTTACTGCACTCCTCTTGCAGGGCTGCACAAGGCAAGGGAGGACAGAAGTCACCTGGCAGCAGAGACATGCACAGAAGATGATGGAAACAAATCCCATCAGCCTCAGCAGGCTTCATATCCACCTGCTAGTAAAACCACAACAATCCTCCAAAGGTACCCAGGCTGTGGAACAGCCAGAGAGTTGAAATATAGTCACAAAACCATAGGAGTTCTCCCTCAAGTTAGTACCAGAGTCTAGTGAATTCAACCTGAGAGGCATGGACACCTTCAAACTGTGCAACCACAGAGCTGTGGACAACCTGCCAAAATTCTGCATTTCATTGCAAAGAAGCATCTAACTCCTCAAATGTAACATTGAGGTAATGTCAGCATGAACCCAGAAAACATATAGCTGCATAAGAGCAATTTGAACTGGTTTCAGAAGCAAGCTGAAAGTATCATACTAACAAAATGCACTTTATGACCTAGTCCACACCTAGTTTTAGACACCTCAGAGACTCTTAATGGTTTGGGGCTTTTTTCTTTGAGGGGGTTGTTTTCTGGGTTTGGTAATATTTCATTTACAGGAAGGTTGAAGACTGTATGCCAGTATATGCACTTGCACCATATTTCTTTAAATATGTTCCAGGAAATGCCATACTCATGAACTGCTCTGTAATGTAATCCTTCAGACTGGAGCAAGTCACAAGATCCCAAGAACAAAAAAGCTTTTTCAGCAGGTATAGTTAATCAGGAAGTGAGTACATGCCACATTAGTATCCCCTCAGGGTTTCTAGTCCTCAACCAGAGCATGGCCAGTTTGTTGTTTTGGTGGGAAAGCTGTCACAGGACAGATGGACTCATTAGAGCTCCATTTCCCCATTCTCTGAAGTTCAGAGCAGAAGCTTTGCCATCTCTGCTCTGAGACCTGTATTGGTTATAAACCAGGACAGACTTGAAGGAAAATTCTCAGCCCTAGAGTCCAGAAAGTTCACAGTGTAAGAAGCAATTCACACCAAGGATAAACTGTGAAATGCATTCTTTAAAGTGTTTTATTATCATTTTTTCTTTGAGCCTGGTGCTGGAGGTAGATATCTCTTTGACACAAAGCTCTTTGTCCCACAACCCAGGGACAAAACTGCAAATTGGTTTCCAAGTCTATTTTAGGAATGGCTTAACAATCAGAAGAGGAAATGTGATATTCAAATCAAATGGCTAAATTTTTCAGTATTAAGGGTGATGGGGCAAGATTTGCTCTAACAGCACAGAAGAACAAAATGCAAATATTCTAGAACCGAGCAGCTGTGGGCCAGCACCTGCTGAAGTCACACATTTCTACCTGCTGACTTTGGTAGGGAATAAGGCTGTAGGGGAGCTCCTGGGGGACAGAAGCCTGGGGGGCTGGGGCTGGTGTCCCTCCCCCAGCACAGCACAGCAGTCAATGGTGAGCAGCACTCTGGCTGCAGCTGCATCCCCCAACACATCACTGTAAATTCCAGCTGCCCAGCAGCTTCCAGCAAACATCCACCAGGGAACACTTATACTGCCACATGAACACCCCAAAAAGGAGTAGTTTGAGGGACACATCAGCTCTAAATATGGCACCTTCCTTCTCCCTGCTGGAGCAGACTCCATTTGAAGAGGATAATGAATTCCATCAGGCTGGCACATCAGGCAGTAAGCCTCCCAGCACAGAGGCACACGGCTCTTTGGAGCCTGGCAGGATGTGACACAGGCACCTGGGCAGCACTGCTGCATAGAGCAGCTGAGGGTGCCTGCACAGACACTCAGTCCAGCTCATCTCAAACTCCACCGTTTCCAAAAACTCCACTGATAAGAGAATACAGATATACACATAAGTAAAGCCAGGTTTGTTTGTGATTAGCAGAGAAAGGTTTCTTAGTGTTCATATTAAGCTATTTTTGAATGGTTACAGTTACTTAATGTTCACTTGCAAAAGCAGAAGGCTTTTATAGATTTTTGCCAGGGAAGTAAAACAAATGTTATCAGGTGACAGCATAGCACAAAGGCACCAAAGAGAATGGAGCAATGCCTATTTACAGGAGCAAAGGATCCAGCCTCCAGCATCCTCCGTGCATTCAAATTAAATGGACACACTGCAACCTTTCATCTGGTATAAAAAGTACTGGAAAATCACTGTTGGTGCAAAAGCAGCTGTGCCTTTGTACTGGCTTTTCCTGTGAAGCACATCATGTGCATTTGCGTGGCCTGATTCACAAGACAAGGCACCCAACCATAGAGCACACGGCGGGTGTGAAATCCAGCCACGTGCTGCTGTAGGGGTGTCTGCATATCCCACTGCTCAGAAATCCAGCTGTGGGTGGCACTGGCACTGGGGGCATGTCCGTGCTCTGAAATGTGGCTGCTTATGGGAAATGGGTACTGCTCTGTTTGTCTAAGGGTCTGTCAACATAGGGGAGATTTACTGAGGCAATTATCCTGCCTGTAACAGGGCACTAACCTGCTACAGTCACTGATGCAACTCCTGGTACTGAAGTACTTATCTGCAGTTCAGATTAAATTGCTTTGAATGCAATATAATTATTACACTGACAGAATTGTAGCAGCAAATACCCCTTTGCAGACAAGTTCTAAGGAGCAAAAGGCTTTTCTGCCCTGGAAAAGACTAGGCAGATACAAATAATGTATCATCAGATTTTTTTCTTACTCCTATTATCTGTCTCTGCTAACAGCCTACATGTCAGGAAGCTTGAGCTAATGGACTGGGCATGGTTTTAAGATGAGTGTCTCATCTCTGGTTTTCACATGCTGAGTGACAGCAGGTAAGTCACCTGTTCTTTTTGCCTTTGGGTTTGTTAGTAGCACCAATATTTTTTCTGGCAAGTCAGCAGAGGCAAAATGCCAATTTAATAGTCACTGTCTAATTTTCCTGTTTTAAATGCTTTTTTTTCTTAACACAGATTAAAATAAACAAGATATCTATTGCTCCAGCATTCCACATTACCACATTCCTCACAGAAATATGGCTCCTCTGCTCAATGCATCTGATGCTGACAATTGCAAATGGTTTACAAATTTAGAAACTATCTCAGCTCAAAACTCAGGTCCTTTGTGTCTCACCAGTGTAATTCTCTGGAGACAGATGAGGAAGAGTAAAACCACATTTGATATGATACTGTTGCATTCAAGCCACAGAGGAAGAAGTTTCCACAGAGCATTTTACCTCCAGTGTTGCAGAGATGCATATGGTGACTGCCATCCCAGATCTCCAGAAATAGGTCTTTCTACACTGTCTCACCCTGCAAGATGATTGGGACATGCAGTAGGTCACTACCTGACTGAAATTACCTAAAAGCCTATTTGCTGATAGGTCAGTGTTGGTCCAGTCTCAAAAACCACACCTTGCCACAGTCCAAGAGCTGTGCTGTGCCACTGTTCCAGACCATGCTGGGCTGCAGAAACAGCAGCACCTCCCAGCCAAACACTGGCTCATGGGAGCCCATGTGCCTCTGGAGACCCTGATACAGTATCCCTCATTCCTTTGGCACCCATGGCTCCTTATTCCCAGTAGAGGGTCTATATGGTCTTCATAGCCACCAACCTATGCCCTAACTAGCAGACTTTCAGCACTAGGGGATAGCTAATGTCATGTATTTGAGGGCTGGATGCCTGGACTATCAGCACGATTTCAGGCTTTCTTTGGGGTAGCTAAGTCAGAGCATCCTTTTCTGAGACTGATTTTCTTTGCTTGCTTAACTAGCAGGGGGGAGCTAGGGGCAACCTTCCTTCTTATTTTCAGGTGCCTGCTAGCACATAGGGATGTGGGGACAGCTGCCAGAGGCTCCACCAGGTGCCCAGCCATGGTGAGAAGCAGCAAAGCCTCCACAGCACCCTGAGGCTTTCCTGGCAGGGAGTTCCACAGTGGGGATGCTCAGCCTGGCATCCCCAAATGCAAAATGACCCGTCAAGAGCTTGGCTGCCCTGTGCCCTTCACATTGGGTCTGGGCCCTGTGCAATGCCCTATATTGGACACACACTGCACCCCGCCCACATTTCACTGGGGTCCTGGCATGGAAAAAGTGTTTTCAGAGACAAAGAGTCATGAGAAATGTCTAAGCAGGTATCAGCTTGACATAAAAGATAGGAAGACAGTACCCCCTTCAGACCCAACCTGCAAATAAGTGAAAAAAGACAGCACTCCCAAGGCAGCAGCCCAAGATGATTCAGATTAAAAGCCAGTGATGTGCCATTAAACTCCTGAGAACACCTAGAGATGTGAACTTTTCCCCTGGTATTTTTGAATAGCAAAGTGTAAATCGTGTGAAAAGGTATGTGTCCTTCTCCACCCAGCTGGCACAGGCCACAGTTAGCAGGCTAAAAGAGATGGTGTATCCTGTGAAATGCCTGTGAGAAAAAAACACAGTGAATGTGCTAGCACATGAACATGAAAATATCAACCTTTTTTTCCTCATAACATGGAAAGTGTGCATCCATACTGTTTTCCACAAAGCAGTAAAAATGAAAAACACTAGGAACATCTCACACACAAACAGTTTTGGATAAATAAAAACAAAGGTGGGGATACATAAAGGCAGTGTTTACATGCTACCCATCTAAGAGTTCCACACACTGAAATGTCTGCATGAAGTCCTGGCTTCACTGAGATTTGGAGTCAGTTTGATCCATTGAGAATGATGAGGTCTTCCACTTAGGAGAAAAGGGACTTCAAGTTTAAGTCATCAGTAGGGATAACACCTGGAAACTTTCTGCATTATCATGTATTTGCTTTTTTACTCAAAAGTATCCTGAAATACTTAAGTTAGCATCTCTCTGAAATATTCACAGCTTAATAAAGTATAACTGTCATATGCTGCAAATACTTCAATAGTCAAACGACCAATTCATGATCTTGCAGGTACTAAAACGTGCACACCCTTACCTGACAAACAGAAAAAACTCAATTTCACCCATGTGGACAAAGCTCTTTGGCATGTGGTGTGATTCTTGGGGTTGCCTTCTGCAGGCCCAGGAGCTGGACTTTGATGATCCTTGTAGATCCCTTCCAACTCAGGATATCCTATGATTCTATCAGCAGAATGACACATTTTAAAATCAGTATTCCCAAAGCATCTAAATGTATGACTCATGGAAATGTTGCACTGTACAGCTTCATACTTTTGAATGAGGTTGTTCATATTTGCTAAACTAAAGAAACATATGAGTCTTTGAAGGCATGGGGAATAGTTTGAGACACTGAGCTGTACAAAGTAAAAAAGAACAGAGACCACACAAGCAAAGAGATGACAAAGATCAGCATGAGTACCTCACTTTTGGGGTACTTTTCGTAAAAGTATTAGATATTCAGGAGATGCTGAGTATTTACCTTTAGAGAAAAATCAACCCCATCTGAAGGTGCCAGACAATCAGCCTGTGATTCACTTCTGCTGGGCCAAGAGACATTCTGCCTCACCTCAGCAAGCCTCTAAAAAACCCTGTAAAGACCACGATGGAAGGTTCTGCAGGACACATGGATATCACAGCACTGGGAGTCAAATAAATACCTGGAAAAGCCATCAACCACAGTGGGAGCACTAGTTTTCTTCAGGGTTTTTCTGTGGCTTGTTTTAAATTTGGTGCTTCCTTAATTTTTAATCTCTGGCCTGGAAGCCCAGCACTGAGTGGGGAGCAGCGTGGGTTGTCCTGGGCAGCACCCCGAGCTCCAGTGCTCGAATCAGCTGCTCCAGGCACCAAGGGAGGCTGGAGATGAAGGGCATTGTGCACTTTTTCGGGGTAGGCTGTCAGCAAAGTTGCCTGACACTTTTTTGGTGCGGGCACTCGTTTCTAGGAAACACTTTGGTAAACAGCTTTGAAGTCAAAATGAAAAATTACAGCCTGAGTGCTTTTCTCGCTTTTATCCACCGTACCTTCATGACTGTACTCGTCCATTTAAATGGCAAAGCAGTGCTGAATGCAAACAGCCTCCTTCTGCAGGCTGTCTCCACAGTTCAATTACCAGTGCTTTAACAGTGCTAATTAGCATTCCTCAGAGCTAGATCTCTTTGAGTGACAGGTAACCATGGAGAGTCACAATCCTGTAGGTGATCAGCAAGAGTCTGACTTTTCTTTTTAATTAAAAATTAGAAATGCCTTAAACAAAAATAATAATTCACTGATTTATGCTATTATCCCAGGGTTGCCAAGCTGGTGAGAATAACATTAGTGTTGTAAAAATGAAACAATTTTTAAATGAATAGACTAGGGCGATAGAAAGGAGAGCAGGTTTATTATCTGTAACAAGAGAATGTACTCATAATGATGGTACAAAATAGTAGACACTTCTCCAGAGAGTTGGCATGGAGACCAAAAATAGGACACTTTCCTGAATGTGGGATGGGATTGCCCCAATTTATTTTAGATTTTAACAAGATAGATAGATAAATACTAAGTCTGTTGCACAAATAGAAATTTCATAGGGATATCGTTTCAGTAAAATATAACCATGAGTTATATTGAGAGATAATACTGCATCTGGTCCAAGTGGGAGCCAAGACTAGAAATTGAATCAGCCAGATAATCAATTAGTGAAAATTGTTTTCAACATAACTATGCCATTTCCTGTCAGCTAAAGCTCTAGGTCTCCTTCTAGAAATGGACTCCAGCAGCAAAAAATTCATAGTCATATTTCTGAGAACGGCAGTGGGTCTAAGTCAGCAGTGTTGACCCAACCAAATCTGAATATTATTCATCAACAAATAATAAAGAACATTTTTAAGCAGAATTTGCCAAAGATAGGAGGAACGATATATGAATATTTGTAATTATGAAATATTTTCCGAGACCAAGTCATCTCAACTCAGCAAGCTCATTAATTGTAGATTCTAATGAAAATAACTGCATATAAGACAATAAAAGGAAACAGATGACTGAGCAAAAATTATTTTAATAACCAGCAATCACAATGCAGAATTCTAGCCATTGTTCATAGGCAAAATCACAGCTGTTAATTGTGAAGCATCTGTTCCATGAGGGGTTTTTAAACCTTCCCCATATAATTTCTTTCCCAGATGCAAAAAAAAAAAAAAAAGAAAAAAAGCACCCAAACCCAATAATCTATACAGTTTGCTTTCATATAGAGGTATTCACATCTTTAAATAAATGAGAGTAAGTTTGAACCCTACACAGGAAGGAAAGAACTAAAGGTAATTGCACCTGTATCAAAATTTCTGTCAGATTGCATAGTACTATTTCAATTTATAATTGAAATGTTAACCACAAAGTCAATTTCTACAAGACCTCGGAGGAACACTTTCCTAAAAACACAAGTAAAAAAACCCACATATCTTCCCAATTTACCAAGCATGAATGTAAAGTAGGCACTAGTAAAATAAATTCCCCATTTTCGGCTCATTTATTTAATGTTTCAAGCTTACAAATGGATTACAAAGTATCTTTCTATAGCTGTCAAGATATGCAAAGAGCCAGGGCTAATCACAGTTTTACTGAAGTTTATAATACAGTCAAAGAAAGAAAGAAAAAAAATTATGAGACATCTGAGTCTAATATTATCTTCATTTCTTTCTGTATTTACAAAAATATCAATCACTGACAGATTTTTTAACTCCACTGAATGCTCTGAACTTTTTCTTTTTGAAGGAGAAATCTTCCAAGCAAACAAGCCAGAGATCTGCCTTTGTGCTGTGAAGAGACTCAAGCGCTACCCAGGCTGTGAGCTCTTATCCAGAGAGGAGCTCTCAGCACTGCCAGAGATCTCAGCCTCAGCCACCCCTGGTGACTCCCAGGAAATTCAGTTTGACTCCTTACTGGTGATTCACACACTCAGACACACATCTCCACATTTTTAGGCTTTATAATCTTCTTCTTACTCTCACGTTTCAAGGAAACAATAAGTCCAGTTTTATGATAAAGCTATTTTGCTCTAAATTCAGCCTGCCTGTATATCCATGTAGAATGGTTCATTCAAATACTGCAAACATTCGTCGCCAGCATGGACAGAAAATTCTTAATAAAAGACAATTAATTAGTAGAAAATAAGTCTCAGAATAAAGGCAGCCTGCTTTGGAGAGCAGGTTTGTCAGCTTGTTTTGAAAGCTGTTCTGCTTTCCTTAATCTCTATTGCAGTGCAAAGAGAGCAGCAAGGGGAAGGAGACATCTTATGCAGGAATGAGGCAGGAAAATAAACCCACCACTCTCTCTTGCCACAACCACTCCTGTCCTTGCTCTTGGAAAGAAACTCTTTTTCATCTGTTAAACTATCACCTACTTAAAGACAAAGTAGATTTGAGCAACTACAAAAATCACAAAGATTCCTGTCAGTAAGTTCCAGATTTTAAGAGGTAACAGAAATAACTATCATCTGAAATGCTGAAGAATTTTTTTAAAAATAAATGTGTTTGGTTTAGAGTTTAATTAAAATCATTGAAAATGAAACCTTCTGTAATATTACTGTGCTATTTAACAGTTTATATCCTTCCTGCTTCACTTGCCTGAATAATTACGTCCTGGCAAGTTTAGGGTTTCAAAGATTAATTATCCTATCCAAAGACGATTCATTTCTTTCCCTTCATGTTGGTAAAGCTACCAACATGCTTATATCGTACTAACAGGCTATAATCCACTCTCTGCAGCATCAGAAATTTTGAAATACAAAACAAGCTCTCTGCTAGCTCTCAGCTGAGGGATGAAGTTCAGTGACAAAGGGAGCTGATAAATTCCCCTCAAAATGGCTCTCAGAATTTCTCAGCAACATCTCTCCATATTACAGCCTCCATGCCTTGCCCTCTGACTGCCAGGCTGGAAGGACTACTAGCTGGAATATCTTGGTTTCTTTCCCAAATTCTTTGGCAGTATCTCTATCGCTCTCATCCTTCACTCAAAAATCAAGGCAAGCAATCAGATTACCTTAAGCAGAACTTGTACCAAGACTGAAATGTGCTCTTGTTACCAATTCTGTGATTGATTCTGATGCATATTTTGGTATTAGTAAATATTTATAAAACTTCAGAATTTTATATAAACTATTATTTCTCCTCTTCCCTAACAGAAACCCTCTGGCTATGAAAATTTAAAAACAAAAATAACCCAGTCCAGTCTTCCCATTAATCTACATGTAGACAGACATCATACGGCAATATCAATAATATTTTCAATTTTTCTTCTTTAAAGGGTCCATAATTCTTCACTAGTCTTTGATGGTGGAGATAGCTCCCAAAAGCAGGAGTCTTCACAGGTGGTGCTTTAACACACCATCTCTGTCCCTGCTGTGATAACCTCATCTTGCTTTCATGATTTCTTTATGCTTTGAAATGTTTCCAATTTGATACAACCCATTCTCTGAAAAACATTTTTGGGTGTACTAAAAATCTGCTGTTTAGGAGTCCCTCTGGATGACAGAACAATTATATAGCTGAAAATACTTCCTTCAGGATAAGAAGCAAAACCTACTGAAAACATTAAATTATTAAAGTGAAGAAATTGCTCTCTTGAAGAACAGAATGGAACTCTGTAAGATGTGCTTCTTGCCGCAGAGCCCAGGCTGGCTGGGACTCCAGCCCCCTTCTCCAAGGTTCAGGCTTGCCCTGGGGTGCCCAGGCTGGACCCTGCCACAGGCCTGCAGCCATCCCTGCAGGCTGAGCCACAAAGCAGGGCTGTCACTTCTCCTGACTGCAGCCTACACTGTATTTCCACCCACCTCAGAAGAGCCCTCAGGTGTGTTGTCTGCAGGCACACTGCCTGTGGTCAGCAAGGAATCTACCTTGACTCCAGCACAACCTAAGAGGTCAAAAGTTGAGTGTGGCACACACTGTTATTTATTTTACTATTATATTTTGTGTTAGATCCATTTTTGAGTCATTTTCTGTAGACTGCAAACTGAGACTGGACTATGGATCTGCTCTTGGGCTCCCTTGTGGAAGCACACATAGGAATGGTGTTGTTTGCACATGGCTAAATTTTGGTTAAATGTGCATGGCACAAGAAAAGAGAAGGTGCAAGTCAGATATTCAAGAAAATAAGTTTAGCATTTCTGTTTTTAAAGAGGCTGCTGGAAAAGCTGCTGGCAGCTGCAAAAGCCCTGCCTAGCTTGGTTACTCCTTTCAGACTTGGTGTCAAAATGGAAAATTTCAGTGCTGTCCAACAGAGATGCTGCATTTCGACTTTCCCAGGAACAGGACAGAAACTGGAAACTAATGAAAGACTACTCCAGTTTTTCCTTTGGCAGCAAAGAGGTTGAAACACATCTGAAAGCCTAGACAGAAAAAAAGTAGTATGCATCTTCCAATTCCAAACAAGAGGAATTAATTGCAAGGAAAGAAAATGTTATCACAAGATCACATATTGAGTTTAAAATGTACATATGCAGGTAGCTGTGCACATGTTAAAAAAAAAAATGCATAGGGGATAAATTTAAGTTTCAGCAGTGTTAAAAAGCTGTTTGGTACTTACTTATTTCAGCAGGCCATAAGTGATTTTTTATATTCAGCAGAACTGGACAGAATGTATTTCCTTCAGGTACAGCAAACTAAGTATCTTACAATTAAAGGCTGCATTGTTTTGTTCAAACTAAAGAGAAATAGTTGAGTGAATAAGACCATGATCTAAAGCCCATTGAAATCAATGGAAAGATTCTCATTGACTTCTCCAGGCTTTGGATCAAGCCTCAAAAGAGCAGCTATTTCTCTCTGATACAGCAAGGAATCAATTCCCTCTCCCAGCGGTACTGTAAATAATTCAATATTTTGTCTCAGATCATTTCCTAAGAAAAATGATGAGGATGTTGTTTAAGTGGGCGATACCCTGAAGTGACATAGTTTACAATGCACTGAGCCATGTAAAACCTGCTCTGTGCTGTGTGGCTGCACAAAGGCAGGGCAGTCGGAGCAGCCCTCGGACGCTCGGGAGTCCCTCCCTCCCCGCCCGCCGGCCGAGGGACAGCATGGTCCTGCTTCTCCCCTCGCTGGCCAGGAGAAACTGAGGAATTTTGCTAAATCGACAAGGAATACCCACACCGTGACAACTCTTTAAAGAGGAAGCATTATTTTATCTTTAAAGTAAAATCGTGAGCTCTCTGCACAATTTCTTTCAATGTCCACAGAAGGGCAAAAATTGCAATGCTGATCGTGTTGTTATTTACCAACAAAACTGATGCTTTCACCATTCTTCAATGCTTTTGCTTTATAGAGCAAAACACTGTATGGAAATGGCATCTTCTTTCTCAGCTCTTTTGTTCCACATGAAAAATTAATCAGTACAAAGCAAACCAGCATTAGATTGAGGAACTCTACCCCAAACCTCAGCAAAACCTTACTAATTTTTACTCTCCTGCCATAATCTAGTGGTCTTCTGCACACGAATCCTTTTCTCCTGTAAACTGGAGGAGCCTGCTACAAGTTGCTTAGGGGGAGTTTGGAGGTGAGGCACAGCATCCACGCTGTCTCCCGGACACAGAGGCTGGCAGGAGCACAGCTCAGCTCCCAGCCATGCTGCCTTTGAGCCAGCAGCAGAGCGGTGTTGGGATGCGTTCTCCCCATTTGCAGAGAGGCAGCAATTTGTAATACACTGTTTTAAGACCCGGGGGGGTGGGGAGGAATAATCCCACCTCTCCACTCCCACCTGGCAGCTACCTAGAAACAGCTGACAAACGGGCAGGACGAAATTGGTGCTGAACTGTAACTGGGGCGATGATCCCCCTTCCTTCTGAGTTACACCTGCGGGGAGAGCCCCACCAGCAGCACCGGTGATGAGCGCAGACATGGCAGCTCTGGCACATCCCTCTCCCCATTTCCCACACAAAGCACAGCCACGCTTTCATCATCATTTGTGGGGAAATACTAATCAGCACCTGTCCAAGCAGGCTCCTGTTTCCCTCCCAGCCTCTTGCTGCCTGCACACGATCACAACTCCTGCTCACTGCGCATTTCCAGTGCTTACAGCACTGGGTGCTGCCTCAGGTGCACCGTGGTGCCAGTCCCAAAAGCTTGTCCTGACTCCTATGCAAAGCCTGGAAATCTTCATGCACAGAGAGAAATTTGCTGCCAAGGCCAGCTTCCCCTGCCAGCTCTTCCATAAGAGCAGGAAAAGACACAGGCTCTCCCCCTCGTCAGGGCTGCTCAGTTTCAGATGGGTTTCAGAGACCAGCTCGGTATTTGTGCCAAAGCCCACCCAGCTGCTCTGCCGGGCTGCTGCTCACCACTGGCACAGCTGGGACAGCCACGGGGCATGGCTGACTGCCCAAAACACTCGCAAAATCGTCCTCACGGCTGGTACAAAATACACCTGCTCTCCTCTCAGACACCAGGAAGCATCTGGGCTTGGCAAGGCCAGGAAAGAGGATCCTCAGCATCCTTCCTCTGCCATTTGCCTAACACTGCCACGCACAGCCTGACTTCCCACCCACCCCAAAAGTACTTCTGCTCCAGATTCAGAGGATTATGTTTGCTAAATTGAGCTGCTACCCAGAAAAAGAGACTCAGAATATTTCTGACACATCCTTCAATTTCGTCAGAAAGTGCCCTTTTGATTTTCCAGGCATTAGGACATTTAAAAATGATTAATTCCAAAGACATGACAATAATCAGACACTGGAAAACAAATACCATCCAGACTTCTTATCAGAGAAAAAAATTGTCTGTAGATAGATGAATGTATTCCAGTAAATCTGATTGTTGCTTTTATATTATTGTCATTAAATCTCATACTTTTCTGGAAAAGACTTTAAAATGATGCAGCAATGAGCCTGTAGTTCTATATCTTTTCATTTAAACGGTATTCCCAAACCTTTCAACTCACATTCCTCCTCCCAAATCAATTTTTTCATTAAACAATTTGTTACAATACCAAGGGGGATTTGGCAAAATAACATATTTAGGAGTCACTGTACAAAAAATATGAACTATCTCTTCGATTTGCTATGTAAACCTACAAAGATGAGTTAATATCAACATCACTCAGCCACATGAATTGCGGTAACAATGCTTCGTGAGCAAACTCTGGGACTAAAAAGAACAATTTGAATTCCTCGTTTTAATTCGCATTTTAAATTGGGTTTTAAAGAGAGCATAAACAGCTTTTTGCACTTTTCTTATGAGCAACAGACAAGAATAAATATTATAGTTAGAAGCTTTCTTCTAGCACAAACCATTTAAACTGGTTTATACATTAAACATTTCACCTTCTTGCATAGAAATTTAGGCACTACACACAAAAGACATGCAGGTTTTTTTCCCCTCACCACAGATGAGCACCAAACTGAGTCTTTACCCCCTTTCATTGTGCCTTAGACTCCACAGCCTGATTGTCACACTGAGAAGACCACAGTAGACGTCTGTGTGCATCACCACAGCCGCATCAATAAGGCACAGAGTGATGCCTACGCATACCTCCACTCTGCACCTCCAACCATTTTATTTAAAGAACAGGATGAGACACTGTCACAGTCCCACAAGTAAAGGGGAACGACAGCATGAGAATTTAGGAGTTATACATATCTAACCACAAAAAAGAAATTAGTTGCTTGAATCTCTTCACAGCACAAAAACACCACTTCATTTTTTAATGAGCAATTTTATACAGCAATGAATAAAATAAATTTGAAAGCTGCTATTTATTACAAGCAAAGTAGAAATCCTCAGAGCACACAGAAAGTGAATTTAGAAGCACACAGAAAGTGATTTTATCAGGGAAGACACTGCATCCAGTTTTCGAATGTATTAACCCCTGACTGAGACAGGGGAGAAATGTTCAGCTTTTTCTTTAACCAACCTTGGTCCATGTTATTAAACACACCCCCGCTGTTGATAAAAACCAGTGGCACAGGAGACCCCACACTGGCTGTCTTGCCTCTTTTCCACCCCAAGCATGGCTCTGCCTTTGGGAGGCTCCCAGCCGGATCCCTCACTGCCAGGAGCATGAGTACGCCCGCTCTGCTGCCAGACACATAAAACCTCATTGCAGCCCCTTTGATTCTGTACTTTCTGTCCCTGCCTAGATAACTTTTCAGAAGCTGACAGAGCCTTTACAATTTAATTGGTGTTGACACCTTTTGAAGCAATGCCTTGAGGCGCCGAGGGTCATTGTCTACTTTATCCTGCTTTTCTGCGGCTGCCTCCATTTGGCTACCTTGCAGCCCGTGGTGCTGTGGTGGCCCCTGCACTCTTCATTCATGTTTGTACTTGTACTGAGTCCCGTTACAAGGACCCTTGTTAAACGCCCAGCAGGCAGCTCTGAATAGAGATTTTGACTATCTGGGATTTGAAGGCCTCTAGCAATAAGGGAGAAAGGCCTGTAAACACAAAAGTATCCCAGTAGCAGTGGGGCGTTAACGTAATCACGCATTTATGCCACAGGACCTCAGGACCAAGCTCCTTACTGTCGATTCAGTGGCTATTAAGCCTTGGTAATTAGGTGGTTTCCCGTGACTTTTCTTTCCTGGGATTCACCAAATATCATTTTCCATATGTCCCTTTTTCCCAGAGCAGCTATACACCCTCACACATTCAATGAGCCAGGCAGATGGTACCACGTACCAGTCTCTGAGCAGCCAAAGCCGATTCACAGCAAGAAAAAGGATTTGGCGTGGCATTCCCAAAGCTGCCCAGGAAACCCAGATCCAAAAATCACGGAGGTCAGGCAGTCTCATGGTGGCAAACACATCTCTCTGGGTTCAGCCCTGCACCCTCAGTGCCTGTCACCATTGAGAGGTTTCTGAGCAGCCACATTCCCAAACCAGCACTAGCACAGAAGGTGAACAGGACAGAGCACTTTGAGAACCATCTTTTGCTTCATAAATAACATTTAATATGCATTTCTCTGATGCTTTCCAGGTTTAATTATTTAAGGCTCTCAAATTTCCTACTGAAAATGCAAAGGACTTGCTCACTTCATTTGGACCTAAGTGCCAGTCATCTTGGGGCCACATCACAGTAGAACACAGCCTCAAACACTTAGGACAGTGAATGAATAAGACCATAACCAAATAACATTTCAGTTAAGTAAATATTTCGGCGAAACAAGATATTAAAGCATGACCAGAACAACCTCAGTGGCAATCTCCTATTTGAAAAATTCCCTGCCCTCCCAAAAAAAGTCTTGCTCATCAAACCTGATGGCTGGACTTTGCATTTTCCAACACTCTGTCTGCCACATTTCAGAGTCTGCTTTTCCACAGTCACTCTGAACTCCAGCAGCTCACCTATAGATCTCTGACAAATGAGACCTGTAATTCCACTCTGGTGCTGCCAACTCCTCCCACATTCAGTATCATTTGGGCCTTTGCCATCTAGGGAATGTTTGTCCCTGTATCCATGATCCCATCAAACCCTTGCTTCTATTGTGGAAAAAAGCAATCAGAACCAGGCCCAGGTGCACACCTGCATCCCATGGAAACTGGGATCTGACTCCCAATCTTTACTCCTTTTTACCTCTCTTGTTACCCTGCAGTCACACCTCCCAGCCTCTCATTCAGAGCTATTCGCCTTCCCTCTGTCCCCAGCTCCAGGCTCTGTATCTGAACCAGTGCCATAATGATACATTTCCACTTGCCCAGTTAACCTGCAACCATGAGTTACCAGGATTCAGAACCAAAACATTTCCACAGACAAAGTTGCATTCAACTGTGGTAAAGGACTTGCCTTTCTCATGCTTCATGAAATCCCTTCTCATCTTCCCCCTTGCTTCTCTGGCATGGAGCATGGAGCTTTATGGGAGTACATCAAATTCCAACAAACAGGGCAAAAAACACCCTGTGTAGGCACAGTGGAAGAAAGGAGTGGTGTTGGAGAGGCCAGCCTGGCCTGGCTGTGAACACATACGATACAGAGTTTCCCCTCCAGTGACAGGTGTGCTGTTTCAATTAGCTGAATGTAAACAGGGCCAAGAACAGCTTCCAGCTCAACACACTTTAGGCAGCTCTGCCAGTAGAGGTTTCTTTTGGCTGACAGAGACAAATGCCTTGTGCAAAGATGAGTGTCCCACCAACAGCACAAGTGGTAACACTCTGCTGCACGGACAGCAGAGAAAGTCACTGGATGAGAGTTGGTTACATCCACCTATGCAACTGCTTCCTTGAAGACTACGGTCAATCCAAAAGTCATCACAGCTGAGAGCACATGTTGGGGAAAAACTGCCTTTCTTCTATTTTCATCATCTCATACACAGTCTGCAGGGATGCTGGCTAGGAAATAGTAAAGAAGCTCCTCTAGACTGGCCACCCTATTGTGTAAGTTCAGCTGAAGTTGTCACTTGCCACGGTTAAACCAAAGCCATAACACCTTCCTTATGGAGGCAAGGACTTTACAGAGTCCTTTGCAAGGTACAGGATATTACCTGTGTAAAGAAACAGCCACCACGTCTGGTCAGGTGAGAGGCTAACCTCCCTTTTTCTGCAAGCGACCTTTGTGCCCTTCTATTTAAGAACCTTTAGTGAAGCTTTCCTTTCATTTTTGTACTCAGACTCTCTCCAAGTCCTACTACTAGATACCTACCCATTCCAGAATCATGATGCTCATTTAGAATATTTGGTGTTTCTCTAACGATTCATTCAAAATAGTACAAAGTACAGGAACTGTTCCCTCAGATAGAACAGTTTTCTGTTGTGTGCTTGTCTTATGGGTTATGGAGGAAACAATTTTATTTCTGAAATGTTCAATATCCCTCTTTTGTTGCTTTTTTTCTTTGTTTGGTTTTGGTGGTATTTTTCTAAATCCTCTGTATTCTCTCCAAGAAGGGAAGACCATGTTGCATTCCAGGACTTCTACACACAGAAGCTGCTGAGCCAAAGGAATCCTCATGTCTGCCCTTCTTCCAACACACTTTATGTGGGAGCTCTCTCACACACCTTCCATGCCCCAAACACAGGCAGGCAGGCAGGCAGGGGAACCCCTGCTCTTTTGAGAGCTAGCAAGGAGAGGTTTTATTGAGGTACAGCCTATGTCCAGCAAGGGACAAAGGCTCCCCCAACATCTGCTACTCAGACTGTATCCTTAGGGCTAAATAGTCATGCTGATTACAATGCACTCCAAAATCTGCTCATTTTAGGGAGAAAATAACTTTAAAAGCCTAACTACATTTACAAGGGGACTTTTTTTCTCCTTTGGGTTAGATTTATATCTGTGCTGGTTGCTGTCCAGGAGTTTACCTCTGATCTCCAGCACACTGAGGATGAAACTGTCCATCTGACTCTAGTTACCAAAAAAAGCAATACTGATCCTACCAGGCGTCAGAGGGGAGATTACAAATGAGAGAAGGAGCCACCCCAGCTGGTTGGATACACTTCTAAATCCTTTCCTTTCCGCATCTCGCATTTGCTGTTTGTTAAAGCAAAAAATAATAATGCACTGTTTACTTAGTGCACAGGGTAGCTGTAAAATTTAATTAATCACTGTAGCTTAGCTTGCTGAGATTTTTCAATTAAAAGCACTATAAAATGTAATGCTTGCTATAAAGAAAACCTCTCAAAATTGCCTGACTTCCTGCTTTGGTATTGTACCTTTATGGGACCAGAGACAGGACACTGCCTACAGTCCTGATTCAGCAAGTTACTTGGAAGTAAGCACATACCTAAGCCAGTGGACACCAAAGTGTGTGTTGATATGGTTGACTTGGGATGACTTAAATTGGTGCCCTATAGACTGTCTGCTTCTGCATTTCCTGCCCCCCTCCTAGGGAGTCTGAATTACCAACAAATCTTTCCTTTCTCACTTCCAGATTTGCAAACACAGAGTCAAAGCATGAGCCCCTACTTAATAGTACCTTACTTCATGAATATCCCTATGGGCCTGGATGAGTGGGTACTGCACAGTGTGTTATTGCTAACAACAATGCTAACAACAATGCTAACAACATTTAGGATTTCTGACATAGGAAAAGCAGGATTTCCCACCCCACCCCAGCCCCGTCCCTCCCCAGAACTTGGCTGGGATTTGCCCAGAGGTGTAACACATGAATGCACATGGTGGTACCAAAAGAAAATGCTGTATCTCAAGTACTTCTTTTGTCTTCTGGGTAATTCAGTTTTATCACACAAATATATACACTTAGAAGCTGATAATCCCTCCAGATCTCCTTTCCTCTAAATCATATATGCCAGAAGACATTATTCTTTTTTTTTTTCCAAATTTACAGCCTTAAATGAAGATTAGGACATAGGGATGGGCTGAACACGTGATGTTTCCTCCCTGCAGGTATAATTTTCCCTGTTCCAGTCTGAACAAAAAAATCTCACGGGTTAATTTTTTCAGTCACAAGGAAAGGCAGAAAAGAAGAGGGCCCTTAGTGAGGTACAATAACACATGCAGGTTTCCTTGGATCAATTGCCAGCATTGACACTGCATCCTTCAGCTAGCAGTCTGTGATGAATGGTACCCTGTAGCATTGGAGAGAGCAACAGCAGCCAGGCAGCATGGGTGACTGCATGCCCTCCTAACTGGCTGATGAATCAGGAAACTCAAGAGAGACTCTGAGTGTGGGAGCTGGAGTGGTAAATGTTTTCATCTTTCTCTTTTATGATCTTCCCTTCTCCATTTATATAGGACATTTTAGAGATTGAGCTTTGTTACAAACTATTAGCCCAAGGCAGTGGGCTGGGGACATGAGATCTCATGGAAAGACAGAGCACAAAAAGTGTGAACAACTGGAACTACATGTGATATTAGTGGTTTGTTGTTGGAGGAATTTCTGTTTGGATTGTAGTTCAGACAGCTGCCTTGATGTACTGGAATGAAAATCAGCACCCAATGTGCCTAGAGACAAACCACAGAACTGTCAAAAAATACTTGCCTTTTTATCTCCCAGAATCTTGAATTCAAAATGAAAAGTCCCCATTCACCCACAGCACAAAAAAGAGCTCGGCACTCACAGCACTGCACAGTACTACAGGAAACAAGAAAAAACAACTCTCCCCCAAGAGCACCAACATGAGACACTGGTGTATCCAACTGCCTGGATTGCTCTGGCACACTCGGTGACACTGGAGAGCCTGACTTCAAGCAATACCACCTCTGGTAACAGCCAAGAGCCAGGGAAGCATCCCCTCAGCTTGACCAGATTTCAGTTTGGAATTCAGTTTTTGTTCTGTAATTTTTTCCATAGAGAACAATAGAAGAATACATTATTCGCTAAGTATACCATGACCCATATGCGAGCAAGGCTTTAACCTGTGCATGGCCAGTTTGTTCATCTGTGTTGCAGATTCAGCTCAGCCTGGTGTAAGCTCTCTATTCCCTGGGAGTCATGGATCCACACAGGCCAAGGGTACAGGCTGGTGCTTGCATACCATGCTGAGCTGGAAGCAACACCGTGTTTGTCAGGCACTTAAAACACCCAGCTTCAGCAGAGCTTGGGCATGGAGGTTATGCAATGGCTTCCCAGAAAACAAAAAAACCCACACAGGTGCTCATTTAAATAGCTGTAGGCCCCATGTGAGTGCCAGGAATTTCTCTGCCCTCTTAACTAGCTACAGTTCTTAATTACCAAGATAAGAAAGCAAGCACAATGAAAATGATACCTTTCCTGGCACTGTGTGCTTGGAATGGCACCACAAGAGCCTCCTAAGGAATACATACAAAAATCTACATGGAAAGCCAGTCGAGGGAAAGGAATACCTGGGACGTCTCAGGAACATTTGATTCTCTAATGGTATGGCAACCTCACTCAAATGTTTTAATTGAAAATTAGTAGTCATACAATGCTGTGAGGTTTACTTGTGTTTACTTTGTGGTAAACTTTCGTTACCTTGTGTTTACTACCATGTATCAAGGTGGGAATCACTGCAGCTCATTCCATGGACACATTACAGAACTGTTAGATGGCTGGTAAGTCTTACAGGAGTTCTAGAACTGACCAAATTTTAAAATATTGTCTATAGATTGTTAAAATAGCCCTTGATGCCCCTCTACTTGTAAGAAGCTTAGTTGTGAGATTTTCTTCCTGTCAAATAAAATTGTGTTTTCCACTTGAGGCAAACCAAACTGCCGACTGGGAGAGCCCTGCAATGGAAATGGCTGAGGAACAGAATTCCCTCCCAGTTGTGATGAACCAAGGGCTTTAACCAAAGGGAATTATTGTTTCCTTATTACATTAATCAGTTTACAAAATATGAGACCGTGGAAAAAAAAGGGGAGTTCCCCTTGTTAATTTTTTACCATTAAATCTCTGCAGGAGTCCTACCATAAGCCAGAGAACGAGAAATCAAGTCACTTATTTCCTGCTCCATGATGCGCATGATGCCTGCAGGATGGGACCAAAATCTTCACCCTGAAGGGAGCACTAAAGATGGAACTGTCTTCTCCCTCTGAGTACATCTTTGATGGGTGTAGTTTCCTCTCCTCTTTTGCTCTCCTTCATTAATTTTTATTAAATTACTTCATAGGAAAACTTGAGATCTGTGGACAAAGTTTTTAATGATAGGAAACTGAATGAAGCAGGGCCAGGTTGGATGGGGCTTTGAGCAACCTGATCCGGTGGAAGGTGTCCCTCTGTGTCTTGGTTTGAAAGACAGGTGTCTGCTGAGGAAGCCAGGAGCCTCCCTTGGAATGGATGCAGCCCCCTTCCTTCTGAATTATTATAATTTTGAAATTAAGGGGCTTTCAGGCAAAGATATGGGGAATAGGAATAACAGTTCTTTACTAAGTATATATATATAACAAGGCAGAAAAAAACCCCACTGGTTTAAACTGACAGAGTCAGATACGACCTGACACCCTGTTAGTCAGGGCAGCAGTGGCAGTGTGATGAGATGGTAGCTGCAGTCCTCATGAAGTGATGGATGTGGTTCTGTTGAAGCAGTGATCCTGTAAAAGGGTCTGGTATTCCTTGGAAAGTCCAGTGGTGGCTATGTAGCTCTTATCTTCTGGAAATCCAGTGGAAAAGGCTGCTGTGGTGTTTGAAATCTTAGATTATATCCAGGAGGGAATGTTTGGTTCCTCCCTCTGGGTGGAGCATCTCACAGTGGGATGGTGAGCCATGGGCAAGGCACTGATGGGCCATTAACTGATGGGAGATAGTCCAGAGAGAGGAGGCATGGAGAACTGCTCCACCTGGTTTCAACAGCTCATGAAGATGGTGACAGGATACATACTTTTGGGCACATCTTACGTTGTAACCTAGGACACCATGGCAGAGGAACTGGAACCAGATGATCTTTTAAGATCCCTTCCAACACAAATTGTTCCATCATTCTGTGAATGCTCACATTTAAATATAGTTTGATTTTCAATTAATGAATTTACTATCGCACCTTTATTTTCTAACATATTTATTTTTGCAATGCTTTTTAGTTTGTTTTTTGGGTATTTTTAGTCCATATGTAGTCTGTCCTTGCTTATGGGAGTGGGAAGTTTTGAGTCAACTAAACAAAAGTAACTTCCAGGTCCTTCAAGCAGATGAAATTGAACATGCAGGTTCTACTGGGAAAAAAAAAAAAACAAACCAAAAAAACCAAAAAAACACCAAAGAAACCAACCACAAAAACAAACCAACACCTAACTAAGCCACAAAACCACAAGGAAAACCACCATTTTCACACTTAGGTTGAAAAGCATTTGAAAAATTGCAGAAAGCAGGATTGTCAGCAACTCAGGAGATGCTTAGTGATGGACTCCTGAGTGAGGCAATCCCACATTAGAAGTGATTTGACTGCACAGCCAAAAAAATCCATGAGGATTAATGACATACCTTTCTATTCTACTTTAACAAGAAAAAATAACAACAAAAAGTCTTCCTTGGTCTACCACACCCATCAGAATATTTTTCCCATCACTTTCCTAACACTCAAACAAAGAACCCATTGACCAGCTCTGTTCATCCAGGGGAGCAGCAACAAGGAGAAGGAATGGAGACATGGGGGAAGACTACGGAGGGAGACTGCAAAACCCAACAGCTTGGCCTGAAAAATTACAGGTCAGGCTGCCTTCAACAAGTCAATAGTCTGACTGGTGGGGGTCACCCTAAGTAAAGGTCCTATTTTGTTTATTTCTCCGGGAAGTGTCTGACAAGACCAATGGAAGAACCCAGCAAGAGTGACAAATGTTTTGGTTACAGTTGCAGATTGCTTTGGCAACCATGGGATATTCCAGGAATGTTTGCCCATAACAAAGCCTAAACTTGTCTGGAATATATTGAGGTTTCTTATAGTTCAGGCACACCTCATATGTAAATAGTCTGTGTCACTTTTCATAGAAATACTAGAAATACTTGTTCTCCAAGCAAGGCCAAATAAGGCTGCCAGAATTACTTCAGGCAGGAAAATCAAGCTTTCCCATAATTCCAGTAGATAGTAAAATTCTGTGGCCTTTGGCTCTCAAAGGCTGGTCCCTAAAGCAAGTCACAGTGATGCAGCACTAGGGTGATGAAAGTACCTGTCAAGGGTTGAGTCCTGAAGTATCCCAACAGCCACAAATGCACAGAAGTTCTGAGTTCACAACATAACATGAGCTTAAGAATCACTGCCAGACTTGACCCATCTCCTCTAACGTGACTTTTGTCTGGTGGTATCCCACCTACTGGTTCAGGCTGGGAACTGGGTGAAGTCCATGTCTCCATTAACTAACAAGAAGGTGCCACGCAGAGGGAAGAGGTGAAAACATTCTCATTGACCTCGTGGATCTCTGTTACTGTGATACAAATTCTGGGGAGAGTAGAGTCAAAACACACCACTGAAAAAATATGAACTTCCAGCCTTGAATTTCAGGCATGCAAAGACCACCTTTTCACCTCCAGCTCTCTACAGTTTCAGGCCAGAGCAGCCTGTTTTTGCCAACTGAATGGTGCTAAATGGAGTGGACAGAAATTCATATTGAGCAAAGCTCTTATGCAGAACAAACAATTGTTCTCCTGGCCTCAAGACCCAACACTGTAGATATGGAAAATGCAAAAATGGCACCATTAAACAGCCTCAAAGGCTCATTATTACAAAGCAAAGATGAGGCACAGTGAAAAGTAAGTACTCACTATACTTACTTTAACAAGCAAAAGGTATCAAACTTGGCTAGGTCAGTCCTGAATCTTTTCGAAGCACGTGGAGCTTGATTTTTTTCCGCTATATGTCAGTAAGGTCAAACTTCCTGAGTTAACCTCTCAATTTGCATGGCAACGAAACACAGGAGAAGTCATACATTTATCAATATAGCTTAGAAAAGATGATATAATAGAGAAATATTCACCACTGAAAGTAAAACAGAAGGACTAAATAAAAGGACTCCACCTGCTTTTAATTTGAACCCTCAACACAAGGGAGAAGTTAAAACTCAAATAGGTACATACATTCCTTTGAAAAGCTAGATCTGTGCCTGAACAAAAGAAAGAGGCTTTTCACTTACCTCCTGTGGTATCAAAGAGCCCATTAAAAACCAATAAAATATTATGAAGCTTTTTCCCTTTGTGAAAAAGTGCAATTAATATCCTTCAGCAGATGATTATTGATTTTTATAAAGCAATTTACAGGCTTCTAAAGTCATGATTATTCAACCCTCTGGGGGCCAGAAAGGAAGAGTTTTCTGAAGTAGGAATCGTATTCTCATTTCCACATCAGCACAGCCAGAATTTACAGACTTCTGGTTTTTGTTTTTTTTTTTTTTGCCCCCAGGATATTTTTGTTGTTGTTGATGTTGCAGTGCTCCAGCACAGGATTAACCCTTTTATTCTCTCCCACTTGAGACAGATTTTTTTCGTGATCTGTTCTTGAAGTATATTGCCTGTCAGATACTTATCCGCTGCTCACGGCTGGTGGGTTGGATGCTCAGCAGAGTAGACTTCGTGTCAGAAAATCAGCAGCTGCTCATATATCACAGTGGTCATTAGCAGAGGATCATTCTGGACCTTTGCCCACAGCACCTTGCTATGGCAAGAGAAAGGCTATAAAACCCTAGGCCCTGTCAGCTGTTGTCATTTAGGTGAGAATTTATCAGGTCTCAGAGTGCCCTCTGACTGGATTATTATGAATAATGAATGAAGCTTTATGCCACACTGAGGCATTAATAAGACTGGGATGACTGGGAGAAATTCAGTCCAACATCATAGCAGTAACTTTGTGCGAGCGAGTGCACAGCTGGTGGGCTCGCTGGATTCAGCCTGTGCTACACACTGCCACCGAAATGAGGAGCTCACTTAATTATTGAGCAAGGAGCACAATGCTTTTGGTTTAGCCTATGGGTGGTATTACTGACCTGCTCACAGAAAGCTTGCAACAAAAGGCTCTCTACCCTCCAACCAAACTCATTTTCTGCTCTTAAGAAGCTGGATCACTGAGCCCTCCCCAAAATAAAAACCTTGAGTGTCGATCTTCATATTTACTATTAATCCAGCTTTAAAAAAAGAAGGATATGTAAGAGCAACCAGCTAACAATAACTCCCTAAAATCTCCTCACACAGAAGACATCTAACCTGTTGGTGATAACTCTGGGGATATTAGCCAGGATTACCAATTTTCTTCCTTGTTTTTCCTCAGTTCATTCAATATGTGCCCCTATGGTGCACAAATGAGAAACAGGGAAGGAAGGAGACAAAAAGGCAGCCCCTGACCTAACTTGGAGGGAAAAAAAGGCAACAACAACAAAAAAAGCAGATGCACAGCAGAGACTATTGGCAATAATCTACCTCCTGGTGTGGCAGTTCCAGCTGCACTCCAGAGGAATGAGCCCACAGAGCTGACAAGCACTGGAGGCTGTCATTTATCTTGGTACCAGCTCCACTAGGAAAATTGTTTTATAGGGCTGGACACACTTTTACAGACTCTTTTATACCTTAGGTGCATAATATCATTAAAACCTTAGCCTGTCAGTATCTCATATGACCATGCTCTCAGCAAAAATGAAAACTGCATGGTCTCTTTCAAATAAACATGTTCTCTAAACTAATTTTCTTTTTATTTTTCCCCCTTTAATTTGGCATGCAGTCTCAAGAAAATCCTTGATACTATTAGGCCAGATCGTCAGTCTTCCAAAAGGCCCTGAATAAGGAGGCAGGGAAGGAGGAGCCAGGGAAGGAGATCACCAACTGGAGGCACCATGTCTCAGAAACACAACAGCAACCATGGGCAGCTTTGAGAGCCAGCCTCTGCCACCAGGCACAGGCTCACAGCCCAACCACAACTCTACAAGCAAACATGTCACACAAGTTTAAGAAGCTTTTCTCCAGGGTACAATATTGTATTGGGTTGGGTACAATATTAATGCTACAGCTTTTAAAATATACTCATATTGTAGCAGCTCTCAAAGCAAATATTACATGAAAAGTCCTTAACTTGCTGCAGCTCAGTTTCTGCTCTTTGATCCTAACTGCTTTGACCTTCCTGACTCTCAGATAAGACTCATTTTCAAGTATAATGTTCAAGATTTTGTTATTTAAGAAAAATTTGACCAGGAAAAAGAGGGAAATACCTACACACACAATTTTTCTGGAACAATACGTAAGTTCTTGGGACAGCAAATTTCATTGTAATAAAGGAAGCCACTCTGTTTTGTAGTGACAATATACACTTTTCCTACTTTCTTGAGAAAAGCAAATTGTAAAAAGACGACAATCTCTTAATTCCTTTACTTCAATACAAATAATGTAAAATGTTTCATTTTCATTATTTCAGTACTAGACACCTGTAATTAAAAGAAAACTTGGTGTACTCTGGAACTCTGAAACCCAATTGTACAACTACTGAAATAGCAAGATTCCTATAGATTTTTCATTTTACTGGATTTAAAATATTTATCATTACTATCACTCACAGTATATTTTGTATAATATCTTCATATTTTTATGGCTTTGATCTAGAATGCCTCATATTTGCATCCTGCCACTTTTGTTATGTATAGGGAATTTAAAGATGACAGTGCAGTCATGTAGGGTTTTTTAACTTGTGGATCTTTTAATTTATCAGTCTTTCTCACAATGAGTCGGGAATGTAAATAATCTATGCTTGATTCACATTGGTGAAAAAGCTTTGAAAATCTGTTCAGAAAGCTAGGAAAGAGAAAACTGAGTTTTGTGGTTTTTTTGTTTTTTTTTTTTTTTGGGGGGGTTTTTTTGTTTTTAATAATATATTTAATAATCTTTATGTCTTGATGTTGTTTCCATCTTGGTAAGAGATTTTGCATGTTCACAGCATTTCATTTGTAAGGGCCTCCTGTTTTGCTAAAAACAGCCACAGTTCTATTTTGGAGGGAATAGCAGCATGAATGGGAGTAAAAAGCAGAGTCCCACAATTCATTGAAGCATCATGGTCACAGGCTTGGGGTTTTGGTTGTTTTGTGGGGGGGGTTGTCTTTTTGGGACTTTGTGTGGTTTGGGGATTCTTTTCTTTCTTTGTTTTTAAGGAATCTATGGGGATCTGGGTGACAATAGGAACTGGGTGTTCACTTCATCTGAATTTCCTGAGTGTGTCCCAGGCTAAGCCTCGTCTGTGACGCTTTTGGTAAATAACCTTTTATTTCAGTCTGTTGAGGGTTTTCCCCCTCTTCCCCATTACTGCCTTCTCTGATGGAGCTTCGCCATGTGGAGTTTGGGGACAGCAGGTACTGCTTAGCCCATTTCAGACACAACACCCCTGCCCCCACCCCATGAGAGAGGTGCCCAACCAGGACCACAGTGGTGGATCACAGTCCCTGCCTTGTGATGCTCCCTCTGTGCAGACAACATGGAGCTAAAACAGCATCCCTGATACCCTCCTCCCACTGCACCTCCTCCTGCCCCCCTTGGCTCACAATCCACCCTAATTTCCTAACACTTCATTGTACTCTATTCCCACTAATATATTTACAAATGGGGTTACATACTCTTAAAAGACATTGACCTTTCAACAGCAGAATAGAGCAGGAGAAACCTGCCCACTCTTGGCAGCCTGAATCCTCCCCATGTCAGAAGAAAAATCACCTGTGGCAAACATGTTTGTAGAACTTGCAAGAAGTTAACTTCTTTTATGATTTTTAAATAACCATTTGGTATTACAGATGTCTTGCTGCAAAGTAACATTGCCAGTGACACCCAAAACGTGAGAAGCTAATAGAACATAACTACACATCTTTTTTGAACTTTTTTTCTTTTTGAAATCCCTGCACTATGGGTAACCTGTGCAGTTACTCCTAAGTCATCGTAATGTTTCAAGCTGTTCTCATGTTTAACAAATTATTACCACAATCCACTGGAAAGTGATATCCAGAGGCAAACTATCCCCACCTCCCCTCCCTGGGAGTCTCAATGTCCAGGACTTACACAAGGCAAAATAAGTGACCCTTGAGGAAAGAAGGGGGAAAAAAATCTGTAATTTGCAAATAGTGGCCAAAAATGCAGCCTTGGAGGTAGTGAAACAATTTGTGAATTCAGCTGCATTTTGACTACTGGAAATAACTAAACACATACATAAAAGTTAAAGTTGCCTCCTCTGCACAATGCTGAATTTCCACACGGCAACTCTCCCACCTTTTTTCAAGTGTGCAGTTAAAATGGAAACAACATATTGGGGAAGAACCCCACCCTCTCAGTGGAAAACCCCCAGCTCAGATCCCATGCTCACAGTAAAGTGTCCCATACTAAGTCAACCCTTTTCATTCCTTTGAGCCACCCAAGATTTTTGAGTGCCCCTGTGAGCCTGTATGGCCACACATTCACCAGCCTTTTGGAAGGAAGCATCCACTGGTGAAACTGTGAGAGTCAGTTAACAAACCTTCCCCTCAGTCCCCATCCCCCCACACAAATCATCTGGTACCTTATGGCACAGGTGCTGCAGCTCCTGGCTCACCCCTGGCTGTTTTTTTGCTGTCAGTGAGGTTCTGCATGGTTCCATGGGAGCTCTATGGGTCTCCATCCCTAATTAAAGTAATAGAGATGAGTCCAGCTGAGTTTCACAAAATACCAGAGGCAGAGAATGGAAGGGAGCACAGTTGGTCACCTGGTCCCACCTGCAGTTCAAGCAGGGTCATCCCAGAGCACAGTGCAGTTTTGCAGCCAGACAGTTCTGGAACACTTCTCTGTTGTTGGGCACACGCTCCAGCTTCTGCTTTGGATGAAATCTGCAGGCAGCCACACTCATTTTAAAATGGGACTCCTCATGCAGGGAGACAACATTTTGTGTTTTAATTTTTTGGGTGCCTAATCTAGGAACATTGGTATTCCCACCTTTTGATTGCAGTTGAGTTAATGGACACATTAAAGATCACAAACACTGCCTAACCAGCTTTATTTTATTATTGGCAATAATGAGCAGCAACCCATTAATTTTAAAAGTCGAGGTATACACTGTAAAGTTAATGAGAACCCAGAGTCAATTAAAATAACAACAATTAAAGCATTTTATTGATTTTTCAGCTATCTTTTATTCTGCAGCAATTTTGTGGAACATACCACATTGATCACCTGTGTGATATGCTTCAGTGCAGATGATCATTTCCATTTAAAAACAGTTTTACCTTTATTATGACTGAACAAGACAAGCTGCTTTAAAAATTCTGGTTTATGTGATTTTTGTAAAGCTTTAAACCATTTTTCAAGCTTAAAATTTCTTAAAACTTGGATTAGGAGAGTCTGGGATAGGTAGAAGAAGAGAATAGTCTTTCCCACCCCATATTTTGTATGTGTTAATTCAAGGTTCTCTTCTGGATAAGAACTTTTTTTCCCTAAATTTATTTCCAACTACTTTTGTTTTCCTTGAGGGACCTTTGAAACACTATATTGCTACTTTTCATGTTTTTTATTTGCCCTCTGGAACAATAAAGGCTCAAAGGTTCATAAATATGCATTCTGTAAATGTATTATGCTGACAAAGTGTTGCTCAGATAGCTGCTTTTGCCTTTAGGGAATGAATAAGTTTACAGCATGCTTAAAAAACAGTGTAAGGGGAAAGAGAGAGAGGGAGAGCTGTGTCAGCGTGTGGGCTGAAAATGGAACAAAAGAGTTATCCTGAATGCAGTGAAAAGAGAAAATAAAGTTAGGTTAAGACACCACAGCGAGCACCTCACAATAAGAAGGGTGGAGATCTGAGGGTACTGCTCACCAGTGATGTGCTTGAGAGGGCATCAGACCTTGTTTTCCAGGATGGCTGTGTATATAAGAGTTCATTAATCAAACTTTTTTTGCTAATTTTGGCACATGAGTCAGGGTAACTCCTTTGTTCTTCCCAAAACATTCAGTTCCTGGCAGTGTCCTTGTCCTGGTTCATTCTCATCCCATCAGACACAGATCTGCTTCAGTCATCTCTGCCTCGCTGGAAGCCCACGGCTGGTGCTTGTCAACACATACACTTTTGGCAAGAAGAAAACATTTGGCAATTAGAAATACCATTTAAACACATACCTCCAAATTGGCTTATTAATGTTGATGTGACAGTAGGCTTTGACAGATTAGACTGCAGACCAGGGAACTGGGTTTGCACAGCAAAGTTTTGGTAGCGGGGGGCGACAGGTGGCTCCCATGAGAAGCTGCTGGAAGCCTCCCCCAAGTCTGATGGAGCCAATGCCAGCTGGCTCCAGGCTGCTGGCCAAGGCTGAGCCCAGCAGCAGTGGTGGTGGCATGTTTGGGATAATGTACTTAGGGGACAGGCAGGAACTGCGCAACAGAAACTTCAGCTAGAGAGAGAAGAGAGAATAAGAAAGAAGCAGCTCTGCAGACACCAAGGCCAGTGAGGAGGGAAGGGCAGGAGGTGCTCCAGGTGCCAGAGCAGAGATTCCCCTGCAGCCCAGGGTGCAGCCCATGGTGAGGCAGCTGTGCCCCTGCAGCCCAGGGAGGTCCATGGGGCGCAGAGATCCACTGATAAACCTGGAGACAGCAGCACTGCACAGTGACACTTCTTGTCTGATGAGGATGCAAGGCAGAGCTGAGCCAGCCCAAACTGCTTCCATTCCCACCCAGAATCATACCTACCCAGATATGCCCGGCCTGCACTCTTCACAGGATGATGACTTCTCCAAAAGGCATTATCTGTACTTACTGCTAAACAAACATGCCAGTACCGTGAGGCTACAGGTGATCTCTTGGACCTACAAATTTTAAGCCCCTGACATTTCATATGGATAAAATACTAAGGGATGTAACCAACCAGTTGCTAGCTCCAATTTTTTAATAATCTTTGAGCTACTGTCTCAATGTCTCCTAAGCACATATATTTTCATATATATATTTTCCTACTTCATTATCTAGGTCTGTGTCTGGTTCTTTTCTTGATGAGTGTCACGGGATCACCTATCTTATACACCAATACTGGCTACTAAAATTATTCTTTGTGACCTGAGATTGTCTTAAGCTAACTTGGTCTTTCAAAAACCAATCCTTCCTGTTCTTCTTCACTTCATTCCTTTATTTTATGTTACATTTCTCTTAGGCCAGTATTAAATATTTAAAGCTTGATATTTTTTTCATAAGTTTTTTTTCTATTCTTTCTTTGTTACTTCTCAACTGTAGGAAAAAGAAAATTCCATTTGAACAGTTAAAGGATGCTCCTTTAGCCATGTAAACAATTAACAATGCTTGCAGAAGTAAAATATCAACGGACTACAAAACCCCATTCAAATAATGTCTGGCACATTATATTATACTACTCTCAAAAGCCCCCAAAACCTCTCACTTGAAACCAAGTTAAAAATCTTGTATGACTACATACCATAAAGAAAAGCTAAGTTTCCAATCTAAAGTGTTCTCTTCAGAAGGCAATTCTTCGGAAAAATAATCATCAAGCTGTGCCTCATCAAACCCTTCTCCAAATGCTGCAAAGAGAGCATTGCAAGACGTATTTCCGGGTACAACTCTCAGGACACATCAGTCTGCTTCGCTGTCTGGTGCTCAGCAAAACCCCAGACACTGCTTAGGGCAAGGCAGGGTGCTTGAGAGCACAGAGCCTTCATTTAGCCCTCTGACTATCCCCAGTGCTGCTCAGGCAGGGAGAGCCTGAATTCAGTCTGTGCCACAGTGCCCAAAGCACAGGGAATGAGGCACCCCAAAGTCTGGGAAGGTGCTAGTGCTGGATAAAAGGGCACGACGGGGGCAGCCAAGGCTCCCTGGAAGCTTTGCCCATGAAGGGAATGAAAAGGCAGTCAAATAATCACATCTGCTCCTGTGAAGGTGTGAACCGATGCTCTGGCTTTGCCCCTCTTGCACAAAGCTTCCATGAGAAGCAGCAGGGGTCTAACAGCCTACAAAGCCTCAGCTTTAGCCTGAAACTCTCCCTGACAGGAGAGTAAAGTTTGAAACAGAAAATATAATTATTTCACTAGTCCTCTGTTCTTATAACTCCACTGCAGCCTAGCACGGCTCTGGCCATAGGCAGACAAATCCCAAAAACCTGAGGTTTTTTCTTAATCTGCATCACAAGTCACTTGTATTGTTCCACTGTCACTTTTATCACCCCAAATCTGCTTTGCTGAAAAGCACTTCCTCTTTTTGAGTAGATATTTATTTCCTTAAAGCTCATTTTTTCTGAGTTAAAATTATTAAAATGGCCATCTTTAATGTACACCATGTTCCTACATCTAAAATTGGAATGTTCTCCCAGTTATTTCTCAGCCCAATTCTGGCAGTGGCTCTGGATTCAATGCAAAATAAACTCACAAGAAAAAGCCTACTTGCAGAGCACAGAATAAAAAAAGGAATTTCATTGCTTAAGACTGGACCTATCTCCCTCTTTCCCAACAATGCAGGGTAAGTAAGATTTTTTAAAGTTTTTCTCAAAATAATTACAAAATTAACTTGCAAAAATGGAGCAGATCATTCTAGGAATAAATCTGAGCCAGAAGCATTAAAAAACTCTTGGTAAATATCTTTTTATTAAGGATGAGAGCTTTAATCTATGTTTTCAGAGCAAATCTCGATACTCATTCAAGTGGCAAATTAACTTAGTACCTCCAAACAGGACACTGACCTAAAAGTGGCTGCTCTGTGGTTCAGGATGTCACACCAATGTGCCACAGCAACGCAGGGACCTTTCCCCCATGAAGCCTTAACTGTGCCAGACACTGACCTGAGCTCTGGCTCCAGACACAGCCAGCATGGGCTGGGCACCTTGGCATGACTGTGTGCCATTTATTTCCCTGAAATGGCACTGACTGCAAACAAGTGAGCACAGTCAGATTGTTGGCCGCCAGTTCAATTGTACCCCTTGACAGTAAAAACAAAATTTCCTCATATGGACCAGGCTAGGTAAAATTGTAAGCAATAAATCTCTGACAATCAATTAAGGATGAGGGAAGGGGGGATATAATAACCCAGTTGTCAGTTAGGTTGTTCAGTCTGCAAGCATTCACCGGCAGAAGAAAGGTGAAAGTCATAAAATGAAGAGGGGGAAAAAAATAGGCTCCTGGGCTATTCAAGACAGAGACAGACACACTGTGAGGGTTTCCAAAAGAAAGATAACAGATCAAGACAGGGGATACAGATGCACACATGTTCTGCATCTCACCCATAGATCTAGTTTAATAAAGCACAAATGATGATAATTTTTTTCTTTTCTTTTTTTTTATCTATTATTAGGTTTTTCAAGTGTGTAAGTGTGTCTTAATCAAAAGAGCAGTTCCATACAGCTCTTGACATCAAAGAAGAGCATTTCCAAAGCTATTACAGTATCAAAGTAATACTCCGTGCAGAATCTAAGGTGAACCATTGGAATAATCCTTCTGGGATAGAGATGAAAAAATGCTGCATTCAATGTTGCCCAGAAGCATCCAAAGCAATCTATCAAAAAAGACATAAAAATATTGGGCCACACTTACTTGATGCATGTACTCACCACTACTATTATTTTCCTCCATTTTCTCTTTGTCTGCTTAGCTACTAATCTTACCTTTGTCTGAAAGTTCCTGCTGTACATATGAAAGTACCAGAGCTGATTAGTGAGTCACAGGAGGAAATGACCTCTGATGTGCTTCAAATCCATGCACCTTTTATGTATTTGAATCACATTATGAAAAAAAAAAGTGTTAAGGCAAAAATAGCAGCATTGTAGCAGCACTAAGGTGAGAGTGCCGGACACGAGCGATCCTTTTCATGTGCCTTTAATACATTTTCACTGTGCTATTAGAGACTTCTCTTCTGCTTATTGAATATACACTTGAAGGTAAACTATATTTAGCTACAGCAGTTTAGCTGGATAACCCATTTCAGTAAAAGACTTTGCTAATTCAGACAACCATCATTAATTATAGGCCCCATACAAGACAGAGATTTCTCCCTGCACCTGTGTGAGTGAAGCACCAGTTTCCTTGCAGAAGACATGGGCACTCTGCTTGCTGCTGTGGTCAAGAGAACAGAGCGGGTGGGGGAAGAGAGGGAGAGAAGGTAAGGAGAAGTTATTGAACACAAAAAAGCTGTTCCATCTGACAACAGTAGTTAACTTGCTCCTTGAACTCAACATCTGGTAGCATTTTCATCTTCTGAACACTTGTAAAACCTTATGGTACTTTAGACAGTGGGAGCTCCTTTCCAAAAGAAAATTTAACAGTAAAAAGAGACCACAAAATCCATTTCTTACTGGGCCAGGGGGTTTCTAATTCTCAACTCACAGCTTACTTCAAGAATACCCTAGAAGTTCTTCCTCTGCATAGTTTTTTGAAAGCAGTTTTAGCATTACTTTTCAGCAGGAATAATATGCATATATGGAAAGGTTGCCTCTATATTCCTCAACATTAAGGAATAAATGTGGGTAGATACAGATATTTTTCTCCTCCACTGCCTAATAAGGCCAGTACGGGAATCAGAGAAAACTTCACTGCTACCAAAACACATCTAAAATTAATATCCACACAAGAAGATACAGTATTTTGTGAAACTATGGTTCCCACTTTTGAATAGCCAATTGGCAGTGCCAAGGGCCTGTAGGGGGTAAGGAACAGCTTCCCACCCCCTGAAAGGGGACACAGTGCCACGGATCCCTTCCTGCTGCTACAGGACAGGGTGGCAGTGATGGTGTGGGATGCTCTGCCTCCAGTGCATGCAAACCAAGGAAAGTTAAGCCAGTTAGAGGCTACCATGTCCTAATTCCTTCTTCCCCCACAGCTCTGCTAAATCTACACTGGAAACTGAACTGGGGTTAAGTGAAGTCAGCAAAGATTGATTGATAGCTTGATATTAAATCGTTCTAAAGGAACTCCACCACTGCCAATATGCAAATTGGTCACCCAGCCACATAAAATAGCCCTTTAAAAGGGTTTTTTTCTGACAACATTTGTATGTTGTTGCATGATGGCTGTCCTCAATATGTGCAATGAACACCTGCTCCTTCTGCGAAAGATTACTTTTAAAAAGCAAAGGATGTGATTAGGTGAGGATGCTTTAGTGACTACTAAGTCACTAGAGCAGACAGTACACACTGCATTTACCACTGTCCCCAAATCAGCACCACCCCAAAGTGTGAAACAAGCCTGTGATATTAACAAAAATGCAATCCAAAACTGCTGTGACCCAAAATGCAATGGTTTTGCCTTGGTCTATGAGACAGCATGTAATAAACAGCAAACCTGGAATGAATACTAAGCTTTGCATAAATACTACTGCAATTAAAATAGGGTCGAAGTACTTGCAAATACTGTAGATTCATTAAGAACCATCAAAATTGGAGGAAACCGAGGAACTGCAAAATTCATTTATCAAAAGGATAAAAAGAGCAATCTATACCAGAAGAAAGAAATATTTCACTATAGTCAAACACAAGATAATGCACTATAGAAAAAATAATGGAAAGAATAATTTTTTTCCTTCCAAATTAAGCTTGTTCCAAAATGTATTTTAAAGGAACTGCAGAAGTAGACATACCTGAAGACAGATCTTTAAAAATATTACACTCTTAGAACAGATGAAGAAAGTTCCAAAATAAAGGAACCAGGCTGCAGCTTTAGCAATGCAGATGCAATCTGGAAGACACAGAACCTGAACAACCTCAAACACAAACGTATCATGCTGAATCCGAAAGTAGGGCAGTCGGGAGAAAAAGTTACCACACAAACTTTTGGAGGAAGCTTTGTAAGAGCTCACTGTCAAAACCATCCTTGGCAATTTTACACCTTTACTACGCAAAGGAAACTCCCGTTCTGAACTGCCCCCTCCTTTTCATCAACATCCTACGTGTATTTTTCCTAATTTGAAGTTAAGGAAACTTCCCGGTGTGACTATTCCCGAGGAGTCACACTCCCAAGGCCGGACTGTCCCTGCAGGGCCCGGAGCCCCTTCACGGCGGGCGGCTCCAGTGACCGACGGGCCCCGTTTGATTCCCCGCACACCCCACTCCCTGTCAGACCAGGCTTCCTCACCGCCTCCGTCCCAGGTTTCCCTTGGAGAGCCTTAGTCTCGTTCCATAAAGCCATTTATTCATGGCACACTAACACAGAGACAGCCCGAGCTAAGGAGGGCCCCCCTGAAAGGACGCCCTGGGCTTTCATCCCCTCACAGTCCCAAGGCCCTGGGCTGCTGCCCTGCCCGCTCACCCGGCCGCGCCCTTTGTTGTCACGGCCTCTCAGCGGCGCTCCCGCCCAGAGCCCACCCTGCAGCCGCAAACGGAGTTACCTGCACCAGGTGTGTCCCACAACACCTGGGCGAGTGAGCAGCCTCCTGCCCCAGGGATGGGTCCCCGCCGCAGAGCTCAGGAGCAGCCGGGAGCGGAGCTGTGCAGCTGAGCGCTCCCGGGACGCGGCTCGGCCTTTGCGGGGAGCTGCCGGCTCCAGGCCGGTTCTTTGCAGGATTTCCTACCCTTGCATTTGCCCCTTTGCCCTTCCCCTGCACACACACTGCTGCACAGGCAGGGAAAGCTCAAACACAGGCCACTCCTCCATCTCTTCCTATTTGCACCAATGTCTTGTGATGGATTTAATAAAGCTTTTGGAGAGTTCAAACTTCAGGAAAACACTGATAATTTGAGGTAAAAATGTGCCAAGTATTTGTCACCATGCTGCCCTAAAGGGATCAAAAGTCAAGAAACCTGTTCATAGACAGCTCCCCCTTAAATCCATGCATAAGCATTTGTACTTTTGAACAATTGGACAAATAATTGGGGTATGGCTCTGCCTGAAACAAAAGAAATAATCCTGGATGGTCAAAAACCAAACCAGCACTGTGAAACTACAGTGAACTGAACAATTCTTTAGAGCAGGGTATATGCTTAGCACAGGCTGCAACATTAAAGACCATTATTTATATCTTTACTATCTTTAATGGTCTCTTATTTGCACTTCAGAAAGCAAAAAAGAATCTAAAGAAAAGTGAAATTATACATGGAGCTATTTGTTACAGGTAAAATGTTTTCCTTACTCATTCACAATACCTCAAATACAGTGTAGACAAAATGCCACAAGAAACTGAACCACTCTTGGGAAAAGATGGAAGGAGGCAGTTATGGAAAAAGATTTCTATCCTATGGAAGATGTCCCTTTTTTTGCCTGCATATTTGAGAGACTCATATATCTTCTTATTTCCTCTGCCTCACTTGTCTACAAGATGACAAGTGATGCCCAACTACTTTGGCATATCATATTGCATTGTGTCATTTCACCACCTGCCAATGCCAGTGGCCCATCAAGCCTGAAAAATCAAAAGCAGCAATTTGTTAGAAACTGGGAAAAGAAAAAAAAACCACCAACCCACCACATTTTAAGCCAAAAATAGAAACATTCATTTTGTATTAGTAAATAGATTGTGAAATATTGATCCACAAAAGCAAGTGAGCATGAGAAGTGTAAGTATCAATCTCATAAGGAGATTCAAGGATTTAAAAACGTTTCAGTATTTGTGTATTGGTAGCTGTGTGGAAGACAACATCTATCTCAGATCAAATATGATTCAGCAAAACACTGCTGCTCTTTATACTTTCCTTTAAGGGCAGCAGATCTTGTGATGAAAGAAAAGCTAAGGAAACTACATATTCTATTAAAAATATTATTATGGAATGATAACCAAGCATGCAGTTACCTTTGCTGGCAACAATAAAAGGCAGTGATATTAAAAAAAAAAAGTCTCTGCCTGGATCCTCATTTGTTCTTAAAGATTGGTGCTAAATTAAAGAGAAGTATATTTGTTATAGAAGCACAGAAAAATCCTTTTTTTTACAGTCCACATTTATCAACAAAATTGTCTCTCAGGAAAAAAGAAATCACTGTTTGCTTTGCTCTGCAGTGAATCTTAATGGAGACAATACAGACAGAATAAACAGCAAGTTTACCAGTAGTAGCCAAATTATAGCAATTATTTTGAAAGGTGCTATCCTTTGGGTAATTGTTTTGTTCCTTGTAATGCTGCACAAATACTCTTCACAAGAGTTGTTTCCTTAAGATCTAATCCCACGCTGTCCTGGAGCACAACTTGAGCTCTTCACTCAGGCAAATTTTCCCTTCAAAACCCTCCATATTGTGGCCTCGCAAATTTCTCGACAGCTGCCATGTGCGAATTGTCTGCTGATCATCCTTTGTGCTCAGCTGAGCTAACATAAAGCCTGCTCAGACTCCTGGTCCAGCTTCTGAGGGACCAGGACCCTGGCAAAGTAGTTTGCCACGTTACCAGATTCCCAGAATGGAAACAGATTTTTGTGTCCCACTAGGGGGATGGGGACAGGAATCACCAAAGCCATCTCGCCCTCAAATGACAGCAGAGGTGTGTCAGAAGGCAAGCACAAAATTAGAGGAGAATAAGTACAAGGTTACCAAGCCAGATGCTGTGAAAAGGGTGTAATGTTGAAAGGGAAGATTCTCAAAGCACAGGATGGAGCAAAGCTAAGGGTAAAAGGCAGAACCACCAGCTAAGCACAGTGTGAAATGCAGGATCCCACAGAAACTGGGAATGCTAAAAAAGGGCCAGAAGCACTGTAGGAACTGGCTCTGCTCCAGAAAGAGCAGGAACCAGAACTCCTGCTCACTCAGACAATTTGCTGTGAAGCATTCTGCCTAGGAACATCTGTCTGGAACATGATGGAAACCTGCACCGGGCAAGTTGCATGCAAAAATAAAATGGAAAGTGAGACATAATTAGGGTCAACCTGTACAACATAGGGTCATTAGGGTAAAAGTGATGTTCCATACTGAGCAGCAGATCAGGCTGTCCAGTGGCAGCCAAATGATTTTTTCAGTTACCCAGTTTAAAAGCGTCTACCACAGCCACACCTACATAATAAATGCTCACTACACGTGACTAATCAGGTCCCTTCATGGTGGTCAAACATGGGCCCCCATGAGTTCAATGGAGCAGATATTCCCATGCCACACCCCCTCAATCACCCCCTCCCAAGAGCAGCCAGCTCTTCCTTGCCAGTAACACACCCTGCAGCCAGGCCAGAGCCTGGGCAGAGGCAGCACAAGCTCATGCCACAGCCTCCCCAGAACCGGCCTCCCTCTCCTTCATGGGTCAGTGCCTGGTAGGAAACTGTCACACTGACAGTGCAGATGGACAGATCTACTGCATCTTCATAACTCCAGGCAGACTGAGCTCAGAAGCACCACTTTTATTCATTCGAAATGCCACACAAACCAGAACAGCCAAAGGTACAATATTAATTCATGCAATCGTGATCTGTTAAGAGTTTGATACTTTATTTTTACCAAATACGTCAACAAAACGTAGTCCCAAGACTATGACGACGTGGTTTTCATAGGACAATTATATAACTAATTTCAAATGAGGCATGTATATGTTTCCTATTTATATTCTGGAGCAGAGCAAAACTGATTCTGAAATACCTCCAGCAATCTGTGTTCATTGTAGAGTATACGTAAATTATTTTAAGGGAATAATACATCTCCAAGGGCATTTTAATGGATTAAATGTCAGGAATGAAATACTGCATTTCAACTTAGCTAGGACCTTAAAGAATGAATATAAAGACAATTATTGAGAGGTCTGAAGAACACAATTGATTTCTTTGCAATTTAAACTCTGAGGCGCTTCATGCACTCAAAGAGAATTTCAAGTTTTCATTACATAAAATTATGAATTATGTAAAGATGTAATGCTGACCATATTTTAAAGTTTATGACAGAACTGCAGAGTGTCCGATTGAAAAGGAAATTGTGTTTTAGGACTACATTTTATGCACAGAATTTTATGCTCAATTACTGTGAAATAAATTACAATTATGATCTACAGTTCTTTTAGCAGTAGCTTGAGGGTCCTATGCAAAGCCAGAAATTAAATATCATGAGAAAATAAAAGGGCCAAATTCCAAAAAGAGCTCCAAAAAACAAGAAGTTATACATTTGGAAGGTGCTTTGCTGCAAGGCAAATGGGTGCCAGTGTTCCAAATCAACATGTAAGGCAACACGCTGCAGGTGTACCTGTGCTCAATACAGAAAATATTCTCACACAGATACACCACTTAATTACAATGGGAATCTGATCACTATAATGCCACTTGGGTAGTACTCTTACTAAAAAAAAAAAAAAAAAATCATAGTGTCTAATTTAACTTTTTTACAGAAAAAGAAATATAACTCATTAATTGCAAAACATACACCAAATTCTCATACCACACTGTGTTAGAATACAGTGTATGGATAAGTTGCCTTTATAAAACCTGTGGCAGTTTTTAGAGCTATCAGTGCTGTTTAAAGGAAACATCCAATACTGAAGGCAACAATAAATGGGGAGAATATAGTCCCTATGAGAAATAATATGTTCCATTTAATGGATATTACCTGAACATCCATCTGTTTCTATCCCTTGGGACCATTGTCATCAACATGTGCACTCTCAGAAAACAAAAAATAAAGCAATTCTCAAATAAAACATAGTTTTATAAATAGGTTTCTTAGCATCATAAACACTAACAGGCAGATACTATTTTTTAAAAAGCATTTTAGCTCAAAACAATCACCACCCTTTTGCATCATTACAACAGTAAAAGATGACAGCTTCCTAGTTGCTGCACTGGTGGAGTTTCACAAGATCTTCTTGGGATTTGTGACATCGTGAGGGATGGCCCAGTGTTACAGCAATAGAACACCAATAAAAGATAAGGGTCACCCACATGATCCTTTGCCCTTTTGCAGGAGCTGACAATTCACAGTGAACTGCCCACTGCTTCTGAAAACTCCAGGCAAGTGGGTCATTCCTTCCAATTGGGTTTCCCCAGGGAGAAGCAGGAGCTGGGGGAGGGAGCTCAGCAGCGCCGAGGCCCCGTGCTGGCTGTTGGATCAATGGCCAGTGTCAGCAGGCTCCCAGCTAATGATGCTGGAGCCAGCGCCAGCCTCGCTCCCGGCCACGCTTACCTCAGGTACCCACACACAGGACACAGGGCTCTGGAAAAGCAGAGTAATTGCCTCATTTTGCAGTATGAGGAATTTTTTGTTAAAGGTGTACACCTTGCATTTTATGTTCCTAGGATCAGTCCTTAGATTTGAACAAAGAAAACATGTTCACATTGACAACGGTGCAGTGTGACAGCCCAGGGCAGCCAACAGCAAGTCCAGCTGTGTGACCACAGATCCCCTTACAAAGGTTTGCTGTAAAGAAGTATGCACTGTTTTCTAAGCCTTGCTTATGTGTGTGTAAATGTATACCAACTTCACAGCTATGGAACAATTTTTATTATCATTTTAAGGTGAGAAGTGTTTGGCAAACAGACAAAAGCCACCAAAAAATAACAACCACCACCAAAAAACACACCACAGGAAAATACAACCACAAAACAGAGGAACCCTTGTTCTGTTTCTGTTATACAAGGATGGAGCAGCTGAAGTCATCTGTGTATCCCTGTAAGCTCTGGAGTGGAACAATTAAAGCTATGGAAACAAGATGACTGTACAAGATTCTTCAGATTACTGACTTACTATTATTGGAAGTTCCATGCCAACTATCTATAAAAACTCTCCCACTCGAGGTAAGATTGTTCAGCCAGGCTGTATTTCAGCCCCGAACATGCAGTACAGACCTCTCAGCTAAAGGAGAAAGAACAAGGAGCTTTTCTTTTGATTTCAGCCTAGTGCATCCTGCAGCTGGAGGCCCCCATATTTCCAAAGCCTATCTCGGAGGCCACACCATTAAAAACACTCTCCACAGTAACAACATTTTAGGATCCCTTTTTCCCCTGCCAACTCAATGAAAGTTTTTAAGGTAGTCTTTACAAAGTTGTCTTATGTCTGTCTAGCAGTGCTTCTGCCTTCCAGCCACAGACAGCAGCATTTTAACTGCTCACACCAGACTCAAGCAAGACATCCTTCTTTGGAGGTTGAAATCAGTGCAACTATACTTCCTACACCTCTGGAAAACTGTTTTCCAGTGAGAAAAAGTAGGACAGGAAGAATTTTACTCCTAACACATCACATTATAAAGAAATCACAATCTAGAATAATGTTCCAGAATAAGGAACAAAAATTATTATTGATGAAAATGCATACCAAATCCTGCAAAATGAAATTACCTTATCAAATATTCTCCCAGAGTAAAAGCTCTGAATCATTTGCCACTCCATTTATATTTTTCAAACTTTTGAACAAAGGCCTTGTAAAAGCTCCAGTACAAGAATGACACACAGCCACCACCACCCTCCTGCCAAACTGATAACTGTTAAATGATATAACATCAAGAAATTATTCTTGGTTTACAGAAATTGCTTCCTCAAAGAATTTGACAAATTTGAAACTGACTCTATGTCATATTCTTTATTTGCTCCCAAGAAGTTTGTTGTCAGAAGTTTCGAGTTCTTATTTAATACAGAGCAAAACCTACCAAAAAACCCAATTGCTCTGAAAGCTGCCTTGCTCCAGTCATCTTCCTCCTCAAATTTCAGCTTCCAAGACCTGAGAGTTTAAAGTAGCGTTCCCATTACCAGCAATGATCTGACACCTGCTGGCTTCCTTCCCTTCCATGTCATCCCCAGTGGTAAGCTTCCTTCCCCAGAGCAGGCTCCAGAGAACAGAAGCACCAAGATATGTTCTGGATCCCAACTTCCCTGCTTCACCATGGTAAGCACAACTGTTACTTGCCAGGAAACAGCAGATTTGAAAGGTAACAATTGAGAAAATCCAGGCCATAAACACCACAGAACTTCTGTATCAAGTTTTACTGCCAAAAGGTTTATTTTACACTCGAGTTGCAAATGAATATGGTGTACACGTCATACAGGATGCAGAAGTACTACACAAACATTTGTTAGCAATAACAAATTTTCAAAAAATAAAACATTCTAAGTTCTCTTTGTCCCAACACTTGACTTACCTTTTTTTGCAATATAAAGAACATTTGAGGAGTGGCAGAACAAAGAATGGCCTGTAACTTGTAACTAAGGAGTTTCTGACTGCAGGCAAGGCAAACCAGGTTTACAGTGAGGCTCTGGAGCAGGCTGCCCTCAGAAGCTGCACAATCACCCTCCCCAGAGGTTTTCTAGATCTTGCTGAAGCCCTAAGCCCTGCTCTGAATTCAGCACTGACTCTGCCCTCAGCGGGAAGCTGGACTAGAGACTTCTCTCAAGGTCCTTTCCCAAGCTGAATGATTATAAAATTTGATTCAAGCACAATCAGCAGCCAAATCCAAACAAATCAGTGAATGCCTCTTGTTTTCCTCACTGCCAACAAAAAACCCCTCATCTTTAATGATCATCTTTACAACAGTCCAGCATGACTGAAATCAAAGAAACAAGCAGCAAATTAAGTGTACGGAACAATACCAGTACCACATTAAAAGACCTTTGTGTAATTTAAAATTCTTTTTGTAACAGCAAACACAGATTTTTAATTGATCTTTACACATTCTCAATTATCAGCTGTATAACAATACCAAATATATTCCTAGCCATTATTAACTGAAAGATTTCCTGTCCACACTGAGAAAATTTCTATTAGCCCTCAATACAGTGGCAGTGCCATATTCCCTGCAAGTGTCCCAGGGAAGCCGGAGAACGAGGGGCTGAGAGGTGGAAATGAAATAAGGAACCCCAAAACATCTGTTTTATCTTCCTGCTTGAGACTTCTTGCCATTCCTAGGGTTTAAATGAAAAGCAAGAGGAACTATCAGGAAGGACTGAATGTCTCTATAATTTCTTATTTTTAATTCCTTATCAGAAAATTGCAACTAAACAAAAGATGTAAGGCCTACACCCATCACTGAGGCAGCTGTACAAGAACTAACTGCATAATGTGATACAAGCAAGTGACAAGGAATAAATATAAAACCTCAAAAGTACTACAATTTTTTTTCTGTGCCAGCAAACAACTGATCCTCTAAAACAAAATAATTACTCAGGTGCAAATAAAAAGCGAATCAATGTGTGTATAGCCACCCCAAATCTGACATTCATCTCTACGTCCCCCAGTTCCAAAACACCAAACGTCTCAGTTTTACAGAGATTTTTGTTTCTCCATGTCAACATAACTGAGGATATGAGCAGTCAAAGGTCAGACAATGTGACCAGCAGTGAATCTCTGCAAACACACAATCTTCCACCTCAAAGCCTGCTGAAAGTGTGAAGTGAGACCATGCACCCACACAGAAAACCATGCACCCAGCACAGAGGCACGTTTGGTTTGGCTTTATATGAAAGTAGTGTGGGTAGAGAAGCAGTGGAGTACTGAGCTCAGTCCCACACCTGGAGGGTCTGAGTGGCACAGGAACAGAGAGGAGCATTGTGCCCAACACTGGGTCCAGCCAGGGAAGCTCTCAGGCATGTTCATATCAAGCAATAGATAGAAGCACTGAAATCAAGTTGCTATAACAAGGAAACAACTGTTAGCTGTACATGCAGGAACCAGACAAGACAAAGATACACCCAGTAAATACAAAGCAATTAAGGGAAAAATCTTTGTCTGAAATGACAGAAAACTGAAGGCCCAAATTCAAGGACTTTTGAAGTACTTGGAGAGACAACCTATTCCAACTGTACAGTACTGAAATTAGACCAGATTTGTGGGATTCAGGTCTCTTTAAAACACAAAACAAGTAGCAATTTGGTGGAGTCCCTTCTTCACGACACAAAACAGTAAAAACCCAATGACAGTTTAGTCCTGTCAATTTTGGTACTTTGAAGGGAAAAAAGAAGTCAAAATGACACAGAGGTTAAATCAGTGAAGATAAAAGACAAGAAAGAACATATAGTGAAGAGGGCTGGATTCTGATACATCTAACTCTGAGACACTTGATATGCAGGCTTGGGAGAAGTGTCAGAGATAGAAAGGTTGTGGCCTTGGAAAACAGGCAAGTGAAATCATCAGGGATGTTATAAAATAGTCTAGAGGGAGTCAGAAATAAAAATTACACCTTTGAATCTGAACAGGTCTGAGGCTGGCTGGATACTAAAGGAATAATCTGGAGATAGAACCATGGGAAAAGCAGACTAGGGGGGAGAAGCACTGGATTTTTGGGGTATGCAAATAAAGTGTAACATAAAAATGCAAAAACAAACTGGTGAGAGGGTGTTCAGGTACATGAAACTAGATGAAATGGAGAAAAAAGGACAAAGTATTAAAAATCGGGTACAGTTAGGATGATGGGTGCCACCCCCTTAAAGACAGATGAAAGAGAAACTTGGTTGCTAGTAAAGGAAGAAGTAATTCAAGGAAAAGAAAAAAAGGCTTGAAAGATAAAGAAATAAAAATGGGCAAACTTGTATAGTTAAGAGACAGAGAAGCTCAGTTCAGAAACAGATCCTGAGAATAAAAAACAACTTTGAAAATGATCTTGTCATGCAAAAAAAATCAAGATTGAAGATTTTGTATCAAGAATGAATAGAGAACTAAAATAAACGGCAAATCTGCAAGCAAGCTCAACAAGAAAAGAATAAAAAAAGATGAGATAAAAGTGGTTAAAAAGTCCATTTGGGAAGAGGATTAAAGCAGGTAAGGCAAAGCTGAGTCCAAAGATGTTGTGCTGACACACTCTTCAGACATTCAGAATGGCTGGAATGGAAATTAAGAAATTACAAGAGAATATGTCTGGAGGGAGGAATGGAGACAGGGCAGTGTGAGAAGCAGTCAAAGAAACCATGTACAGAGAAGCAGACAGAGATAAAAATAAAGACCAGTGAGTCAAAAGAAGTGAGGCCAATGAAGGAGGGAGGCAGCAGTGAAGATGAAGGAGTCAAAAAGGTTAATAGACTGGAGATCCCAAAAGGAGTGAGTGACAGGGTAGAGGAGAGAGAAAGACAGATAAGCTGAAAGAGAGCAGGTAGTGATCAGAGAAAGGGAATTTAGAAATGAGAGATAATAAAGTGAACAGTATTTAGTAAAGACAAGGTCATGGGAATGATTGAGGCAGTAAGAAAATCTGTCTAAAACTAGAAATCACAGACATTGGGCTGGAAAAACAGAATGCAGAACAATGGAGTTAAGTACTTAGCAGGGGGAAAGAACTGGGCTTGCCCATGAGGAGGGATAAAATTTGAAAAGACAGAAATAGGCTGAGTTTAGCAAAGTCACAAAGAAAGATGCAAACCAATGACCACTAGGAAAACTAGAAACAAAGGACTTCAAATCAGGAAGAGGGTAGGGCTGACAACAGGACTGACAAGGCAGAAGCAGCAGACAGGAGTCAGAACTTTAGCAGTGAATATGAATGGAAAACACTTTTTTAAAAGCACCTGAGAAGGGAATAAAGTTTGAAAAATAACCCTAAACATCTGTATTTGAGTCATGTTCACAAACATAAGTAGCACCCCACCAGGCAGGGTCAGCACCTCTATTTCCCTCCTTGCCTCGAAGATTTACTCACCCAGACCACACCAGAGACCAGAAATTCAAAAGACCAACACTGCCACTGGCTAGATAATGTGGGGATGTGGCTGGATTTTGACTGCTGAAGTAGATAAAGACTATTAGAGACAACTAAATATTATGGAAAAACAGTGATTTGACCTCTGCCATCCAGTACCTTTATGTCTTCACAAAACAAGTCCTGAAGGCCTTTGCTGATTCTCCCTCATGTCACCTCCTGTACCTACCAGCTCACAGCCAATGCAGCATTCACCTGCATTCCAATTCAGCTGTTAAGATTCCCACCACACTGTATAATAACAAAGATAAGAGATTAAGCAGACAGATTGCTGCAAATAAACATCACTGCAATTTTGGGTCCCATTCAGAGGAATCTGAGAACCACTGGCGTAAAAGTTCTTCTCCATTTCCAAGCCTCTGTCAAGAATTTCACTCCACGGCTTACTTAATCATGAGCATGAATAAAACACCAGCCTTCTCAGACACTTCTAATACTGCATTTCATCTTCTGCTATACTGGCATGTTTTTAAAGTTTCTGCTCATTACAAAAAGACAACACACTTCTATTGCCTGCTCGTACATTTGGGAGCTGGATCATTAGGAGTGCAACAGAAGAGGGGAAAAAACCCACATTATTCCCTGCTACCAAACCAGTGACATGCAGAGAGTATAAACAGTTACTGTTTATTCGTGTGTGTAGATGTGGTTCACTCAAAATTACTAAAATTACATGAAAACCAGCCTAAATGTAAACAAGAGCTCACAGGACTGGGGCTGTAATGGGAGCTCTTTGTTATCTTTATGCTTTATCACATCTTTTCATATGGCTTGGAAATAATTTTAAATTTAGTTTTAAATATTAGTTTAAAACACACAACGTACTGGATGTAGTATTTTAGATAATATTTTTAACAAATAATACAAAAAATATTTTTTTAATGTACTGTCTTTTGTTACAGTTGAGAAATCTCACCTAGAATCAACTACTGGAAGCAGTAAGTTGTCCACAAGATAAGCAGCATCTATTGTAACGTATATATATATCTCTAAAAAGTAAAAGTTTGAAAAAGTATCATAGAAACACTAATTTATACATTATATTAAATATCTTTATGTTTTATTTCTATTGGACTACTGCACAGCAGGGGAGCTTTTGAGACAAAGATTTTATGCAATGTCACTCAAAGCACAAAGTTCACTCCTGCCACAAGTTAATAGTGGAGCATTACTGAAATAAAAGGAGGAGCCAATCAGACATTTTGGGTAGAAATGTAACATGTTCTCTTCAAAGCAAATAAACATATAATGCTGTAGTTTAAAATAAACAGTGCCAAATGTCATCATCAACATATGAAAAATTGAATGAAAAATTGAAGTCTTTTATAAGCACATAGCATACATTGGAGTGTTATAACAGACATCATTTTCATACATTACCAGGTACTTTACTTTGGGGAGAGATTCTACAATCCCCACTTATGTAAGCAAGTTCTATTAACCCACACTGGCTTTTTAATTATAGACTTTGGTACCAGAGTCATCTGCACCATTCATTTCACAGATTTTAAATCAGGAACAACTATTTCTTTTCCTTAGCACAAGATTTAATCATAAATACTAAAAAAACCCTCACATTGCTAAAAAAATTTAAATGTTTAAGTATGGACATTTGCTAACTCTTAACTCATGATTCTTTCACTCAACACACTCTTCCAGGGGAGGGATTTCTATTAGCAATTTCTTTCAGGAAAAGTTAAATACTTTATGCATAATAATAGATACATATAGCCTACATTGGGTTTGGGGGTATTTTTGGTGATTTTTAAATGTTCCAGCACATTTCAGAAAAAAATTATTTGAGTACTTGTGCATGTCTAATTCTGGCAGTCAAGCAAATATTGTGCTGCCTTTTCCAATAGAAAGCATTTCATTCTATGACATATGAAACATTGTTACAGAATATAACAATCATGCTTTAAATCATGTAACCATTTAATAAATGAAAACAAATCTAGAGGTTGCTAAACACAAACCAAAGTTTCTCAAATACTTCTTTCCAACAAATTGTTCCACTGAAATCCTATCAGATTAAGTGCACACAGAAGTGAGAAGGAAAACTACAGTTTCATGGAATTTGTCCTAGAGGATCTGGAAGCAAAAATTAAAAAAATATGTATTAAGATAAGCTGATGATCTGGCACATACCATTTAAAAACTCCCATTTTTTGCCAAGCACAGTTTTCATAGTATTCGCAGTTTTAAAAAATACGAAACTGAAAACAACCCTGACCTCTCTTGAACACAAACTCAACAAATAGATTTTTATTCTTTGAGAATTATATCAAATAAAAATTACAGCTGCACAGAGAAGCAAACAAGCAAAAAAAAACAAACTCTGAGCATGCAGGGATGTGACTGCATCTAGAACCTATATGTATATGTACATACTGCTGCTTTTATTTGAACTAACTTTTTACCCACATAAAGAAAGACATAACCAACAGAACAGCTATCACTGATAATAATCATGTTTTGACAGTTCTGTAAAAAAGTTCAGCTTTGAAACTCAAATTTGATTTCACTTTCCATTTTTACCACATTTAAAAACAAGACACATTCCTTCCATAACAATGAAAATACTATATAAACATATCCCAAAAGGCACTAAGGTCTAACAAAAATATTCAGCACTTCCTTTTCAACTAATAAAGTATCTGTAAGACAGTTTGCATATATAATTATTCCCCAAATTAAGGCGTGGCAACTTCCTCTTAAACATAAAAGCTTTAATTTACTTCTGCTAAATATAAAACTAAGTCTCAGGATACAGTATACAAAAATCATATGTTTATATAGAATACATTTTGTGTTATACTAGACTATTGTATTTTTGCCAAAAGATTTCTGTATTTAGAAAAAGAAAAATTAAAATTTAAATATACTGAAAGGTCACTCATATTATTTTAAACACAAAAATCTACAAACAGTGACATATACACAAACAGTTGGGAGCTGTAACTTAAAAGATCACATCTTTTAATCAGACCTGCTCAAATGACAGCCTCAAAAGAACCCTATTTGCTACAAGAAGCATCTGCATGGTTTTAAGACTGAACTATGCAGACTCCCATTGCCCCAGGGCAGTGCTGCAAAGTCTATTGAAAACAATCTGATTGCTGAATCAACACCTTAAATTTTCCCAGAAAAACTCCAACAAACGTTTTATGTGTATTATGAGAGAATAACAAAACAAAAAGGGTTGTTACAAAAATTTCATCATGGCAATTTTTCCTGAAACTATTTTTTCACTGCATTTGGTAAGCAAAGAACTAATTCTATCACTTGTCTACTCTTACAGCAAGAACTGCAAACTACTGTTCAATATAAAATACAATAAGCTCCTGTAATAATTATGTTCCTCTTGGAACAAAGATTAAAATAAACTGTGCTGATTCATACTTTCCATAAATTACTAAAAAGGTGAGAGATTCAGACATTTTGCTTCTTGTTAATAAGCCTAATATCTGTATCATGTGCAAAAGTGCAACTGTGTTTTAGAACTGAGGCCCAACTGAATACAATTTTGTTATTACAGAAAGTGTACTTGAACCCACTAACATGGAAACAGAGGTTCACGGCATCTTCAAACTATGCTTTACACATCTAAACCTGTTGTACAACTGCAAGTTAGTAACACATACAAAACCCAGAAATAAACAGAAAACAACAAAGCTTGTTTATAAATCGGTTTACAATTCAAAGCGCAACAGTAAGCTTCAAATAATTACATTTGTGTAACACACAGGGAGAGGTGGGATGATTTATTGGAAGCACTGGGTTCTTGCTGCTCCTTTCTGGGGCTCCGAGGCTGTTCAGCTGCTGGCGGTGTGTGCGTGCATACGTTTCGCTACATCGTACACGTAGGTGATGTCTGGGCGCTTCTCCGGGTCTGGGTTGATGCACATATTAACTAATTGTCGCAGCTACGAGAGGGAGAGAACATGACAGGAGCGTTGGCCTTCTTACAAGCAGGATTTGTGCATTATCGAATTCAAATTAATACAATGGGCAAAAATTAGCCAAACAGCGACTCTGTACAAGTGCACGGGCAGCCCTCCCCTCCCTGCTCACACACTGCAGCTTTATGCAAACACGTATGCAACACACTCCCCTGATTTCTGCATTTTGCACTGCCGTCCAGAAAAACTGATGAGCAAATTCAAGTTGCAATCCTTTTAACATACAACTTTAGACATGCATTTAGTCCAAGCCCACATAATTTATAGAAAATTCCCCCAGTTTTTGGAGAGCTGTGCCTGCAAAGCCCAGGAGACTGAAAGGAGCACAGAGCGAAGGTAAACGAGGACTGCCTTGCTCATTCAGTCCCGATACAGGAGTTAGCCAGCAATAAATGGCATTTCTGCCTGACAGATCCCGACAAACAAAAGGCAGTGGTGCTCCATCTAACACACAGTTAACCCCCAGAACCTCCTGCTCCCAGGAGCTACCAGTACACCCACATTCATTCAGCCATGGAACAAATTAAACCCACTGAGGGCAATCTGTTATAAGGACTCCACCCTGGAGGAAATATCTGGACTTAAAACTGGAAGCTGGGAAAGTATTTTGGGCAAGTACCACATTATGCTGGCCCTGTTACTCCACTTGTCCACTGCTGAGGACATGATACATGTGAATACCCAATATGTATTCCTTAGGATTAGATTGTTCATAGTATTCTTTATGTAAAGAAGTACATAATTAACAAATATGTTTACAAAAGCCTCTATCTGGAAATAAAAAAATCACTATGAACAGAAAATCCCATGTTTCCAGAAACACCATAACCTATTGGGTGTTTTTAATGCACATATTCAGCATAAACAACCCCAAAGAGCTTCCACACCACCTGGTACTTTTCATTGCTTTCACAAACTGTCAGGACAGTTGCAGGCTTTTCTCCCTCCACTGATATGCCTAAGGATTTATGACATTAGAACTTAATATATTGTATGGATAACCTTCTGATACAGCATCTATTTTAAATTGGGTGCATCTCCTAAGCATTTTTCAACATGGAACACACTTCTTTCATACTGACTTACTAAAATGTTTACAATGCTTTGTGAAAACAGCCAACTCTGAAGATTTTCCATTATGCTTTTAAGTAGCTTTGCCAAATCCTCCTGGACCTCCTTTTAGCACTGGGGAGAGGTGAGGAGGGAGGGGAAGGACACTCCAACAAACACATTGTGATCCAGTCTTCTATGGCAATATATCAAGCTCAGTTTTGTCTTCCAGCCAGTACTACTAGGTAGGATTACTGAAAAAAATCTGTAATTATTGCAACTAACACAGAGTGACCTCATCACCCTCAGTAACATCAGCTGCCTCTTCAAACCTGCCATCGAAGAGTTTTCTTCCTGCTTTTCATAAAAAGAACAAGAAGGATTTTAAATTATAATTATACTCATTCCACTTTTCAGAAGATTAATTTATATGCATGGGAATAGGAATTCCTGAAGTTAAGGAAGAAGCACTGCATACCACTATACAAAGCTTTGTCCATTAGCCCTTGCAGATAAGCTGTGCATAATGTACAGATTTTTTTGTATTAAACAGTATAAAAACAATACCATTAGACATCCCATTCTAAAGCAAGAAGAGCTCAATATTTAAAAATGAGATAATTCTGAAGATACTGGTCAGAATGCTGGATTGAAAAGAAACATATTAAACCAAAATAATCTGTACCAGACTTACTTTTGGATCTTAAATACATTAAATATATTCTGACTAATGGAGTTATAAAAGCCATCATATTGCTTCTGGCAGTCAATAAATAAAATACAATGCCAGTGACAATAAAAACTATTAGCCTGCAATTACTGCCAAACATTTGAAGAACAGAATGTTGGGAATCATTAGTTACTGTAAGAAATAATAATTGCCAGCATGTAATACAAACATGCAAGCAAAACAATCACCTGCAGAAGAAGCAGGTGGGACATAGGGGAAGCAGGAGGCACAGGAAAAGCAGAGGTGAGCAGCTTGCCATGCAACACCTCAGCCACAGCCTGCACAGAAAACAGGGAAGACTGAAGAACAACCAACACCATCAAGCCTGAAATTACAAATAAGCAAACATTTTGTAAAGAGAATACAGGTGTAATTTAGCTGCAAAATACATCTAATCCTGAATGTATACATTCATCTTTCTCTGTGAAGACTTCCATCTGTTCAATAGAACTGCATACAGTGAATTTCAGTCGTCATAACAGACCTTGAAGGGTTGAAACCTACAAAGCCAGCATCAGAGGGGATGCAGAGTATTCTTTCTCATGTTAAAACTAGCTGTTTATCAATACTTTACTGTTTGTAGAACAGCAGAAATAGATATTCAAGAAATTTACCTGTGGAGCAATTGAGAAGCCTAGTCACAGACCTCTTTAAATGGTGGTCACTGCATTACTGCAATATCTCAGTGCCCTTCCCAGAATCTCACTGGTAAGGCAGGAATGCTGAGCTGGCTATGCCTGGGACAGTGCACAAACACAGATTGTTGTGATTGTGAAGATTCCTGAGTAATTTCAAAAGCCTTGAGCTCTTTTGAGCCTTGCAACTGAACAGCAAACCCTTGGAAGGAGGTGAGTTGCTTCTGCTATACAGGATGGAAAGTTACATGGGAAGACTGTCTTTCAGCACTGAAACTGGGGCCACACTGGATGCTAATACTTGGTTATAGCACTGATTCTTTACTCCTGTGGGAATATCCATTTCAATAAACTTGAAATCCATCTGTCAGCCCCTCTAGTACCAATAAAACTTCCAGTGTATCAGAAAAGCTCACCAGTGTCATGGGAAGAGGCACTGGGATTCTAAAATCACACTATTGTTAGAGATAGACTAATTTTTTAGTACCTAGCACAGAGTGGCCAAGAGGCAGAGCAGACTCATGACAGAGCCAGAGGGACCTCCTGTTGCATCCCCAAGCTGCAAACTTCTTTGTCTGCTTATTGTTCTTAACCTCCTTTGTGCACTTAGCACAGTGACTGTCTTTAGCCTGGAGCTCAGCCTGACACTGGAGCAGTGGGACATACTTCCTTTAACTTTAGCAGATTTTTCAGCTATGAAATAAATAATTATCACTCAAGTCAGGAGGAGGGGGGAAAGCCAGAAGTATGACAAGCAAGTGCTTTGTATTGTTAGCCAGCTGAAAAAGAGAAATTTTCATAGAGGGAATTTTGGATAAAAACACCACCCACAAAACCATTCTTACTCTGAATAGAAGACCTTCTTGAAGCCTTTTCTGAGTGCTTTTCTCAAGACCTGCTGGCAACTAACACTACTACCCTATGGACCTGCTGGCTCCTCATGCTTTCACATCTGGGTAGGAGCTTGGAAATGGACTTTAGAAGAAATGCACCTCAATCAAAGAGAAGATTTTAAAATGTCATCATGAAAGCAGTGTGATACTAATATTAGCTTACAAGATTTTAAGTGTACTGATTGAAGGTGGCAAGGGAGCCCCAGCTTTGAGTTCCTTAAAGCAGAACAGCTCTCAGTAAATGCTGAGTACTTGCTCTGAATACCAGATGTTTTTAAGGGATATTAAAAAATTGAGATATCTAAAGTTATCAAGCATTTGGAAATCAAGACTTTTGTCTACCACTGAAGCAACAGTTTGTGAAAATGCATCTCAGATTACTAGAATTTCAAATCAAAGGATTTTAGAAACATTACCCATCTGTCCTAAAGGTGCATCTTTCTGTCACACTGTTTCTCTGATGACACAGATGCAACACAGTTACTAACCTGTTACTCTTATAGAGGTTTCAAAATTTAGAAAAAATGCCACACCTTAAAACTCACTAAAATTTACTTTAAAAAAGTTTCTTGAAAAAGCATTTGCATTTCATAATGGAAGTACATACACTCCTATTAGAAGATGCAGAGATCAACACTCAGTGAGCCCTCATCTTTACTCACCAGGTCCTTCTGACCTGGGTAAAGGTTTGACATCTGTATTTCCAGTACAGGTGAAACATTTAGGACAGTATCCTAACATGACAGATAACACTTGTTTGTTTCTCTTTTTTACAGTTCATGCCAGCACAGTATTTTTTCATACAAGCTAAAAATGGTCAATGTATGTTTTCCACGCAGCTTAGTGAAGACACAAGTCTTCATAGCAGAACATAATATTCCTGTTACAGTTTCGATAACTCATGGATTCTCTTAAGAAACTGTTTTCTTACCTATCTTAATACCTGTAATAGTTCTGATTCTCTCATTATCTTTAAAAATAACTTACATGTATTTTGCAGATAACTGGCTTATCCAAGGTGCAGAAGTACATGTCTGCTTTGAAATAAATAGAAAGTAACCTATTGTGCTTCGCATGTGTTTGCAAAACAAAAAACCTATACAGATGTAAGGAAAAGCTGGAATCTCTCTCCCCACCCAAACTCTAAGACCTTCTATCTGGGCCAGACTTTGATATTTGCCCCTTGGCTGGGAATCCACATCTCCAACTTCACACTTAGCTGCAGCGAAGTAGCCCTGCAGGCAGGCCAACTTCAACGTACCACTAGTGGTATCATCATTAAAATCCTGCTGAAGGTCACCATGGAAACCGCCTGCTGAGGCTTCGCTGCTGCATTCGGCATCTCCTAATCAGCTACCATGTGAAATGCAAATTCAGACAGTCTGAAAATTAGTCAAGAAGAATAGAGGATGAGGATGCAGATATGTGAAATATTCATGCGCTTCATGGAAAAAGGAAGACAGCATGAATGACACAACAAAGAACGGCCCCTGACATTCTCGCTATCATTTTGCATTATTGTTCACACCCTACTGTATTTCTAGGCCTCCAGTTCTGAAGCTGGTTATATGAACTGCCATATTTAGAGTCTACAATAAATAATAATTAAAAATGGCCAAGGTAAAATGACTAATCGGCAAACCCACAAAGAGGTACAGCGTATAAATTACACAATAGATCATTATTTCAGCCTTTGTAACGTCACTGAATTATCTTTTTAAGTCCAGTTTGTTTCATAAAAGGGGAAAATTGTCACTTTAAATACAAAACAAAACACTGAGCAGTAATCTTTTATTAATAGTCCAATCACTGTCTTTGAATGCAAGAAAATTTAAAGTTCAGAATTACAACCCCTACTCTATAAATGAAATTGTATAATGTCTTATGTTTATTAAAAGTATTTCAGTGCTTGTGTTTATTTGCGTTTTCAAAGTAATCTTTAATTCATGTAGTCTGAATTCAATTAGAATTGGTTACTAATACCTGTTCTTTGGTTTACAGCTTCTATCAGTTTGCCCTGTTCTTTTCAAAGTGGCAAAGTATTTCAAAACTGGCATCTCAGAACATTAACAAGCAAGCATTTATATTTTTACATCCTGTTAAACTAAGAAAAATATTTATTTTGTTTAGTTTCTTTTCATTTTAGAGCTTATAAGAAAAGTAGTCCCCCTTAAATGCACTAATGACAGTAGGAACTGTTAGCTCTCAGCTTAAAACAAACACTGCTGCGACATGCAGGAGTATATTGCTCAAATTCAATTATTTCATGTCTGCCTATATTTCTCTGAAATTTACTCTTAGTCTTGTCAAGAACCACTCCTTCCTGCAGAAGAGCTGCTGTTCAATTGTACTGAACAGCACATCCCAGTTTTATAATGCAGACAAATGGGAACTGAACAATTCATTTTTACTACTGAGTTACATTATATCTGTTTTAATGCAGGCCCCTAGAGGAACAAGTCCAGTGCACTAATTTACTGTGCAACATAAACTTGTATAGTTGTGCTTTTAGAAAAACACACTATAGATGTAAGGCTCTATCCCATCCTGGCATGTGAAACATATCATTGTGCATTCTGGGAAAGCATTCTGTCATACTTGCAAGGAAGCCCAATGAAATTAATCTAACAGTGTGACGTTTCCATCATTAATACCCTCAAATATAAATCATGAGAGACTTGTTTTGACAGGAACATTTGAGTGAGTTCAACAAGCAAACACTTATAGGCATAATCTGCAAATAACATAAAATCACACAAGTTCATTTACTTCCCTGGAAGCGTGCCAGCTTACATAAACTGGGGATCCAGCCCATGAAAAGGAAAATTACTTACTTCCTCTGAATAGTGATCTGAAGGGAGAGGTGGGTAGTCACACTGCTCTATCTTCTTGCACAGAGAGTACAAGTTCATTTTATCACCATAAAAGGGACTCTGCAGTGCAGCCATCTGTTTAAAGAAAATGTACAGTTTTCTTTTGCGTTTTTAAGTAAAGCTATTTTGTCACAGAATCTGTAATAATAACAAATCATATGTGATTCTTAGTGACTCTCAATGCTCTGCTTAGAGGGAGCTTTGCAGTGCTAATAACAGAAGTTCTAAAACTATTCCTGTAACCACTGTATGTACTTTCTCTATGTCATACAATCATAGCTGCCACAATAATTACACTGCAATATTGACTGCATACCATTAGGGTTTTATTAATAGACTACAAAGGGAAATTCAGTAGTTTACAACACTGCTGAGTGTAGAGGGTCCTTGCACCACGAGAGAGACCAAAAAAAATCCCAAACTGTACTTTTGCTCTGAAGACCTTTTGGAAGAAAACATGTAACTTATAGAAAATATTATCTAACCTAAAGTAAGTCATTGCATAGATAACAGTAGGTAATAGTAGCAGATTTTGTAAGCTTCCACAGCCATGACATTAGACTTCAATACAGCTGGGGGTTTTGAAAGCAAGAAAAAACTATCATCTATACTTCCAAAATCTCAGACCCAAAAACTTCGTAATTCAGAACGTTTTTCAGAAATACTTCCAAAAAAATATCCCCAAACTTCCATCAGAAGCCCAGAACTGGCACCTATGGCTATAATATATGATTACAATACAAAACCAAGAAAATCTGCTGCAGAGCACTTAGATAAAAGTGATCAGCTTAAAACCAGCATTAACAAGCCTACACTTTATTTCCAGACAATATTACAACTTCACAGTTAAGGTGGAAATAAATACAATGGCTAGTTGGATTAGAAATTTTAAAATTCATTTAAAATCTCTCCATTCTGTTCAAAGCCTATGAAATCTTTTAACTGCAGCAGCACGAATGCTGCTCTGAGTGCAGAGCTGCCCCAAAGTCAGTCACCCTTTTCTACATGTGCTAATAAGTTTGATTTTGGAAGGACAATGTGTACATTCCCCAGACAGGCAGAGTGTGTGTGAAACACGCTAGTCCATGCTGTGCTACTCAGTGAGCTTCAGCAGGGACAGGACAAGCTGAAAATGGCTCTCATCTGTCTTGTGGTCTTCCAGATAGCAGCTTAACTCTTTCACGTCTAAGCATCAATATCACTGGGGGAAATGTATGAAGAAAATTATCAAAACTCCCTTACATTTATTTTTTATTTCATTAACTTGCACTCAAATGGTTCAGTACTTTTTCGTATTACCTTCAAGTAAGAATAAAAAAATTTTAAGCTCCCAAAACAAATATCATGCTACAGTTCCAACCTACATTCCTCTCAATCTGTATTACTAAAATAATGTTAATTTTTATATTTACATGACATTGTCTCTTACCTTAAAAAGAATGTTAAAAATGCAAGCTAAAGACCAAAAAAGAAAAGAAGAAAAACAAAAAAAAAAGGAAAATCAACTGCAGGGTCTGTACGCATGCAGAAATTCTAAATACATGCACAGATACTCATTTTTGTACTCTAGGTGTTCATTAAAAAGTACTTTTGTTTGAATGCTGCCGAGTGTTAAAAAAATTCTGAATGTCCCCTAAGGAGTTAAAACAGGAATACTATATTTTCATGCATCTCCTGCTTTGACAGATGAAAAATGTCAACTGTCCTGTTTTTATTTTCAAGCTTTTGCACTATTCATCTGGTTCATTAGTGCATCTCGCTGCTGCCCCTGACAGCTGCTCGCCCTCTCCTCCCAGCAGCTGAATTTTTCAGGCTAATTTGATCCTCCACACTGAGACGATCGCTAGAATGATTGACTTGCTCCCTGACCTCCAGGGTCTGACTTTGCTGATTAGTATTCTGGGGGTGTCTGAGGGACGAAAGCCCACTGTCTGTCTTCAGGGCTGGTGGCAGCTCGCTCTCTCTTTTTTTTTT
>VZTN01002300.1:0-32332 GCA_013400515.1 Erpornis zantholeuca | reverse complement strand
TTTTTGTTTCTCTTCTTTTTTTTTTTTTTTTTTTTTGAACTGTAAGCCACCAACCTACAACCCTGTAAGGATGCAATTGCTACGCTGAACAATAAAAGGAAATGTGTAAGACCTACTTTTCCATGTAAAGGTCCATGTAGCAAAAGCACAGCATCTTGATTTTAATTAGTAAAGTCTACTTTGTTGCATATCAATTAAAACTCCACTGGTAGTGTTTTTGAGGTTTCAGAAATACCTGGGGCTCTAAAAAATTCAGATTTTAAAACATGCTTCTGCAAAGTCTTACTGGTCACACAGTTAGCATTGAATAATAGACTGTAATATGCATTAGAAATAATAATTTTTATAAACACGTTATTATTATAGCAAGTTAGTTTAAACTTAAATTGAAACATAACTGAAGAGTTTAACAGCAATTAAGCATTTACTGAGACGTGATAAACTTGCCACAGCTTTTCTCCAATTAAGCTGGAGACAATCCAAAATACATATGAACACACATCACCATGAAATCAGCATAATAGAACATGCTAAAATGCAGGCAATAGACAAATGACAGAAAGACACCCAGCAAAAACTGCACAGATAAAAAACCACCATTCATTAGTCCACCCAAGTCTTGAAGAACCTTAGGCAGCCACTTTCAAATAACTAAGAAAAAATAGTAACAGTGAGAAAACCACTGAGCATGTATTTTGAACTTGCTATATTTGAAATTTCAAAATTACAGATCAATGTTCAAGATAAACTTCCAAATTAAAACAAGCAAACCCACCACAAGCATCTGGTACGTTGCAGAATCAACTAAAAAGCACTAAAAAAAATTAGAAGCTATAGTTGAAGCCAGTGCCATACAGTGTAGCTGCATATATATATAATATGTATCAACAACAAGGGTCCTAATTATTATTTTATTCTTGCAATAAGGATAAAAAACATTCCCCCATATCAACTTAAATACCATCCTAGTAAAACCTCTAAAATAAATCAAAGGAGAATGGCATTTCAAGATGCTGAGTTAATCAATGGGACTGAAGTGTTTAGATATTTTTGGAATTATCTACCACATCAAAGAAAAATGCAGTATTCACATAGGTGTTTAATATATTCTACTAGCATTAAGGCAGCAAGCATAAAAAAAAAACTTTAGAAAAGTACTACTGATTTATATTCAGGAATTTAATTTCATATAACATAAAAGAAAAATTAACCTTAAACCATGGGGATTTTATATAACAGTAATTCAAAGGTTTCATTTATTTGTTTCCAGATTTAAAAAATCCTCAAGTAAATCAATAAGGAGCAAAGAAATAATAATACTGAAAAACGCTCATCTACCCTTATGTTACCTTAGGGCTTGCACAAGTGTGTAAAGCAGAGCACTGAAATTCAAGGCAGCTTGCCATGGTCAGTATTGGGGAATCCCAATACAGGATTAAGTTTTAGCTCAGGATTCAAACTTCTAAATACTTGCCATCAGATGGACTTCATTCCTTGAACAATCCCCAAGATTTAGAAGCAACAGCTATACACAGATCTGGGAGTGCAGACTTGCAATATAGCTATTTATCCTTTTAATATTCAAAGCAACACATCAGTGACAGAAAGTGAACAAATATTACTGGAGATGATTCACTGAGCAGTAACATCCAACCTTAACAGGCTGCCAATGTCTCCTACAAAATCCTAAAATAAACAAGGAGGTGCTGATACTGCTGAGTATGTGTTAAATGAGTTCTGCTGACCCACTGAGGCAGGTGGCTTGTAGGTAAACAAAAAGTGTCTTGAGTTTATTGGTTCCTACCTGGAACATGACTGGGAAGACTTCACTGCCACTCCTGATGGAACATTTTTTTTTCCCAGCATCATTCAACACAAGTGTTTATTCTTCTGATCAAGAAATGATACTTGGAAGACATATTTGTCTTAGAAGCTGTCTCAAACTGGGACAGAAGCCTACCTGTTCTTCACACCTTCATTTGCCTCACTTTCAATTTGCCCAGTTTCTTTATTTTCTCAAAATATGGTATTATTTAATATTATGTGTCACCTACCAATCTCAACTGAACCATAATTCAGAAACTAAACAACTGCAGTTTAACCATTACAGGAGAAGACAAAAACTGACATGTGTGTGCAGCAAAAGTTGGTATCTTGAGAGTTCATCCACACTAGTAGCAGTAAGTACAGTAAAACTTTATCATTTTACTTAAAGAATTCATAAAAATAAGAAATTTGTATTACAATAACTATATTGCAGTTTTTGAAAGCATTAGTTACCTATTCAAGTCAGTCCTACTACTTCTCAATGCATCAATTAACAAAATCATATCATCAGCATAGGCCATGAAAACATCTAGAACAATTTCACACGTGCTTGCTATTATTCATTTATTAATCCTTCTGTCATGCCCAATCTTCAAGAAATTGCTGTAAAATCTTTTTAGCAAGCACAGTTCAAGTCAAGTTTCAAGGAAAGCACAAATAAAAGCATTTCACATGCTGAAGTTATGTAAGGGTGAGGGGGGCAGGGGAAGGGGGAAGTACAAGACTGTTATTAAGTTCATTGTATATATCACTATTACCTCATACAGCAGACAGCCTAGAGACCAGATGTCAGACTTGAAGTTGTAACCATTTTCATGTATTCTCTCTGGAGACATATAATAAGGTGTACCAACTGCAAAAAATACACAAGTATTTTTGAATGAAATTTTCTGTTGTTATGCAATAGTAAAATTACAGTTTTCCTGGTTGAAGAATATTTTTCATCTTCTACTTCTCATTTTGTTACACATAAAACTTCAACTCATACTTACGACACTTCAGTTTGACAGAAACACGTGCATTAGGCATCCATTTCATCCGATGCAGCTTATGTCCACTACTCATACCTCATTACCAGAACTATGCAGTTGTAGAATACGTCCAAATTTTGCTTTTAAAGAACCTCATAAGTAATTTGTTTCTCCTGAAGAGAACCAAGGGACTACACACACATCCCTGCTACTTTTCCGAACTGCTATCACTGTGGCTAAGAACAACAGCCAGAAATTCTCTTCCACAGGCTGAATTTTTTGTTTTGCAAGTTGCCTGTTCTTTCTTTGAGAACAGATAAATCTGAAAAAGCTGCTTTTGAAACTAATAAACACAGCTTCTTTCAATAGCTGAAACCTGTGCCTGCCCCAAATTAATCCTGCCTCAGAGCTATGGGCTCTGGAAATGTCTGCTCTTGAAAAGCAGCATTTATTAGGACTACCCCAGAGTAAATTTATATTGGGTACTCCAGAACATCTCTCCTCTTGATTATTTATCAAGCTCCACCCATCTGTATCACAAGTTACTTGGAAGAGAGAAATACTGAGAGATGTTTAAGCTCTATACAAAATATCATTACAAAGAAGTATCTGAGTGATGGGTTCATATATGAGAGAGCAATAAGAAAAAGGAGGCACGGAAAATAATGGTAGTGGCAATTTCAGTGCATTCTTGCTGAACTTTCTCCCTGTAGCCCCCAAAATGGCTGCCTAACAGCAAAAAGAATCACAGATCTACACAGATTTTTACTTCAATTTTGTTTGAATATTTTCTTAAGCATGGAATCCCAATGATGAAAACCAGATGATTTCTGTCAATTCAAGCTGGTTTTATTTTGAAACCAAACATCTTGCAACACCACCAGCGATTAAAACCAGCAATTTCTCATTTTTGTCCTTTGTAGTATGAACATCACATATTATTGTAACACAAGGATCTGGTTTCACTTCTGCTCTTCTGAATAGGCTAATTCAGAATTGATCTCTGTATGAATACTGGAAACTGAGATACAGTGAATATAAAAGCACTTCCACACCTGAATAGTCAGGTTAAATAGCATTAAGCAATCAGACAGATAATTTTACTCTAATAATTCCCAAAAGTTAAGGGTTTTGTTTTGACAACATGCCCTACATCTAAGAAATGCTGCATGTCAAACTATGTCATCCATTCTTAGGGAGTAAGGGGGAGGAAGAATTACTTTCCTACTTGAAAGGCCCAGCTCAGATAGGGAAACCCAGGACCACCTATCTCAGGTCAGGCCACTGCTGCTGGTAACCCATGATTTCACCTGATCTGCTCCTTGGGAAACAACACTGAAAACCCATATAAAGTGCTTCTGTAACAGATAGGCAAAGACAGAGTATTTAGGGGGCCACATCCTAGAGTGGCTGTGGCCCCCTAAACATTTTGGGGGAGACTTGCAGCTCTGGGGAAGCAGAGAGTGCCACGGCCCCTGTCCCTTAGCACTGGGCTGAGCAATCAGGGCAGCTCTGAACTGAGACTGCAAATGGGAACAGCTTTAAAGGAGAAAGGCCAGGCAAAGGCAACTCAAGAGAGTACTGCAGGAGACATTTCCTCTCATAGGATATTTGCATTCACCCACAACAGAGAATGGTCTTTTCCCTGGGAAACAATAGCAAAGCAAACAGGTAGACCACAACACCAGAATAACTACCAAAATACCCAGAAGCAATACCCCTGTTTTCTCGTGTATCAACATCAGTACTTTAATGGGCACTTAATGACAGATATCTTAATATTAGAAACTGCAATTAAACAACATTTGGAATGACACAAATTTCATATTTTTATTACCCATAGCATTTTATTTACCTCTCGAATTTTTTTTTAACACCCCAAGGACTTGTGAGCTTGGACACCTCTGAAAAATTTCAGCTGCACTTTGCATCCATTAATTAAAGCACTAGTTTAGTATATTCTGATGCTTTGTTGGCAGAATTCATTTAACAACAACAAAAAAGTTTAATAGTGAAGTGGTTGTTTGCTGGCTACAGCAGCAGTGCCTCTGCTGCTCTGAGCTATCACACAAGTGGCTGGCAGTGGGTAATGTGCCAGAAAGAGGCTTCACAGAATCCACAGGGGGCAGCTGAAAACACTGAGGTTTGAAGGTTCATAGTCTACCAAAAGCAAAGGTAATTTTAACCAGTAGCTCCAGGAAGCCTGCTGATACATTAGGGGTCTGATATGACTGTGAAAGATTGATGATAGTGAAAAGCAAGAACAAATGTTACCATTTTACAGCGTTTAGCCTAGTGTAACACCTTCACTGCGATACAACCAGAAACCCTGGATGACCAACTAGTGAAAGAAACTGAAATTAGTTATATTAGTCATGGAATCACACAAACAACCTGAAGATTCAGACATTATTACTACCTGCAAATTGTTTTTAACAGAACATGACACTAAAGATTCATTATTCTGACATCCAGGAACTACTAAAAGCATTGCAATGATCCTTTTAACGTGGTGAGCAATCTCAGGACATAGCTGTGCTGCTAGCAAGCAACTACCACAGTGATTATATGCTATATTTCCTTCCTGGATCTTTTTTTTCTGCTAAGTAAATACAGCATCCCATTAGTATAGAGATATGCAACCTCCTGGCTTCCTTTACTCATCTGAAATCACAGAAGTGGGATAATATAAGAAAAAGAGCTAAATCATTGAGATGCCTATGTTTTTAAGAACAGAATCAGTAACTTTAGCATCCTGCTCTCTGCATTTGCAGATCTGTGATAACCCTCAAGTCTGAACAGTAAACTCCTTGGAAATGGCCTGGGTGAAATACAGCATCTCCTCAGAATCTGCTGCTGCTCTGAAGCTCCCTCCCTTTAAAGATGCTCTAGACCCACAAAGTATTGATTTGTTATTGATTCTGTTACTAGCAGAGGGAACGGACATAACAGAAATGATGGTTAATATGGAGGATGAAGCTGAATTTGAAGAATCAGAGACAAAGAATCTACTATGAAGAAAAGAGTTATGATACAAACAGTCCATCTTACTACCTGGATACACATGTAACTCACAATGCATCTGAGTTAAACAAGTGCATCAAGGAGTAGAATGAAATATAGTTAAATAGCTCTACTATAGTTACTAGGTCTAAAAGCTATCAAGCATTTTTAGGCTGGGAGAAAAACCTGCCTGGTAAATGTTAACTCTCCTTACACAAAACAATGTAGTGGTTGATTCAGGACAGGTTTAATAGACCATAGTTTTTAAAAAGGCCACATAATCATTATTGACATTTCATGCATTGGAGTACATAACTATCAGAGTTCAGGAAAGGGACTAAAAAGGCCAAATCTAAGTAACCAAAAGGCATATCTTATGTACGACTTGGTGTCCATGAGATCACAGCAAGAGTGTGATAATACAGAGTTCAACACAACATGCTTAACAAGATGAACGTGGATGTTGCAGACAGACAAAACCACATCACAAATAAGCAGCCTGGAGGTCCCTTCCAACCCTAATGCTTCTATAACATTCAGGATTTTGTACTTATTTAACATAGCTATAGGAGATTTCTAAGTCAAGGGCTCATCTTTAGATACAGGACCCAAAATACAGCATTTATCCAAAGTGATTCTGCAACCTAGCCCAGAATGTGCAAACAGTCCTTCTACAGAAGTGAATCTATAAATATCTTGTGTATAATATCTTACTTTATAACAACACAATAATTTCTCTTCAGCTTTCAAACTACTGTAAGAGATCTCATGTTTCTGTACATAAAATACAAGAGCTATCTGAACACAGCTTCTTTGATGACTGCAATGACTCAGCTGCAGACTTCTCTGCCAGCTCTACCCAACCACTCTCGGATCCTGCACCCTCCGTGTACAGTATCTAAGTGGAGTTTATTCTATTCACAGAATGGTGCTGCAAACCACCACCTCAGCTCACACTCTGCTGGGTTAGAGACCCATATGTGAGAGGGAGAGGATTTGCACACATTTTCACAAGGTATTTTATTCTCTACAACCTGTGTGAGCTTATAGCCAAACCCCTCACACATAGCACAGTCTGTGCTGGGGACAGCAGTATCATGGAAATGACACTTGTCAAAACACAGAAGACCAGAATTCCAAGCAGATGATTCTCTGCATTCAAGCATCTTAAGAAGATTGCAGATTTGCTCCCTTGCTCTGTGAGAAGGTGTCCCCATGCTGGTGGCAGTGCCCACCTGGACAGAACACTGTGCAGCCTTACAGCATGGCCATGGCAGAGAACTCAAGGGATTCCTTTTGAAACTGAAGTATGAAAAGATAAATCCATCTTTACATCCCCTGGAGGACTAACAAAGAAAAAAATGCACATGTGCATGAGCTGGCCTTAAAATTGCCATTTCACCAAAAAGCATAAGGCCTGGCATTCAGCCATTAAAACAACAACATCAAGAAAACCCTAACAGTTCTAGGGAAAGGAATAAGAAGCCTTTGTTGGATCATATTCCCCCTTCTAATAAAAAGTCTTCTGAAAACAAGAAATTTTGTCAAGTTTGTATCAAATCAACAATATTAAATGCCTCCATTTCATTTGCACTTTTGTGCAAGAAAGGTTTTCCATTTCCAAAAAGATATAGGCATGACAATAGAAAATTCTACTTCTTGATAAAGCTGTATAGAAAGAGTTAAGGACATGAAGAAACCCTGTCCAGTGCAGTTTTTTCATTTGTTTCAAATGGACCATCAGTAAATATTCTAATTAAATCAGTATTATTCATAATTAGCAGTTAGAAGCTGTAGCTAATTAAAATTTTAGTACATTTCTTTATCTCTGAAAGCCTGAATCTAGTTTGCTCCTGAAATTTTTATAAAGCCTGTAAATAAGTATAAATTGCTACACATATGTTTGTAATTTACTAGGTTACATGCACCAAAGGTTTATGGAATCATAAAAAGATAAAACTTTGAAAGAAATTTCAAGAAAATCAGCATCAGAAATTGCAGAAGAAATTAATTTAAGAAGTAGTCTCTGCTAGTGACACGATATATCAGAAAGTCACTGTCTCCCCTGTAGCCTGAGTTAACAGCTGACACAAACCTTTTTTCTAGGCTGAATTCTGACATTAGGTCATAATTGAGGGGGAAATGGGACAAGAGGAGATGGGGAAAAAAGGAAATAAAAAATAACTCCTCTACCAAGACACAGCAACTAACACAAGAAACAAAGCTGCCATCCTTGCCTCCTCCCCCCCGCCTCTGGATGACTCTTGGATCTGTAAAAGATGAGCTTTAAAAGGCTTGGGGGTTTTACACTGTTTTTAACTCTGGCTCAGTCTTCATCTTTTTTAAATTTCCAGCTCAGCCTTCACAACCATTCCCCTGCCACAAGCCAAAATAATCCAGGGTTGAGGCAGCCTGTTCCTCTTTAATTTCCTGACTTGTGCATCAGAACACAAGTCTACTCTCCAGCCCTCGCTGCTGACTTCTGCTTTATTCATGAGCTCCTAATCCTCAGATTAGGATTTCCAGCTCTCTCTTCACACCCTGCTCCCATGTGCAGGCAGTAGCAGAAGGCACCTACAAGAAGCCAACCTAGGCTCTCCACAGCACTGCCAGAGATGGCCACTGGCTCCCAGGGCAGCGTGAACAGCAGCACTTGGGGTGACACACACACTGTGCCCTGTGACAGTGCCACATCTTCAGTGTCACAGCTCTCTCATCCTCACCCAAATGTGTAACCCAAGCACATTTCCAGCCCGGGCTCTCCACTCCTCCTCAATCTCCTTAATGCAACATTGCACTCTGTGCCTGAGGTTCCCATTAACACCTCAGCAGTTACTCATGGCTTTGGCTTTACCAATCTGCACCAAACATGCTAAAACTGGAAAGCACAAAAGAGGCACCAAAGGCTTTTTGGAGGCAAGAAAGGGTAGTGTCAAAAAATTCCCGTCCAAAATATTTTATTTTCGGCCATTAACACATGTATCACTCACACCTCAACTGTGGTACAAACATGCAATCAATGAACAAACTGGAATTCAGCAACCACCAAAAGACATTACAGTGAGGGAAAACAATTTTTTCTTTTTTAAAACAGCCCAAGATAACAGTACTATGAACACTAATTTTTACATTTCTCTTTAAAGCAGATGTTACATTATTTAGAAGGTTCTTCCCTTCTACAGAGATCCTCTTAGATTCTGTCATTTATCCATTACCTACTTTTAAACTTAAAATATATGGCAAATATTCAGTTTTTCTTCTTTAAAGGCTTATTAATCATCCTAGTCTCCACATGCTACTCAAAAGATGCAAATTACATGAACATTTTGTTTGAATAAAGATAATATACTGCTAGTTTTGTAAGCTAGCAAAATAATAAACTGAGCATTTCAGAAAACTTATAAAAACAAGAATAGAAAAAAGCTATCTGGGAATTGTTTTTGTTGTTTGAGGAGTTTTGTTTTTGAAGTTTCTATGGTTCACAAAGCTTAATTCTGATCTCCCCTCAACTACCTTAGCTTATATTGAGAAACATCACCTTAAAAAGGGGAAGCTCCTCTGAGAGCCCTTTGAAACCATGCAACCTAGAGGTCATTATTGCTACTCATGCAGGCACACAGAATTATTAGACTCCTTCCAACACTGATTAAAGTTCAAGTCAGTTTTTAACAAATGCATCCATATTATCACCTTACTTTTTCCTAGCATTTCTAGGAAACAATTGTCTTAAAAACTTTTTCAGAAGCAGAAATGTGCATTAAATTATTCAAACAAAGAAGGGAAAACACCCGAAGTATGCTGGAAGTAATGCCTCAGTGTTGGAGCTTTTCTGTATTTGTCCATGGTGCTGACCATTTCTTTATTAAGAACACCTTTAGGACCATGTTTTTATTTTTACTTAAGAACAGCTTTAGCTGGTTCTAACACTTTTCTTCCTGCTCTTGAGGGGGCACAGTACTTCCACCATGTCCAAGACTCTACCTGTCCAACACCTGTACCTCAAAGCTTACCTAAAGAGTGTGCAGCTGTGGTTTTGGAGCTGAAAAATCGACCAAGTCCAAGGTCTCCGAGCTTTACTACTCCTGTAGCTGTAATGAACACATTTGCTGGCTTTATATCTGAAAGAAAAATAAATTCAAACATTTAAGAGTCATAATGAGATTGCAAGAAAAGCTACTGTTTTATTAATAACCAACCAAAAGAGGAGTTAATTCACAGCTAATATTGGTAACATTTGACAGTGCTATTCAGAAAGAATGGGTCTGGAATGTGGAACTTCAAATCCACTACTTCAATAGTACAAACATAACTCAAGCAAAGAAAAACAAGAGCCATGGAAAGTATTTTTTTTTAACAGGCAAACAAACAAAAAAACCCACACACCCAAAGTCCAGCAACATATACCAGGGAGTTCATTACTACTTTATTTAAGCAACATAGAAGGGCATCCATTAGAACTAGAGAACCTCTTTTGTTATGTCTCAAGTAACAGCCCAAAAATGTTTTCAAGAACTGTAAAATATTTTTCATCACTTTTGCTGATCAAATTACCCACAGTGGCATAATGTTATTTATTTCAAATAGATAGCTGACTCTCCATAAGAGCAGGCACTAAAAAAAAAGAAGGAGGTTTACTCAGGAGAATGGTTATTTGAACTCGTCAATGGAATTAGGCTAATCAAGTAGAAACAAAGAAAAATAATGATGTATACCCCAGACAGTTATTTTTCACAAGTAATATCCAGTTTAAGTTTTAATCCAATCCCTTAGAGACAACAGCAGAGACTTTTATTCTGATTTCTAACAAGACTACCTACCTTGTTAGTCTTCTAAATAAAATGACCTGTTATGTGTTTGGGAAGGGAGTTTAGCTCCTACTCTGCTAAAGAGCAATGCACCCTGGCTCTAAACTTACAGAAGTCAGTTCACTTTGGTAAGAGGGGATTGCAGTTTGCATCAGATACAGCCACAGTAAAAGGAATGGTTAATAACCCTTCGAACACCAGCAGTTTCAGGTTTCCAGTAAAAAAGTTATAAAACCTCATATGCTTTAGAGGAAGACAGAAGCAATTACATTCTGCTGCTATCTGACCTAGTTTTTGGGAGTTTTGATAACCCTTTGTGGAATAGTCCAACATGGATATAGCTCAACTTAAAAATAGCTTTAATTGTCATTGCTTTTGGTGTGTAACCATGGAATCCTTAGATTAGCCATAGGTTTGCCAGAAGCTTTGAACTTAGTATTTCAGTTTAAGGAACTTAAATCCTTTTGTTTTGAGCTAAAATATACAGAAATTAACTAATGTAATTATAAAGGCATTAAAGGAAGATAATTGTACCCAATGGAAAGAATCTGTTTTTTACACCCTTCTCTTTGTATCATTTGCACTTGCAGGCATATGTACAAAGGGAAAAGAAAGAGAATCACAAGGGAAAGCCATTTGCAGGGGCACCAACGCTGATCTGCTGAAGGACACAGCATTTCTAGCTGCAAATGACAGAGCTCAGCAGCCATCAAGGGACTGTTTCCATCAGGCAGTGACCTGCATCCCAGCACAGGGAGCCACCAACCTAAGACAGGTAATTTCATCTGAATCCAGAAAGGGACAGCCCACACACAACTCACAATCCATAACCAGAGGGATTTTAGAAAGTTAAAAAAAAAACCAAAACAGCAGATCTGAGAAGAATCTCTACTATGATCTGTTTTCTTTGACTCAAGAGTTAGGAGGTGAAATGAAGACCACATCAGAGGAGACAGCAGCACAGAGGTTTAAAATGGGCCAAGGCAATTTAGTACCTGACAGGGACAGCTGGCAACTCCAAGGGCTGTTGGGACACAGTGCTTGACAGAGATTGAAAACAGTAGAAAGGAGCAGAGAAGTGGAGAAAATGCTCACTCCTGCACATAACCCAACAGAGAAGGGACTAGAAGAAGGGCTGTACATCACAAGGAACAGGGCAGGAGCAGATGCTCTTAAGACAACCAGGTGCAAGAAGTGTAAAGAATGGATTGACAGATCTGTGCAAGAAGGCAGGTAGCAACACTTGGGCAAGACAATGGGCAAATACAGAAGAATAAGAACAGGACAGAAAATAAGAGCCAGAAAAATGAAATAGCAATGGGAGGGTATCCATCACTTCCAGAACTATCACTTATTTTGAAAAAACTTCCTATCAAACAAATGCCTACCACAAGAAATGTACAACCACAAATTTCTCTCTGTTTTCTATTACTTATAAAGCCTTACAGAAACATATATTGTGTCAGCTGTCAAAATTGATTCCAACCAGCTTAATTCTCACATAGTCAAAGGTTTAGTAAGGACAAGTCATCTTTGATCCTGTATTACCTCTATGCATAACACGACGAGAATGCATATGTTCCAAGGCACTGCAAAGCTGAACAAAGTACTTCCAAACTGTTCTTTCAGGAATCAACCTCTTCTGTTTCTTAAAATGCTTGAAAAAAAAGATGGACAGTGAATACTAAAAATTAAAACTTGCATAAAATGACTGAAAAAAAGAAAAGACAGAAAATCCTTAATTAAAAAAACAAAAAATACAAGAGGCTCATAATCTACTGAGAAAGATTTAACAAAATTCCTTGACACAGAAAGCTTTTCCTTTAAATATTAATATATGTATCATCAATGCATGTGTATAAGTCAGTCTGCACAAAGAGCCACAAATAACATTAATGAAATAAAACTCCTACCCCAAAAAAGGATTTATACAGTATTTAGCCCCCCTCAGTGTTGGATTAATGTGGTCAGAGTAATCTAGTATCAAGTGGCCACAGAACAAGTAAAGGTCAAATATAAAGGTATGTGCCACAGAACTTCCCAAACTAAATACCTCCTTAAACCAGCACTGATTTCCACCCCCTCATTCTCTAAATAGAAGAAAAAGAAGAATAGCACTACCACACAGTCACAAATAAAGATCACATAAGAATTGGTAACATTAGCTTTAAAAACTTCCGCAGTACATGAAAGGGGACTGAAGGAACTGGGATTTCTGAAAATTCCACAGTGACAGAACTGCTGTTCAACAATCTTCCATCCTGTATAAAGAACCATTCCTGATCACTGGTAACAGTTCACTGGCCTGTTAAAGCTTACACAAAGCAACTACAGTCTGCTATACACATCACCTTCAAACATTGTACTCAGGAGCTGAATAACAGTCCTCCAAAGATACATGCTGAAAACCTGGAATTCAGCCAATGCTAAAAAATACAAGTTTAATCACGATAAATTTTGCAGCTAAAGGTAAAAGATTGAAAAATTGTTGCTTGTTTAGCCTGTTTCCAAAGACATAGAATTGTGCCAGGTTTTGAAGTTAAACACACAAAGAAAATACATAAACAACATTAAGACTAGCAAATTTTAGATGGAAAGCAAAGTACTTAGATGTATTTTAATAGTGTGTGTACAGTCAAACTTCACACTCATGCACAGCTTAAGAAAGTCCACATAACAAACATTTATTAATTTGCAAAAATAAAAATATTTTCATATTATGTTAAAACATGCCACTGAGAAGTTGACAGCTGCATCTACACATGAGACACACACAGGAGTATGAGAAAGATGCTTTTAAACTACCGACAGCAAAATGCATCAGTTATACAAAGGATCTTAACATTCCACCAAAATGTTTTTAGTTATAGGGATTATTTCAAAATGCATTTTCATTTAAATAAGGCAAAGCATATAAATTACATCTTTAAATATAATTTTCTTTCAGTCTTGGACTGAATCCAAACAAACTCTGTGTATCTGTTCTCCCCATAGCTGGATTTGCATATCAGAGGATTGTTTGATGTCAACAGGAAGATGGAGACCAGGTTTCTTTTCATTTAAAAACAAATACACAATACATCTAAGTATGTGTACATGAAAGGACAGCTCCTTGATTTAAAATGCATTCTGAAATTATCATAATTATAACTAGGTACTTTATTTAAACATTCTGAATTATTATTTTTTAACTCAAATGCAAGTACAAGCGGTGATGAAACACCATTCACAAAATGTCTGAAATGGGAAAATTTTCCATTACAGATTCCCATTCTGATTTACCTAAAGTACTTTCAAAGTATTTATGTACAAGTTTTCTTCTAACACTTTACTCATGTGCCATCTCCAGCACTGCAGCTGATGTACACTACAAAACTGCCTTCGTTTCTTACAGTGCAAGGATGCAACCTAAGTGTGTCAGACAGTCTCACTCTGCTGAAGGCATTAATAATTTTGCAGGACAATAATAACCTCCTCCTGAAAGCATCAATAATATTACTTAACCCCAGAGAATTTATCCATCTAAAGAGGATGGAAAAGAGAACTGCTAGATTTTCTAACAATGTCTAAAAACTAAACAAAGAAACAGGCAGCATTTTCACTTGTATGGGCTTATAAATAATACAAATATCTTTAAAATAAGCTCAATGAACATTATGCTGTTAAGTAATTAATTACACTATATCTTCTTCCCTCAAAATACACGTTCTCAATTTTTTCTTGGGCTGTTGTCCACCAATAGGCAAAACAGTGATGAAAAGCCACTATCAAAAAGATGAATTTTGCACAACTAGCTATTGAAACAAGTTGCACACTTCTAGGAAACAGTCCAGCAGCCACAGTTAATTCTGAGAAAAGTCAAGAAGGAAAAGAAATTCCATTTCTGTTTAGAACCTTACCTTCTAACAAGAAATGTAAGCAGATGGAAAACACAGTCAAACCTATATCTATGCCACACAGCATAATTAAATTCATATAGCACACATTAACTATATTCAAAGCAGGATCCTTTTCTTTCTCCTCCATTTTAAAATAGTCCACAATGCAAAATGCAGTTCTAACAATTATGGTGTTTGCTCCCTCCCTGCAAGGAAGCCAAAAAGCAGAAGACATGATGCTGCAACAATAATTTTTAACCTCTGTTGTTAAANTCCCCTTGTACACACGTTGGCATTACCTGCCCAAATTTTCCCTCAGAGAACACAGCCTGATAAACAGCTCTGCAAAGTGCTCTCATCTTCAACATTTCATTATTCTACCTCTTCCACCTGTCTTAGGCTCAAAGGACAGGTCTGATGTCCCTCAGACACTGACCTTCTAGGGTAGGACATCAAAAACATGATCCTGTTTGAGGTGAAAGATCAATCTCAAAGTAGTGAAACTAGGCAAAAAGGGAACTGCTTGTACATGTGCATTAAAAATTTGGGCAGTGCTGCAAGCCAGTACTTTATCAGGTAAACAGAGAACACCAGGCATGCTTCAGCAGGAGGCTGTCTCCCAGTAAGAATTACTTGTTTCAAAAGCCATATCCCATGAAACTTCCATCTCAGAATGGAATCACAAAAAACTACTTTGAAGAATCTCCAAAATGTCAGCACCTTGGGGACAAAACTGCAATTCAGTCATTTAATACAACTGGACATTTTGGTGGTCATAGATTTGCCAATCAAATGCCTTAAAGAGCTTTAAGGTGGACAGGCTGTACCACCAGTTCATATTTTGATCCCTTTTACAGAATGACTGAGCAGTTTCATTGTGGGAAAACAGAACTGTCCTGTCTCTCTAATAGATTGCTGAAAGAGAAGTTGAATATTCTCCATATGTTTCCATCCTAATGAAGTTATACATAGCTGCCCTGCACCTAAACAGCAAATGCCATTCAGTTTCTTGACAAACAAAAAGTAAAGGATAGATGGAGAAAAAAGTATGAAGCCAATATAAAGGCATAAAATGATATTATACTAAGTTTCTAAAGAAGATGCCTTAAAGGTCAAGCTCCAAAAGTAAAAGTGACAGCAGTTAGCAGTTAGTCCTACCTAGGCTTAAAAGGCAGAATTCAGACAATAGTCTTTAGAGGAAACACACAGGACTATGTTTGGATTTTATAAGAAAACTAAGGATTTCCTGCAGATGAGTAGACAGTGAACACAGATGATTTCCACACAACTGGAAATTCAGATATGACTGCCTACATCTCAATAACCATGCTTGGAAAAAATTTAGCATTCAGTTCCAATATTGGTGTATCAGAGGATTTTAAGGTGTGATATAGTCTGGTTTAGGTCTCACCAAACAGGGAAAAAAAATAGGAATAATTAAGAAAAAAGACAACACAGTGGGTGTTGAAGAAGCTAACTGGACTAAAGAAAGCAAGATGTTTATGAACTTCTCTTGCACAGAGTTGATAAACTGATTATCTAAACAATTTTGCAGAGTGATTATTTAAAACAAGAAAAGAACTGTGAAACTGTCAAGTCCAGAAGAATTTAGACCAGAATTTTTCACTACACATGCTGTAGCCCAGAGCTGCTTTTTGAAAGACAGTAGAAGAAAAGTAAAATGAGAATGATTGTTCCATTACTTTAAACAGATTCCTTCCTCTCTTTCATGATTTGATAAGAATCTTGATGACATCTTTTTGTTCTCATGACTTCATTTATGGCTTACAAAACTATAAAATGTGGAAGATTTTTATATTCCATTGTACAGACTTATTACACAGTGATTCAATAAGCAGATACTAGTGGGAAGAAATCTGAACTGCACCAAGAGGAAAGAGATGCAGAAGCGATTATACAGAACTTCTGAGTAACACATAATAAAGCTCTTGACCACCTCTGACTGTGATTCTTTGGGAGTCTTTTTTAATAGGGACGAGCAGGAAGAACAAAGAGGAAAGAGGAGGTCAGGCTGCCATGACAGGAAATTATGGTAGCACAAGCAAGAGTTCTCACTCAGTGAATACAAAAGGAACAAACCAGAATCGTCAGGGGCATGCAGGGTCAGAAAGACCAGAGAAGATGGACTGCAACTTCCCAATATTTTGGAGATTCATGTATATAGAAACGAAGTCTCCACCTAAGTCTTATTTTCTATTTTAAAAGCTATACAGTCCTAGTAGCAACACAGCATCCCAGGACTTTTGTCTGGCTCTGCTCTTTGATTAATTCAGCTGCCCATCTCTTTAGACCATGGCAAGTTTTCTGCCATTTTTCTTTGCTTTCTCTGCAGAACAAAAATAGAACTTCCCACCACATCCTGATTCATTCATTCAGTTTGATATACAGTGTGATCAAATTTGCCTACATTTCAAGGGTAGCAGCTGTCTCTTACTTGTAAAAAGAGAACAAACACCAAAAAAACCCACCCAAACTCTTTGTCATCTATCAACTGAACATACCAAAAGCAGCAAGTATTCAGCCAATAAAGAGATGAAAATAAAAATATTTACCTGGTTATTTTTCCAACTTTTATTTACATTAGCTTACATCTCCAGTTACTGAAGATGCCATACGTTTATTTTTTCTTTCAGAATTCATAAAAAAGTTTTTAAAAATTTAGTCTCTTAGTCATCTTAGTATACAACAAACTTTTTTGCATCAAGAGCAACAAAAGACTACGACAGTACAAAAATTAACACTAAATATACACAAAATAATGGTACTAACAGAAGTACCTATTATCATCAGAAAGAGAAGTCAGTAGAATTAAACAATGGTCTTTCCTTTAAAAGAAAACAAAACAAATCAGAAGAATGCTGCATGGACACCACAGAATTGAGACAGAAGCGTCTTCTCAAACAAAATCTTATTTCACACACAATCAAAAAAAGGACATTCGCTTACAAGAAATAATAAGCCTTGTAAAAAACGCAAGTAAAATTTTTCACCTTTTCCATTTTGGAATATATTCTTTCATGCTAATAATCAGACTTAATAAGACTCCTGGTTAAACTCAGATTCCTTAGAAAGCTCTGCACAAAGTCTCTTTACATACATGTATTTTTAGCCAACTTTCTTTGCAAGGATTCATTTCAATTTTCCTTATTGAGCAGCCCACCTACAGGCCCTCTGTTCCACCTAACATTTTTGCTGATGCAAAAGAGCAAGGACATACAGTGTTCAGAAATAGAGAACACCTACTGAAATCCAATATACTTGCAGAACCACTAATAAAAAATTTCCAGTACTGCATCATTTTCCTTGTCTCTGCTGTTACTGCTGAGTGCAGCTTCTTAAAACACACAGCCACATGTTTAAATTCAACAGTATTTGTTTACATGCATCTCTCTCCAAAAAAATCCCCTTGGGAAAACTGGTACAGCATGAAGAGGTGAAACTCATGCTTGAATCATTAACTCTGCTTCCTAATAAAAAGCAATAGCATGACACAGTAAACACAGAAGCTATCATCTTAACTTTTTTTTCTTTTCTCTCCAAACAAGGCAGACAGATTTGAAATCTCTTTACTCTCAACAATAGAGAGAATAGTGCAAACACTGACAGTGCAAATTTTTCAAACACAACTGTGTGAAAAATTAAAATTAATCCCCAAGTGCTGTTTGCAGGGCATTTCAAACAAGAAAAGTACCCAGAACTGTTATTTAATAAAATCTTCCAACTCTCCCTGCTCTTTAAAGGCTCACAGACAATTTTAGAACCAGTTGGCAAAGGTGGAGATGAAATCTCCAAGGCCTATTGGAACCACCTGTGTAAGTTAAATAAAGTTTACTGCCAAGTTAACTTTTCCTAGCTGACTGACACCATTATTTTGCCTCTGTGTACAGCCAGTACTTCCACAATAGCTTCAGGTGTGATGTCTATGAAGACAACTGGCCACAAGACAAAACACTGTTGATTGTCTAATTATTTTAGCAGAAAATCTGCCCACTTATTCTTATTGTTCCAGTAGCAGACACTCACAATGGCTGACTCACAGCAAAACTAACAAGGCTGCCTGGCAATTACCCAGCCCAATTATCCCACTGATTATAAACTGGGGGAGCAGCCAGCTCTCACTCTGCCAGCACATGTATGTAACGTGCACAGGGTAAACTGCTGCTGCTGCTCTCACTGTGGTTACCTGTGGCTGACAGCAGAGGTGACAGTGGAGCACCTGTCAGACACCCCAGTAACACACATGGATGGAGGAAAAGCTTACCAGAAGCAGCTCTCCCATCCTACCAGGGCTCTGTGCTTTGGCTTTTTCTTTCAAGACTTCACAGCTCCATCCACAGAGCAGCCCCTTCTCCTTGGAACACCCTGCCCCCCTTTTCTACCTGCTACACAGCTAACATAGATACACAAAGTTGAATAAGGATGCACTATTTTTTTAATTACAGGAGGTAAAAAAAATTTAAAGAATAAAATAAAAAAATTTTAAAGTTTTTTAGTAGCTTTAAAAAAGGTTAGTGGCAAAAATTAGCCTGACTGGTTCAAAGCCCCAGGTTCCTCCTTTAGGAAAAGGCACACAAAAATAGTTTAGCTTTGATCTGTAATTAGCACACCCTGTGTTACACTATCCTATTATATTAAAGGCTTCTTCAAGCTACACTCTCTTTTGAAGCTGTTTTCAAAAATGAGCATGGAAAAGAGCTAAGGTAAAGGTGATACAGAAAGCAAAAAAAAAAACCACCAAAGAAAAAATATTTTGAAGCTTTTAACATATATCAATGATGCAGCTTCAGCAAAGTGCCAAACTGTTCTATATTATAAAATATAACCATATGCTCAATAAAAATACTTTGTGTGAGGAGGTTTGGCATGGGGGTGGTGGTACTGGGTTTTTTTGTTCTTTAAATTAAATCTAGCAGTCATGGAAAGAAAAAAAAAGCACAAGAGACACAGATACTGCTGAAAGCCAAAAAAAACAGATTCCATGTTTTAAAATCTGCAATTATAGATCAAAATAAATCAGTATCATGAAAAGAAAAAAATTACATAAACATGCACAAAAGACTACTTTAAAAATACTTTTTACAAAATCATTACGCCAATTATTTGGACATATATATATAAGAAAAACCTCAGAATCAGAGCCACCATAATTTCTCCCCCTTGAGAGTGTGTGCATGCAGTTTTCAGTTCTGTTTTCTTTATGTTAGAAGACTCTTTACTCATTCATTCATGACACTCAGCTAATGAGCAGTTTGAAAACGTCTCCGGGCTTTGTTTATTGTGCACTATTCATAACCTATTATTAAATATAAGTTTCAGGGAGGGGTACAGCTTCCAAGTATGCATTGTTGGAATATCAAAATAATAAAATATCTTCACAAATGGCCTTTGAAATGATGAGGCAGTAATATCCCTCTTTTACAGATTAGAATGTGGGCCAAGAATAGAGATCAAAAGTGCTAATTAATTCTGGCACCAATTTAAGCACCTCCTTCTCAACATACATAGCTATATGAAACAGTCCATCTTCAAAGCACAGTTTCCATTCAGAATGAAGCTGTGAATGCTCAATACTCCTACAAATCAAGACCCAGAGTTTTGCCCTGAATGCCAGAAATACAAAATAAGCAGTTAGAATTCCCCCCAAAAAACAGTGGTTAAAGTGGTTTATCCAGTATCCCTTAGGAAAAGAACCAGTAAGGATGGTCTTTGGAAAAACCCTTTATGGTGCTAACCACGAAACCTTGGTCTTTCAAATTCCCTGCCTTGAAAACAACCATTGCAGTAAAGAAGGCAGCACAGATGCAACCATTTCTACACAGAGTAGATGCACCCTTAACACTGAGCCACATCCCATCCTGTTCCCAGCCAGTTTGACTTAGCCCATCCAGGCTCTCTCCCTGCTGGCAGCCAGTTTGTCTGGCTCAAAGATCCTTGCCCAGTCTGTCCTGTTCTCTGACAGCACATCAGCTCTTCTCCAACCTTCCTGGCCCGTGTCCAGTACTGGAAATCCCATTTCACAGTTTCCCAATACACTGCTCTTATTCTCTTACACTCCTCAGTCTCTCCTCCCAGTGCCATAAATTCCCTGTCTGCCTTCTCTCAAGCACTGCCAACCAGCCAGTACCTGTGGACTTGTCTTCCTTCTTCCCAGTCAGATCCTCCCTCTCCTTGCTTAAGAATCACTCAGTACTTGTCCCAGCCTACTCCTCAGTCTGCTTGTCTTCTGTCTTCCCCACATTCCTCTCAGATTATTCCTTCTCCTGGGTTGTTAGAAAGAATAAACACCCTTGAGACACAGAAAAGCTTCAGCCCATCCAAAGCATCTGGAAAAAGTTATTTCTGGCCATGCCATTTGAGTCACCCGTCCTGCTCCAGGTTGAAGCACTGACAGTCACTCAGGTCGTGTCAGCACACAGCTCTACACATACAGAAATTCTCCACTTTTGGAGCTATGCTCCAGCAATTTCTGTTAAGCACATATGGTAGAAGAATTGATATTTAGGTGAATTTTCACAGCCATTATTGTAAGCAAGATCCCCTGAGTTTTACATCTGTTTCCAGGCACAAGGGGCATAGAAAACTTCAGATTCAAGGGTTGCATGATATTATAATGAAATGTTGGCATGCAACATTTTAGTAGGAAATTGCTATATTTTGACAAACTGAAAACATTCTCACACAGCTAAATATTTGGCAATCCTAGCAGCAAACAGTTAGTCCTGCTGGACATGTGTGTGCATGGCAGAAAACAGCTTCTGCAACACTGCCATTCAAAATACACAAGAAACATCATTTTTCCTACCAGCTTTCCAAACAGCAACACCAACTATCTCCTACAACTGCTGAAGTTTTAGATCAATGTTTTGGATAATAAAGAGATGGATAAGCAAACAATAACCCTCAATCAATAGTTGAGAGTTTCCAAAAATCCTGGGAAGGGCATCCAAGATTTCACATCCGACCTGCTAAATTCTGACATTGCACCTCTTCCCAACACAAATGCTTCCCTACCTTCATACTACCAAAAATCTTGCAAATATCACAGCAGAAGAGAATTACTGCTATTGCAATTAGACAGTCAAACTATAGCTACCATGTACTGTAACACTTATCAGATAATCCTACTTTCTGCTAAAGAATCTCTACATCTCCAGCACATTCCCAGGACACCAATCCACCAGAAAATAGTTTGGGAAAAAGAAAACAAAACCAGTTTTCCATTCCCAGCAACAGAACCCAGCTTCCCTGCAGTGAGAATGGGTAATAATGGGCTCTGAGGCACCCACAGCCAGGGCAGCTGGTGTGCAGAGAGAAAAAGGAATGAGGTGCTGCAGCAGTACATGCCCCCTCGAGACACTGCCTTGCCACGAGAACAGAGAGGCAAGGTGCACCGCTAAGCTCCCTAAAGCAGCTCATGCACAAGTTTGTGACCCACCCCTGTTCACCAGCCCAGCTCAGAAGGAAGTGCCAGACCCTCCATTCAGCACTGAGCACTCCAGGTAAGGCAGGCTGCTGGAAAGAGCCCTTCCCAATGACTGCCATTACGACATGGCCACAGACATGCCCAAAGGCTGGCACCTCTCACCATGATACACTCGGGCTGCAGTGCAGTTGTGGTCACTTCACACAGGCAGCAACACTGGGGGAGGGCAATGCTGCCAGTGAATGAAGCTAAAAGTGCTTGCAAGCTCCCAAAAGGACAGGCTACAATTAGCAGAGGTAAGCTAGCCAACCTCAGAGTGCTGCAAAGTCTGAAAATCCTGCAGAGCCAATGTACTTTGGCATGGGAAGGAGGGGCTGCATTCCAGACCATGTGGAGAGGAGAAATTGCCTGATGCAGTTTCATACAGTGAAGCCCAAAAGACCCACCCACCACTAGTGAAACATTGAAATTAGAATCGATGAGATTTCAAACAAGTCTGAACAGAGCTCTAGCTCCTGCAAGGAGCAATTTAGATATGCATCAGTTGCTTGGAAAGAAGTGACTATTCCTGCATTTGGACTATCCTTTAAAAAAAACAAGTTCAAGGACAAAGAATTCACTGTTCCTAGCTATAGATACTTGAGATATCAATAGGAACTTCATACTGATTAAAGGTTTTAAAATATTTGTTATTTTACCTAGCTAATTATAGTATGTTTATCTTTATTTAGTCAAAAAAAAATACACAGAGAAAGTGCTGTCTGAGGAGTGGGTGAAGTGCCTAGGTGACATTTTGCAGAATTCAAGTTATTTTCCATCTATCTTGAGAAAGCTGCACACATACTTCAACTTTTTAGATGAAAGCTTTCATGACTGTTTCCAAAACATTATTAACTTCCTTAAGATCTGTATGACATATTCAGTTTAAAGTTTGCATTTTTTTTGGTGCACTAAGATTATTTGCCAGAAGAACCTAAAAACTAAAAATAACTGCAGAAAAGAAACAGACTTGAAAGTTTATTGCTGAGTTAAGAAAACCCCCAAGATTTCAGTGCCTTGATAACATTCCTTCTTGCAAGCCTAGTAATTTTATATTTAACCTTAAATAATATGCTAATTATTCTGCAAGATAATTTTAATTCTCTTGTTCCAACATCTTCAGGACAGACTTCACTAACTAGGTCTTTTTACTGAATTATTATCATGTATTTTCTTTATTCACTTAGTAGATTCTTCTTTATTTGTGGCAATTTCTTTATCCAAGGTATCAACTACTGCTCGGAAAAAAGAAAATCTACAAAACCCACAGAAAATTTTCCCTTTGTCACTGTTTGTGGCAGAGGAGAACCATGACTAATAAGAAAAGGGACCAAGCCTCGAACTTGCTTTACAACATATTATTGTATTGCAGAAGGAGGTGCCTATTATGAGGTAACACCAGTTCTCATGAACTACTCTGAACCTTGGCATCCAAGTACCATTACATGTTCTGCAGCGAGACCACAGGCAACAGACCATGAGCAATTGGGACTTAGCACAATAGTTAATAATGATTTACTTATCATACCTTTGAGGTAATAGTATCCAGCAATCTAATTCACTGTCAGAAAAATCCAGAATTATTCCTTCTTTCACCATGCCCACACAGGTTACCCAGTGCTGAGGTACATACTGCAGTGCAAAACCCCCCGGGAGTCAAACACAAAAATTTCCCCCTCACCAGTGTTTCCCTCTCAGTTTTCCTGCTATGCCAATATGCCACGTTCGAGACAAGCCATTAAAAGCTGTACAGTAAGAAATTCTCATTTTTGAACACTCCTGCTTTTGAGAATGGAGGCTATATTGAAACATCTCCCTGTGACAGGGATAATTAAAAAAATAATTAAGGTAAAGTGGATTAAATCTGTGTATGTACATACATAAACAGAGTGGCAGAGAGTACACATGAGATACCTCTGATTTCATTATGTGATATGCAAATGCCAGTGCACAACTGCTTTTTTTTGGACATACAGCAGAGTCTATGAATTCTATTAGAATACATACGAATGCACCAAGTGATTTTCCTCAGTTGTCTACTCAATGGGGACAAAGAGAGTATTATTCACAGGTAACAAGAGGGACAATATAAAAGCTGGGCAGCAAGGATATCGTTCATTAAAGGAACTAAAGAATTCATTAAGGTGCACTGTGAGGCACAGCAGCCTTGTAAGTATTTTCTGATGTGCCAATAATGTCATAACAAATACCAAAGTAAACTAGTTAAGTAGTTTTCCCTCACATTAACATTGGTTTTAGTGTCATTCAAACTGTGGTCATTTACAATTTCAAAAACATCCTTGATCCCCTCTACAAATCACAGAACAAGCCTGGTACCCAAACACTGTTCTGGGGGTGTCTCAACATTCTCCAACAACTTAGAACAACATTCTAGCAAGAGCAGTGGAAACCCAAGCAGTTTATTTGTCTTGATAAGACAACATGGTTATTTACCTTTATAGTGTGACAGGCAGCCCCCCTTCTAGGAAGATTCTGTACTATTACATAGCATTTATTTTTCAGGCAATTTTTAAAATACATTTTTCAGACTGGTGAGCCCCACATTTAAACTCATATTGTCAAAGTAATCTACCAAATCATTTCCTCCACCAGCAGCATGAAGACACAGCACATTGTGACACCTCATACATATTTAATAACAGCCTGATAGGCTGTCATTAACATCAAACAGCAATCTAAGTTTGCTACATTAAACATGATCCCTGTGTTAAGAGGACAATCACAAAGTGCCTCCAAGATCGAGCCTGTAAGAAATACCCACCGACTTGAACAAGGTGTAATGAGGCCAACTGCACTGAAAAAGCCACACACTGGATTTAAAATTAAATAATAAAAAAAAAAAGCAGGGGAAAAAAGAAAAAGCTTCAGTGGGTCATAAGACCAGACATGCCATAAGGCAATCTGTCACAGAGTACTCATATTAGTAACTGTTGTGTCAAAACTGAACATTCAAAAGAAAAGACAAACCTTCCTTTATGTTTTATGAAATGTAAGCCCACAGAATTAATAATTCATGAGATGAAGAAAAATATCACATTTGGCTATAAATATTAACAGACGCTGTCAACCTGCTTAGAACTAAATTTTGACTGTCCTACCTTACAATTATCAATTTAGAAAGGAATATTCTTCAAAAGCTCAAAAAAAAAAAACCACAACCAGCATGAAAGTCATTAATGAAGAAATTAACATTCTCTATTCATGTAGGTCCCAAGCAAAACAGCCTGACTGTGTTCTGTGCCCGGCTGCTGCTGAGTGAACACTAATTGACTGGCATTGTTTGTGCCCACAGTGGTGTTGTGCTGTGTTGACAGCAATAACACTGGTGTGCACACAAGAAAAATTACTAAAAAGACATACTAGACCCAAAACCCAGTGGAAAAAGGGAAGGGAAGGAGGGGAAGTAGTTGCCAAATGACAAAGAAAGATTAAAAAAGGCACTTAAAACTTAACATAAGTTTTAGAAGACAGAATTTTATACAATGGGTCTTGGATAATTTTTTATGATTAGCTAAATAGGCATTTAAAAACTACAAAAAAAGCAATTAACCCATAATGCACAAGCATGTAAACTCACTTCATGTGATTTCAAAGATTAGCAGTTTGAGTTTCTAGAAGACACTTCTGCTGTGTGACACCTATTCTCTGCTTTCACTACTATTATAGAGAATAGAATATTGGAACACAAAACACAATTGTACCAAAAAATCCAGAATGCCATTAAAAAGGATTGTTCTAAATGGTAGTGATAGTGCTTTTCTTTACAGGCTTTTTTTCTTCTCCCCAGTGCTAATTTAACTTCAGTCTACTTATGGCCCCAACTGCACTCACATTCTGGGCACCAGTGTTAAAAATACTAAGCATCCATACTGGGCATACATTAAAAAAAAAAAAAAAATCAGTCTTAACACCTTACTTCTCTCTACAGTTCCTGACATTTTCACTGCATTTCACCTACTGATTATTACACAGAATGAAAAGCCTAAGTCAAACATTACAAGCTCTTATTTAAAAAAAAAAAGTTAATCCCTACCTTTATCATTCTGGAGAGATCTCCAGCATCTGCTAATTCCAACACTATGTTCAGTTCATTGTCTTCAATGAATGAGGCATAATATTTGATTACATTTGGATGATTCAATTGCTAAGAAAGCAAAATAGTAATTCAGATTTTAGTGAAGAACACACCACATGTTTTAAGACTGACACACAGAACAACCCCTGAAATCTATTTCATTATGATACAAATTATATGCTGATGAGAAGCATGTACAAATACTTTGCAAGAACAGGATGGCACTTCAGGATCTACATGGTGACTGACATTGCAATTTTCAAAGAATTTTGCTTCAATGTATATATCCAATAGCAGGCTAAACTTATCTAAAACAGCAAAGTCGATTTTTGAAGTAAACAGCAAAAACAGTTTTTCAAGTCAGGATTTTACTGTACAAAGGACACAGTCATTCATAATATTGCAATTTTGGCAGAAACGTCTACTCGAAATGTTACTCATTTTATTGGATTTACTTCTTGATATTAATTTTTAAAGAAATAAAGATCACAAAATTCATCAAAGTGAGGCTTTTAAAAACTCTACACAAAAAAACAGTGGACACCTCAACTACATCTATAAAAAACATAAAACACTTCTTGAAGATGGCTGCACATTTTCTAAACAAATCTTTTACCTTAAGAAGATCTATTTCTTTGATGCAGTCAGCACGGGCTTTGGCATCCATTAAATCAAATATCTATGCACAAGAGAAAAAATTTTTATTAAGTGATAAAAATATAGTAGACTGAGTGGTCATTATCATTATTTCATAGCATCCATAAAGCAACTCGAATTATGCATTTCATGGTAAGATGTAATATTACAGTAAGAAATGTTTCTAATGCTCTGATGCACTGATTTAGTGCTGTGGCCATTCTTTTAGCCCCCTCATAGGAAACAAGTCCATTGTAAGTACAAGCTTTCCAATGGCTTAATTGCCACCACTGCATATCAGTCCCAACACACAGCAATAATTTAGCACACCTAACACACAATTCAAATCTCAGGCTCCTATCCCATTCTGCCACACCATTTTCACAAACTGATTCTTTAGTACTGAGCATACCTTTTTTTCCCCCTTAGTCTTGCTACAGTCTTTCATTTCAATTCTAAATAAAGTGTATTATTTTACTCTTGGGATCGAAACTTCATTGTGACCTCCAGCTCCTTCTCTCCCATTTCCTACCCTTCAGGCAGCAAAGAAGCTACTTGGGTTATGCTATTTGTTTATTAGAGCACTTTTTTAAGTCCTCATCTGTAACCTTGACTTTTACAGCCTTTTACAGTTAAGACATCTCTGCTCTTTATCTTTTTCCCACCTCACATCTACTCCAAATTACTTGGCAATGTATCCCATTTTTGCCTTCTCAAGTTAGCCACTCTACTCTCCATTAATTTCAGTTTTTGTTTGAAGTACATTATCCTGCCATTAGAGTCCTTGGCCAAATTCTACACATCTATATTCAATGTCTATTTTCACTCATTTTTTTACCACCTTTGGATTTTCATTTCCCGTTTTTTTAAATGTGCACTTCCATACACTGATTATTTCCCTTAAAAATGACCAAAATGCTACTTCCTCTAAGAATCCTTCCTCTCCCATTTGTGATTACTTTCTGAATTTAACAAACATGTTTAACAAAACAAAACTAAAAAAAAAAATCACCAACTTTTTTGTGGTCTGCATCTTCTATTTGAACTACCCAGAAGAATAAGAGACACTCTCAGCTTTACTCATTGCCACAACATTTATGAAATTACCTTTTCCAGTTAGAACTTCTCAAGCACATCACCTTTCTAGATAGATAGTCACCAAGAAAAGATGTGTTGTGTCCTGTGAAGATCACAGACATCTGGTTCCATAAGCTCGAAATAACCAAAAGCTCAACAGCTAACAACTTCTATTTAATATCCTGCCACCAACCCCAGAAACAAAATATGGATTAAGAGCAGTTTCAGTCCTGAATGTCTGCAAAGAGGTCATCTCACACCAACTGCCTAACTGTTCACATGAATCACAGCTTCTTTCCCTCTCCCCAGAGAAGTTTAAACAAATCAGGGAGTCTGCATATGATCTGCTAAACCTCACCTTCATTTTCTACACCACTCTGCACAGTATATTTGTCATTCCTTTAATCAACTAAAGGAGACATCTAGAAACCTCAGTCATGGAGCACAGGCCCCACAGAGCACACACATGCTCTTCACTAACCGCTGTTTCTCTGCACACATCCAATCGTCTGTCTTCAGAGCTGCCATAAAAAAGAAGAGCCTGCAACAGATACTAGACTTACTTTTGGGGAAAAACAAACTAACAAACAAAAAAAACCACCCCAAAACACTACAACTCTGGAGCCAAGAGCTGAAATGCCAGACTTGCAAATAGTAAGAAAAGGGGTAGAAGAGAAGAAAGAAGAAAACAAAACTACTGAACAAGAAAGAAAGGGAACAAGCCACCACACAACCACTTGTATATTACTGCCAGGATGATAGGATATAAACAGACTGAGTTAAAAGCAGTTACTCAAGCAGGAGACTGTGGGGGACTTAACAGAAACCCAGCAGGTTAAGTCACAAGAAAGGAACACTAACGCTAAGAAATAAAGAGATTTCAGATGCAGCAGAAGAAAAAGGTACTATTACAGGTACAAGTATTAAAAGCTAAGTAACACTGATAAAAAACAGAAAAGAGCTTATGAGTTGAAGTTGGAAACTTAGTGAAGGAGATGAAATAGCCTGTATCTGTTATAGATCTACCCTTTGAACAAAAAAGCATTGCTTTTTAATAATTCTGATGCAGATTGAAGTCCCAGTGTTTCACACAGTCATAAGGGAGCCTAATGATTTTCCTAGGAAACATTTTAGAAAATCCTAAATATTATAGGTAGCGCATTAACTGAGGAAATACTGAGAAGGCATGAAATCAAATATATTTTCCTTATAACCTAAGAGACCTAATGGAAAAATATATACACTCTCTCCCAAAAACAGCAAATGAAAGTGTACCAGAAAGCAAGGAAAAAAAGGAAACAGGTACAGGGGAGCATCTTGAGGCTTCACATTTTTGCCAAGTTCTAGACAACAGTAAGATAAGAGCATTCCTTATAAATGATACAGAGATTCAATTCCAAACACACTGGAAAATCTAATCAAAACTGGGGACAGAATTTCAGACTGAAAACTGTACACAAACTATCTCCTTGTTAGATTTGGGAAAATTAACAAAAGCACAGTTTCAAGATTCAGATCAAAAGAGCTTCATTGTGTGGCAAAACAGGGCAGATTGCACCTGTTAATGACTGTTCCAATATGCCAAGAGGCATAATTTACCTATTCCAGGATCAATTCCCTACACACCTAAACTAACTGGGTTACCAAGAAATTTTTTTTTACAAGCTACACCTCTGCTAAAGACATAAATCAGTACCTCTCATAGAGCAATAAAAAAACAACAAAAATAAAACCCTAGACTCAGGACTGTGAAAAATCTAGAATCAAGGCCTGAGAAAGACAAAATTTTGTTTATTCTGGATAGTACTCCCAGCACTTCTAATTTGTTTTTGAACAGCATGGAATAGACTAGACCAAGCAGCTGCTCTCCCCAAAGGACAGACTTAAGTTTTATAAACATAACTCCCCTCTACTTTTGCTGCACTTCATAAGCAGCTTGGCAAATTTGTCACAGCTTCAGCTAAACTGAGTATTTCAAAAAATACCTATATTAAATATAGCAAGGCAGTAGAAGTAAGTCTTATTTGATCCTTACAACCACAAATACAGACAATCTGAAGATTTACTACTTAGCATTCTTGTGGTTCTCAGATTTTGAGCTAACATCAGAAGACTACAAATAGCATTTCCCAGAAGTCCAGAATTTCAGTTTCACAGACATTAACTTCCTCCAATAATAGGATTTGTAATAAAAACCAACCAAAAAAAGGGCGAAAATATCCTTCAAGCCATGGCCTCTGAAGAACCTCTGAATCACATCAGATGCAAAAAGCTTTCAGAAATTTTCTCTCTGAATAGATGATCTTTCTATTTTGCCAATTCTGCAGTTCAGACCAGAGGATCCCAGTGTAATAAACCATGGCAGCTCACACAAGGAGGTTACTGTAAACACAAGATAAAAACCTCCACGCTTCCTCACCAGCAGATGACTCAACACTGAAGAACGTCTTACCCTGAAAACTGGAAGTTGCAGTGCAAGACTTGAAGAGCATGTCAGAACTCCCCATAGCACCTGGAAGCACTCAGAAGGTTTATTTAGCAGGACAAGCTGCCCTTTGCCCACAGTGTGCTGCAGACTGGCCATTAGCTAACAGTGTGGAGGGATGTCAGTGCTTCCATCACAAGTGGAACAGTTTATAGCTTTGCAGGCAGACTAATTCCACCTTCAGCTCCTGTGACTCAGCAAACCCAGCTGAAAGGTCAGCCTATGCTCCAGCATGAGTGTTGCTCACAGATCTCTCTCACACGCACACGACTTTTAGCCCTGCACAGACAGCACCACCATTGCCATCAGCAGGCCACAGGCCCCATCCCACTCCAGATGCACACTGCCTAAGGACTTCCAACCTTTTGTCCAGCCTTCCCTGGGACTGCACTCATTTTCTGAGCTTGGTTTTAGCTGTAGCAGCCCATGCCCTGCAGCTGAGTGACTTAACTGTACCAAAAGCACTGCAGTCAAATGACTTGCGTCTAACCCGGTTTTAGATTCAGCTCGGCTCTGTGCAACTGCACGGCCTCAAGGAAATTATGGCAGATACAACCAAAGTCTAAAAAAACTGTGGATTTTTGGATAGCTTGTGAACAATAAGCTTTTGGATCAACACAAAGCATTAGCTGCTTTGAAAACAACTGACTGCTTGAAATCACCCAGCAAAGTCTCACATAAAGACACTACCAGCATCCTCCTCCAAGCAGAGCTCAGGTCACTGACGATGCTCCACACATTGATTATTGGAAGCTAGCAGTAATTAAACAACAAGTGCTATCAGCACTGTAATTGGCTAACAATAAAAACTGGTATATTTAGATTAGACTGCTAGGGTATTCATCAGACTAACAATAATTTGAATTCTTGACTCCAATTACAAGGTCAGGATCACAGGGTAATGCGGTTCGAAGGTGTGCTTCTCTAGTCAGCACCAACTCCACTCAGCACAAACTGCACAGTGTAATATATTCTGATTTCAACTTTTAAGTCTTTTCCCCTGATTTTTATTTTTAAGGACTATAATAAGATCAACATTTCTAAAAATGAATTGTGATTGTATAAAAAAAAACCTTATAAGCAGCAAACAATGAATATTTTTATGATGTGACAGTTTTCATAAAGAGTGTAATCAAAAAGTCTAATTGTGGTAAGCATTTTACCTTAGGAATTACCATGAAATTCCTTAAAACAATTAGGCAAATAAAGCTGAAGATACTTAAAGGAGCATTTTAAAAGCCCTTAGCAGGTATTTTTTCCCCTTAGCAAGCACTCTGAGGGAAATAAACCTTTTCTAGTTCTCAGTTCTTCATCTCATCCTGCAATCAACTGTGTACAAAGGGAGAGTAGAAGGACAAACGTACATTGATAGTTATCCCATTTCTGTGCACTATGCAACTAAGGCATCTCTGGTAACTTTGCATTCAGTCCCTTCCAGTACCTTCATGTGAGCATAGATCATAGTTTTTTTCTTTCAGCATTCCAGAAAAGTCAGTTGTAAGTACAGTGAAGAGGTACTGGTATTTTTAGAATCCTTTCTAAGCTGTTGTAAGCTACAGAGCAGGAATTGTTCCTGTGCAGATGTGTAAACTAAACAAAGGAGCTGCAATACATGAATTCAACTTCCTGAGTGAAGTTCTTATATACATGCTCCCAGGAAGCTACAGGCATAGGAAAAAGGTTTAGAAACATGGAACCAACATGGAACCACCTGATGGAAAACATCAAGCCCCAGCTTCTACGTCCAGACTGTATCTGATCAATTAGCAGTTACCAACCAGATCTGTCATCTGAAGGGAAGTGCCAAGTTGTGAATCTACCTGACTCAACTTGCTCTAGACCATCACTTTTCCAGGTTTTCCTTTTCAGTATTGGAAAGGATAATGGTCTTTTTAACCTCATCAGTTAAGTAACAATTAAACCTATGTCTGTTCTGTTTGAAATTCTGTATACAATGAAAATATCAAAAAGCATTTCCAAACCAAAACAGAAGCATGACTGCTGTAACATAAACCTTCAGAGAAGTAAGCAAAATAAAGACCCAAATGCACATAAATATTAAGAGATATAT
>VZTN01002299.1:65493-82221 GCA_013400515.1 Erpornis zantholeuca | reverse complement strand
GATTGTATTAAACTGGCACTCTCACAGGGTTTTATAGTTTTAAAACATAGAAATAAAAGATAAAAGTTACTCTTGTTGCCTGGCCAAGAGTGAAATAAGACATAACATAAAATATCAAGAAGGCTTGTAATAACATTGAAGTGAATCAACAAATCCTGCTGTCTTGCAGGTGAAAGTTAGAGACCAGGGCAGGCAGACATAGTGGTAGACGTCTTAAGTTCTGTGACCCTGGTTTTGGCTCTGGTATCTGCCTGGCCTGTTCTTTCTACAGTTCACTGGGTGGGTGTGTTTTCAAGGTCAGAACATCTATCCCCTTTGAACATCAGCTTCTTCTATCATGATGACAATATTTCAGAGATCAAATAGATTTGCCTGAATAACTTATCCGCTTTTACAGAAGGGAATTATATTACCACTTCTGCCTTGATCTTTTCTATCTCTAATTTCTGTGATTCATTTGGGAGGAAAAAAATCCTGTGGACAGCCTGTTCTCCAACAAGGTATTGCCTAGATGTTACAGAACACCGAGGTTCAGCAAGCTGTATGAAACTGATTAGAATAACAATAGTGCTGATGTCAGAGGATCACGCTACTGAACTGCATCACAGTAAAATCAATGTAAGAGTACTTTCCCCCCTCAACTGTATTTGCACTAGAGACTGGAAATATATGGAAAGACAAAAATTATGCTGTTCACAGTAATATCAGAGCTCAGATAAATAAAACTAATAATACAGTTTGAAAGTAGGAAAAGGCAGAGATGGATGCTTATGAAATATAATTATGTCTTGTGTCTGTACAAAATCTCACAGATCTGTCAGGACTGAAGCTAGAAAATGTGAAGATGCAGTCTATTCCCTTCCAAATTCTAATATGTATTTTGAGAAAACAAGTAGGAGAAAACAGGAGAGTGAAGCTGCAACCACATAACTGACAGGAGAGCCTGACAGGAAAGGCTTCTATACTGTATAAAACATTGCAAACACAAAATCACTTTCCTGAATCTCTTTGAAAGTCACACTTTTATGTAACAGGATTTTGTGGCTGAATTTGTCCAGAATTATTCATGGGATGAAAAAGAAGTTAAAAAACTCTCAAGAGGACAAAATAATCCATTTTCTTTCTGTAATGACTAATAACTGTATAGCTGGCTATGCAGCCAATCCCATAGTTAACTAAAGAGTCCTCAGTAGACAGCAAAGCTAGTTAAATGAGTTAATAAAATAGTCTTCCCAGTTCTTTTTCTTAAAATCAGCAGTGGTAAGACACCTGCCAAGAAAGCAGGAAATAGCATTATAGAAAAAATCACTTATATATAGTTACACATGTGTGTTCACTCTTCCCTCCTCTATTTCTCTATTCTTCATTTTTTCCCTTTTTCATATTTATTCCATCACCATGTTTTTTCTCTCCTCACTGAGTTACAACACAAAATCTTTTTTTTCTGACAGAAGCCTTTTTCCTCCATGTTTCCCTCTCTTCTCCTCTCTTCTTTTTTACCCCAAGTTTCTTAGAAAAGTGAGAAGACACAGATGATTTTCATAGTCATTCCCACCTTATCAGTGTGATGATTTTAGAGTGTATTCCACTGTGCCATTATCACAGATGCAGATTACTTCAATTCTTCCTGCCTTCCTTTCAGTTCTTCATTTTCTCTATTGTGCTACAGCAAAAGTCAAGTTGAATGGTCCCCCAGCAGTGGAGCAAGTGAAATGGTATCATGTGTCACGGGGAGTTCACCAGAATAAGTGCTATTTTAATTGCAAAATTAGTGGAGTTTGTTTTTGAAAGTAACTGGTGGTATCAAGAATTCTTGCTCTTCTATACCATCAGAAATGCATTACCACTGGAAACTGAAAGATAGGCAAATAAATGGAACTTCCATGTGCACAGCAAGGTGAAGGATCTTAATACTCATCTCCTCTAATGTTTGTCTTTTCCTCTTTATGATGGACAATCGAATCAAGGAAACAGGATATGGGAAAACAACTCTGGATTAAAAGACAGTGAAGACCCCAAGATGTGTATTTCCTTCCTTCAGTTAAAAGATGTAAAAACCTTGTGACATTTGCTCCAGCTATTGGACCAAAATACACTCTTCCAGCCCAACTCTAGACACCTACACTATCCTCCTTTTTCTGTTGTTTATATATGCCCAGAGCCTGCCAGGAGAATTTTTTACTTAACACATTCTTTTGTAATTTGATGGGAACCCACACCAACTGGAGAGTTCAGCACCATCCACAATGGGGTAAAATTATGGTAAGAAATACAAATTAAATCTAATTTGGTTACACTGAGGAAAATTCAAAATATGACAAAATAACAATTCAGTTTTCAGACATCTTTCTTAGAGCAGATATTCTGGATTATTGCAGAAAGCAAATAGAATTATAGCCCTGGCAATTTAAATCTGTTAAAAGCTTAGTATATTTTTGCCCCTTGTATTATCCAATATAAAATGGATTTAGATATAGGACAGATCTATAGAAATCAAGGGAAAAGGTAGTTTATTCATTATTGCTCCAATTCATTATTCATAATTTTTTAGCTCCTGTACAGTATAATTGACTCAGAAACAATGTTTGTTTGCTTATATTAGATGAGTACTTTAAAATACATTGCTGATTAAACCTACAGTTGAAACTTTGTATTAGAGGAGAAAGAATGAAGATATTGCACTACCTTAAGTAAAATCTGTATTTTAATTTGAATCAAAAAAGTTGCAGGAAACATATGCTTTATCTGCACCTAAATCACCTTGCTTTTGTTTTTGGGTTTTTTTAAAATATCTAACTTCCAGTTCTCTAATAGAACTAAAAAAGATGTCAAAAAATAAAATTCTCAGTTTTCTAATGTTATCTTCATTGCTAGTAGCAATGGTCTATAAAGAATTTAGGATAAAGTATAACACATGACATTTGAACTATCATAAAAATACTTTCATTTATTCTAAGTCTCTCTGGGATTCTTATCTTTTTACAATTTGGTTTCTTCATTACAAAATAAACTGTCAGAATAGACAAAACAACAGGACAAGCTGACTATAGATTTTACAGAACTTTAAAAAATAGTCTTAAGTCATTTTTCCTGTAATTCTTCAAACAAATAAAGATGTGAACTCTTTTTCAGTACTTCTAGACAGCCTAAATTAGACTCTGTGAATTCACTGCAGGCAAAAAGACTAAGCCATCCTAAATTCATGCCAATACCTGTACAATATACAACGATACAAGAAGTACTGATGCTCATAAGATCACCTAGTTATTCTGCAATTGGATGCACTGTTGTACTTGTAGGTAATTAATATATCTCCACTTAAATTTTAACTAAATAACCTATTTTTTGCTATCGGTCTGAATGCTAAAAAACTTTCACAGAAGTTGGCTCTGGGCTGACCAGGTCTCTAGAAGTCATGATAAGGAGACCTCATCTATTGCTTGTTTCTTCATTTTTTTTCTTTTTCCCTGCATGATGGGTTTTTCATACAGCACAGAATAAAATTTTCTATTCAAGCAGTAATTATTTCAGAGAAAACTAGTTAGAGAAATAGTGAGGTATGATTGCCCTTTGACATCACAGATTTCATGGGTTTCCAAACTGTACCTTACATAAGTGAGGTCAACTTGAAGGATTTTTCTTCTCTTTAGCAACTACTGACATACAAGTCCAAAATTTTTCAATATCCTCTTGATTATTTAATTAGAAAATACATGACTTTTACATTTAATGCTTATTAGAAATAAAATGGGGTTTGGATTTCTGCCTTTTATCTTAACAGTATTAAATGAACTTCTTTATTGAGAGCTCCCTTACAAGGAGAAATACAATTCAGCATACAGATGAATTTACCAAACTATTGAATCCTTAGAAGTAGGCTTTTGAAAAGGAAAAAAATGGATAAAATAATGATTCAGCTAACTCCACTGACAAGTTGAAATAGTGTAAGTGGGCAAACAAGTGGGTCGTTGTATTGAATATATCTCATAATTCAGTATGTTATTCCTCTCCATGTTGTTTTATTTGCCTGTTCTCTGGGTTTTACTTTCATGAAGAGTGGTGTAGCATTTCTCAGAAAGCATTTTTTTTAGTTGCTTAAGACTAAACTGCTTGTTTCTCAGAGAATGTAGTCGAAAAACTATGAGTCTATGGCACTAGCTAATACAAAAGAAATATATAAATGGTGTTGACTTTCAGTACCTACATATGTCTTCAGAACTTATCACTCAGTGTTCTTAACCTGTTGCACAAGACTGTCCAGTCCAATGATACAAAACTGCTGAAACCTACACTTGCAGTCAAAAGTATTGGATTTTGTATTATAGTAATTTCAGTGTGGGTGCATTTAAAAGCTGTGTTATGATAGCTCATCCGAATTATGTGTACCTATTGATTTTTGTTATGACTCAGAAATATCCTAACTGTGCACTTTGAGAAACCAAACACAATTTGTAAAATTAAGTTCAATACCTCCAGTGTAAAAATGTGAATCCTTTCGCTGTGTGAAAATAAAATAAATCTGGAAAACTATACTACCATTATAATCTTAATCTCATAATGTTATGTATATAATATCTTGGCTGTGGAGCTCCTTTCCTTTTTTAATGCCTCTTTTTTTCTCTTATACTCCTCTCTATCTTTGTTTAAATGTTAGCAAGAATCTTAAAAAAAAAAAGCTTTTAAGCAAGCTGAAAAGCTATATATAGACAGCTAAAGATAGTGTCCTTTTAAATATTCAGTAAAACGTTTCCAGTTCTCCCTCTGAACCTTACTGCTCAGTTCTTCATCTTTTTTTAGGCACAAGCTTTTTGTGTGCCAACATACTTCATTATTTAACAAAATTTAGCAAACCAGAAGGCAACACTACTACTTATGAAACTAAAAATAAGAAACTCAAAGAAATGTGGGATAACTATCTCAATGAATATTAATAAAAAGTATTTCTATGTTGAAAGGATGCCAAAAAGTAGAGGTTCTGTACAATCTGTGTACGTCAAAGGTGCCGTGTACTTACATTGTGTTACAAAACCTGACATGAAGTGTGTTGTGAAGAAGAATGAGTGGTAAGGAGGCCTCAGCTTCACATAACACTGAACAGTGGCTTTGAATTTTTTTACTTTGTTCTATTAGGGAATAATCATCTCATTTTTTAAACAATATCTTTGTAAAATGTTTAAGAGATGACTGAATGCTAAATAATGGTGGAAAGGGGAAAGCATCTTTCACATCTTGTCTAAAAACTCCTAGATTTTCTTACTTTAGTTTCAGAAACATTGGTATTTAGCTTTGTATGTGAAAAGGTTTCTTCAAAATTTTTGAAAGACAATTCAAGCTCCTCAGAGAACCACTTTAGCTGTTTCCATGTATGAGCACAAAAATGTCTGCTTTAGCAAATTAATGTATTTTATAAACTAATAGCAGAAGGGCTTCCCCTAAAGTTCTGAAAAGTCTTCACTCAAGACTAACAGCCTTCATTTGTGTTGTGTAGAACTGGTCAGTTCATGAATCAAAAGTTAATTATTTTGGTAACAGGTAGAAAATCTCCTTCTAAATCTTTTATTAAAATTGTGTGGGTCAGTTGAAACCATTGATGGGCAATACTAGAATTTCTTGGCATTATAGCAAGTTCCTGATAGACTTGAATTCATATTTTAGGAAAGTCAAAGTGGATTTTTTGCTTATAAGTTCCAGTATCTGGAATAGGACAGTGTCAGTTCTTTACAGTATTTTAGATATATTTTATTAACAAGTTTGCTTCCTGTAAGTTTGGTGGGGAAGAATGTTGATCTGGTTAGAGCTTTAAAACAGATCCATCAACCTTCTTACAGCAAACTCAATGAAGAAAACCATGTAAGACAGAGAACAATAAAAACAAACCAGTTCCTCCCTCCAGTTTTTTGTATTTCTAAGGCACCTCCTTTCTTCCAGGATTGATTTCCCTCAGTTCTGTACTTTGATGGTCTCCTGTGATCCTCTTCTCATTTCTTAGGCCTGACGTGTTTTCTGCTGTACAGTTCCTGCTGTAGCTACAAACTCTCTTCTTGATGCCTTCCTGTGCCTGACCTTCCTGTTGGCTGGTGCTTGCTTTTATTGACCCTGCTCAGCTGCTTCTGAGGGAGAGTAATTTCCCTTTCCTTCTGAGAGATAAATCTCACCCACATATGCCTTTACTAACAAAATGTGGCAAGCAGAGTGAGGGAAAAGGTAACAAATACCCTTATTCAGACTTAAGGAGAGAAGAACAGCCATTAAAATTTTCATTCTAAAGACAGTCCCTGAAAATCTCTCTTGCAAGGCTGCAATTAATTCAAAATCCATGCCAAACTTCTAAGTCAAACAAATGAACAAACACATCCAACATACCCATTCTTCCAGCATAAGAAAATACTTAGTTATATGAGATTTTCAATAGAGGTAAAAAAGAAGATGGAAAAAGCAAGACCAGTATTAAAGGAGCAAACCAAGTATTGTTTAACTTATCCATCAATGATTTGAACAAAGGGGCAGATACCTCCTCAGCAAGTTCAGTGAACACAAAGCTGGGAGGAGTGGCTGATAACCCAGAGTGCTGTGCAGCCCTTCAGAAGGACCTTGACAGCTTGGAGAGATGGGCAGAGAAGTTGATGTATTTTTGATAGGACGATGGGGAGAAATTTGCTCCACTTCCCTTCTGCCCCAGGGAACTGAATTTTGGAAAGTCTCTCCACAGGTGAAGCACAAGAGCAGCCAGGTTCACTGTGAAATGCAAACTTTCATGCTTGGATTCTAGCATATGTCTTGGGGTGACTTAATGATTTCTCTGGACGCTTCTGCGGGAGCGGAAGAAGCACCCATTCTTGCTTTTCAGCAAGCTTTCGGCTCTGTTTCCTCCAGAGAGAGATGTAGAGTCTTCTCTTTTCTGGGACTTTGGGTTTTTTCCTTCTTCTCTTCTGGAACTCTTTGGCAACACCAAAACACACCCGGGGAGCCTGCAAGTCTCTGTGTCGCCCAGGCTACGCTGAAGTGGCTATTCACAGGCGCTATCCGGCTACTGACCGCCACAGGAGCTCTGGACTGCTCCGTCTCTGATCTGGGCCGGTTCACCCCTCCTTAGTCAGCCTGGTGTCCTGCAGCTCCCCACGGGTCACCATATTGTCAGTGTAGGCCCCTCTGGGCCTAGATTTCGGTTCATTTCAGACGTCCCTCCGAATTTGTCTCAAACCCGAACAATATCTCAACAGTAAAATGGCTGTTGAACCAATGTTCATGCAATTAGTGTTGCAATCATGAGTTTTACCATAAACTGCATAAATATAATTTCTTTAATATTTCTTTCTTTAATATTTTTGAGTAATTAATATCTTGTGCATTTTAGCCTATTTTTGCTCACTCAGATCACAGAATCACAGAATCATCAAGGCTGGAAGAGACCTTCAAAATCAACTACTCCAATTATCAACACAGCACTGCTATACAGTATCCCCAAGTGCCACATCCAGATGTCTCTTGAATACTTCCAGAGATGGTGACTCCACCACCTCCCTGGGCAACTTATTCCAATGCCCAACCTCTCTATCAGTGGTCTGGTTTTTTTTCTAATATGTAATCTGAACATTCCCTGCACAGCTTAAGGTCAATTCTTCTCATCCTTTCACTTGAGACATGGCAGAAGAGATCAGCCCCCACTTCACTACAATCTCTTTTCGGTAATTGTAGGGAGCAGTGAAGTTGCCCCTGAGCCATGTTTTATCCAGAATAAAGAATCCCAGTTCCTTCAGCCTCTCCTATAAGACTTGCACCTCAGCCCTTCCGAGCTCTGTTGCCCTTCTCTGGACCGCCTCCAGCACCTCCATGTGTTCCTTGCAGTGTGTGGCCCAAAACTGAGCACAGGATTCAGCCTTGCCAGTGCTGAGTACAGAGGGAAAACCCCTTTCCTAGTGCTGCTGGCCACACTGTAGCTGATACAGGCCAGGGTACCATTGGCCATGGCCTCCTGGACACACGGCTAGCTCATGTTCAGCTGGCTCACATCCAGCACCCACTAGTGGGGCACCTCCACTGGCAGGGTCACTTACCAGCTGTGTCAGGCAGCTGGAACACTCTCCAGGAACCTCCTCTCTGCTGTGCTGTATTTCCAATGGACATCTGGCAAGGTGAAGTCCCCCAAAAAGCACAGGTAGAACAAATATAGGCTATACAAAGCTAGAAACTATCTTAGTTATATGGCGGGAAAAAAAGTAGGGATTGCCATGCATTTGTGTCCCTATAAATATGGAAGATTATTGGAAATCACTGTTGCCTCTAGTTCATAATAAAAATTTAGATGTTGATATAAATTTGCTTACAGTCGATTTTACATATTTGATTCAAGATTTAAGGTTTAAAAATCATGCAATACATGGCTCCAAATCACAAATCAACCTCACATCTACTTCAGTTAATTGTGCAAATATAGAGTATTGGGACTAGGGTTTATAGTATTAATGAGTGCATTAGTATTTTATAATTTATAAGCATATTGTTCATACATAAAATAATTCACTGTGAACACATTAGTGATCTTTTAGGGCTCCCTACAGAACCTTGCTCACTGAGATTATTGAACTTCATAGAAATGAAAAGAAATCCGAATCCCAAAAGAGCCAATGACAGAAATCTAGCAGAATTATCAAACCACTATGAATACATCCTGTATTGTATATTACTCATGCTTATTATTATTGCACACAATCAAGCCCTTCAAGGAACACATGTGGAAATTTCCATTGGCAGCTACTACTGTATGTTATTATGTTAGTCATTTCATCCCCCCCCCCCAAAAAAATAACTAGAGTGTAGTGATATTAAAACAATGTTTTTTTAGAAGAAAGTTCGAAGAAGCAATAAAAATAATTTTCTAAAAATAAAATTCAGTAAAAGTAGCATCATGACAAAAATGTTTAATGGAGGCTTAGTAGACTGGGTTTTTATTTTAACATAGTATATTTTTATATTTCTACACATGAATTCATTATGATTCAGTTTCCAAAATTAAAAAAATCAGGTATAACCTATTTCCTTGTAAAGTTAACTATGCTGAAGATTGAATTCATTTCTTTGCACTCAAGTGTGTTTGAGAATGAATAAAAGTACCCCAATGGATTAATTCATACAAGGTTCTGAATAATCTTTTGAAGTAAATTCAAGGGTAAAAAACCATAGATATCTCAATGCTTTGGTTTTCATGACAAAGATTAAAGAAAAGAAAATAATGCTTTTTACAAAAAGCAGATATATTTCACTATCTGGGCTGGACTTTGTCTGCAGAAATAAATTAAAATTTTGTGTAGAAAACACTCAGACAGAATAGCAGAGAAATTATTTATGGAGACACATCCCTCAGTCTGCAAGATGTTTCAGAGAAAAAATTGTTAATTAAGTTCTAGTTTTAAGTGTCTCTTAGGCTGATGGGTGATACTTTGCCTTGCTATACTGTAGGGTCAGTGTTTGCTGTAGAGCCTTACACTCATTTTCTAAGCAAAGGGATGTTTTTTAAAAATCTCATGGTTATGAGGCTGGATCAAGAGTTTAATTTTAAAAACCCTATCACTTAGTACAGACAACTTTGTGTGTTATGGATTTTGCTAAAAGGTCAGAAAAGCAGAACTTCTATTTTCAAAAGAATGGCTGCATTCATTAGGACAGGGCTGTAACTAATTCTGGGCTTCCAGTAATCTTAAGAGAGCTGCAGTGTGGTCATGTTCAGCCTGACCTGAGCCAGCAGAAGATATTGAAGATATATCACTTTACAGACAGTAAATTGATGGATCACTTCCAAAATTATACTGGCTTTTACTATTATTATTATTATTATTCTGCTTCCTCCTCTGTTCTTTGATTTTTTTCCTCCCCTTCTTCCTGCAGTTTGAGGCTCAAATAGTGGAGGATATGCTAGCTCCAAATGACAAGCTCTGCTCTAAGTGCATGGATGCCCCAAAATACAAAAGGAATGAGGCTTTTGGAGATAATTTAATCGCATTAGGACCAACCCTCTTGCTTCTTTTCTTTCTCATAGAGATATATTGATGTTGGATGGCATATGGGGAAAGACAGCCTTTGAAGAAAAATGTTTCATATTCCCTGGTCTAGTAGATATATGAATGGATATCACAGTATCCATCACTAAGTGATGGACAGCTTTAGTCCTGAAGTTTTTATGCCATGAAGCTAATAAAAAATTGATGCCTTTGCCAATGGCAAGTGTAAACTTCAGTGAATTTGAATGTGTTTCTTATGTAGCTGCTGGAAATCTTCAGAAATTATAATATAAATACCCTAGTCTGGTGATCTTGACATTATAAACACATGGCAAAGTCTCATGGAGGTTGTACTAGAATTCTATTAAAAAATATCAGAACCATTAAATATTTGAAATAATGAAAAAAAAATCCTTATGTCCTTTATCAAAACTTTACCATTAAACCTACTTTCAATCTTTCAGGTAATTTTTTATTCTAACTGGCAAATACTTTTTGTCATTAAATGTTGGTGCAGTCACTGACATTAACAAACCTGTCAAGTCTGACATATTCTCCTGCAAAGTTAACTGTTCTTTAACAGGGAATAGAATTGTCTTATTTGCTCTCAGTTATGTTGTGTTTAAGAATGAATGCAAGTTACACATTAGATTTAGTAGCCTGAATGAATCTTCCAGTTACAACCCTGTATTCCTTTGGCAAGGGCCAGCTACAAAAGAACATAAAAAGTGAAAGGGCCAGTGTTTGTGCTAATATGCATTCATCCTACCATCTCTAAAAAGGGTTCTGTTCTCTAAAAATGGTTAGAGAGAAATTGTAACTGCAATGATCATGGTAAGAAAAGTACTGCTACTGGATATGTGTTTGCTTTCTGGTAAATGGAAGACAAAGTGTGATGACAGTCACTGATGACTGTCACTGATGACTGTCACGTGCCATTTCTCCGCATTTTCTTGTGATTTTATTGTATTTCAGGTCTGGATATGTTTGCTTAAGTTAATCAACATTATCACAGCAACTCTGAGGAAACCGTGCAGGGTTACAGGCACTGAGAATAAATCTATTTAGTGGTCTCTCAAATTTAAAGTCATATATATGTGACAGCGTGTCCTTATCAAGGCCTAAAATCAATCACTACTATTCTCATATAGGATTTTAAACCCCCCCCAATTTTATTATATTGAAATTTATCCAATTATTTCAGCATAACACCTTGGTAAAAATAGAAACTCTTACTAAAAGTGATGTTCATATCCTTAACAAGTTTAGTTTTTAACTTTTATTTAATAAACAAAATCAGTTTAACATCAAGTAGCAGGAGCATTTTTAGATCTTTGCATGTCACATTTTCAGAAAGCCAAGAGAATATAAACAATCCACTGGTCCTATGGCCTGTTTCTCATTTAAACATTTAAAGAATGCTTAAATCACCTCATCCATCAGGATGCAGGATATCCACATTTCTGCCTTTTTGGTTGTTTAGGAACAGGATGCACAAACAAAAAAGACTCAAAAATGAAGTATGTGTAATTCTCAATTCATAATGACATATGTTACCTACTGTAATAACCTCAGAAGTCACAATGTTTACCACAGGAACAACTTTCTGTTCTATAACCTGAACAGATACACATTTTATGAAACATTGAGCTTTTAGAGGTGTATTTATTTATGATATTCAAAAATCCCATGCTAGTGGGAGACATAGCAGTTCAGCATATATGAAATTTCTGGGCAGTTGCTTGAGCTATAAGTCTGTGAAGTAATATTTTTTAATTATTTCCTACACATATAAAAATAATACAGTATTTCAGCAGATACCGTAATTGCCACCCACTGGAATTCCATTCATTAGCAACATTTATTTTGTTTCAGATCTTACTCTGTACATTTAAATTAAAATAATTTTGCAAAAGGGATAGTTTATATTATAATTTAGGAAAAAATCTTTATTTTCTTAGCCATTATTGCTAATCCTCAATATTTTTCTTGGTAGATTACTGTGAACCTGAACAGAGTTATACACTGAAAATAACAAACAGCCCTTGTAGTCACCTAAATCAGAATCACTCAGTGTAAGAAGATCTGCATAGAAGGAAAAGGTAAGTTCTTCAGAGCCCTGAAAGCATGTCTATGAACCAATATGCCCAATATTTGACACAGACAGGGATCAGACTTGGAAGAAATTTAGTTAAGCTTCTAAACACTTTCCTTCTCCATTAAGCTAGAAAGGGCTAGATAAAAGCTTTGGCTCAGGTCCAGGTCATATCTGTATGCAAAAGAAGGCTCTGGAGTCAGTCACATCCAAGGAGACTAACTCCTCAAGATCCTCAGTTACTTCTAAGTTTTTCTGAGACAAAATTATCAAATCAATCTGAATTTGCATATTGGACACCATAATTCTGCCCACTGACTTTTTGAGAGCTATGATCATACCACTTGTGAAAAACTCTGCACAGAGCCAGCCAAAGCCATCGTTAGGAACATGTTTGTTTAATTAAAGGATGCCATTAATCCAGTGAATAATGTTGTCATAGAGAATATTTCTGTTGCCTAAGAAAGTTTAAATTTACATTTGAAATGTTTTAAATTTATTTTAAAAGCTTTCATGTGTGGATTAAAATATAATAGGAGAATCATATCCTACGTGCTTTTTTCATGCAATAAACTACACATAGTATTTACATGCCTGTCAAGATCCACTCATTTCAAATGAGATTAAAAACTAGTCTGCTCTCCAAATTCAATACTGAAAGAAAAGTCAAGTATAAAGTAGTAATGACATCCTTAAATATTTTTTTTGAAAAACAGATGGGTATCCAAGTTGAAGTCAAGAATCTTTTCTGAGCCAATAATCTGTAAATTTAGCATTTCGTATGTGCATCCATTAATTAGTCCACAAAATATTTTAGTAAAGTAGTAACTTGAACACGCTGCAGCTCTCTCATAATGCTTGCATCTCTAATCTAAATGCAGTCCATCTTCAAAAGTTAATCAGTACTGGACTGATGATTACAATGGCTGCTTCACCTCTGTTGGTTTGAAGTCTGAGGGACAAGCTCAACATGAGTGAACAGTTTGCTGCTGCAGCAGAGAAAGCCAAAATGATGCTGGGTAGCTACAATGAGAGCATCACCAGCAGGGAGAGAGGAGTCAATATGCCACTCCACTAAGTGCTTGTCAGGGCACTCCTGGAAGCCTTGGTTCAGTTTTTGTCCCCACTATAGAAGAAAAGATGTGTACAGGCTGGAGACAGTCCACAGAAGAGCCACAAAATGACCAAATGACTGGAAGGGTGTGAGGAAAGCCTGAGGGGACCAAGTTTGTTCAGCCTTATGAGAAGGCTTTGAAATCCCTTAACACCATGTTCCTGTATTTAAAGGCTAAAATAATCCCTTTTCACAGGGAGTCACATGGAAAATATGAGGGGTGATGGGTAAAAGTTACTCCTGGGAAGATTCCAATTGTGTTGCAGTTNAGCGTCCACACAATTGGACTCAAGAGTCTTCACAATGAGAACAATCTTCCCTGGAATAATCTCCCCAGGGAGGTGTGTGATTCCCCAGCATTGGACATTTTTAAGATTCAGCTGCATATGGTGCTGAGACACCTTGCTGAGACTGTGGTTTTACTATGCTCTTGCCAATAAAGATTAATCCCCCTTGAGGTCCCTTCCAACCTAGTATTCTATGATTCTATGAAAATATCTCAGTTAGGAGAATATGCAGAAGTAAGTAACTGACATTTCTGATTTTTTTAATTAGATAAATGATTACTAGATAAGTAATCAGCTGATCATGCAGTCTTCCCTTTCAAAAAAAATTAACTTATGTACAAATTGCTTTTCTAATTAAAAAAAAAAAAAATTACTATGGTAAACTCTTTAGTAATATTCGAAAACTGATCAAGTAAGTATAAAGCTAGGAACCCAGCACATGGCAGCACTGAATCTTTACTGCCACTTTTGAAACTAGGATATTATGAAAGCTGTCCGTAGTATTTGACAATGATCTAATCTAAGGAGCAAACAAACAAGCTTCCTGCACTGTGAGCTTCAGTGGAAGGATGGCTGTACATGTATAAAAGAAGTACGTTCCAACCTACTTGCTAGTCAAGACACAGAAATGACTTTGATTCTTACTGCTCTGTGGGGAACTGGCTAGAGTCTGACTGGCAGTCAATTTAGCTGTGGCTGAAATGGCCCTAAGGTACAACACAGACCTCAGAAAGGACCATCCAGCTGAGCTAGGAATATGCATGATGTAGACTTTAATTTTGTTCACACAGAACTGGTTGTGTAGGCTGGTTACATGGCCAACACATACCATTTGAAGAGTGGGTTCAGTAATGATTTGACAGCAGATACAACAGGGATAAGAAGCTGCAGCAGATTCAATCATAGCCTTTTTAAATAACTCTACTTCAGGTTTTGAAAGCTGCATTTAATGTTTAGACTCATATTTTTTACCAATTTTAACTGGAATTGGCCATCTAGCAGCTTGAGGTGGCTTTACAAATATTACCCACCAATTACTATTCTACTCTACCAACAGCTTGTGCTAAAATGTCCCAGTTGTTATACTAGGCACTATCCTGGAGGTGTTGGGTTAGAACCAAAATAACAGTACAAGAGAAAACAGAGGACAAAATATTTTTCCATCTACATGAAGAAATAAAAATAGAACATGTCTGGATTTTTTTTTTTTCATANATGTTTGAAACTTTCCAATCAAATTTGAAAGTGTCTCTAAAACATTGATGCAAAGTTTCTACAAGGCCCTAGTTCTCAAGGAAGTCTTCAGCCACCCTGATACCTGCCAGAAGGATAATACAGAAGGACTTAAGCGACCTTGGTTTTTGGAAAGCACTGAAGACATCCTAGCACAGGCAATTGAGGAGCCAACAGGTAAGGTGCTACACTGCACCTAGTACTTATGAACAAGGAAGAACTTGAAAGCCAGAGGCAGCCTGAACATGAAATTCAGGATCCTAGTTCTGATCCATGAGTTCAGGATCCTAAGAGAAGAAGTTAGCAAAACAAAAGCAGGATCACAGCCCTACATTCCAACCTTTTCAGAGGATATGGCCCTGGACAGCAGAATGGTCCAGGAGAGCTGGCTGATATTTGAGGACCGTGGATATATGCCACGCTGCTGCAACAGGAAAGGAAAGAACGCTGTTGAGGCAACAGGAAGAAACTACGACTATGCCAGATCTTTCATTTTGTCTTTTTGTACTAATTCTCAGCTTCTGTACTGCTAATTCTCTCAGTAACATTTTGTGCCATTAAGGATTATCTGTAGTACTATGAAACAGGAGGACAGCAGGCTAATCCAGCTTGGATTGCTCTTAATCTTTGTTAGTAGATTAACAAAATATATTGCCCTCTTTCTTACAGATCACACATAAATGTTTCTAGTGATTAAGAACTGGCATAACTCAAAGTCCAACACCAAAATCTTTATTGGTTATGATTTAAATACTGGAAAAACACTGCATTTTTAATTGACAGAACCTCTACAAAATAGGTAGAGACAAAAAAATTAGGTGTCACAGAACAAAATGAAGTTTTTGCTGAATATGTACAGTCTTTTCCATAGGGAGCTCTCTTTATTCCCTTCTAGGATAATTATTTAAAAACACCTATGTATAGTATGCAACTACAGGAAAAAATCTTGTCTTTATATACATATAAAAACCCCACATTTATATACACGTATATTATATACAGGTTCATGATGCCAAATTGTCTCTGGTATAAATACAGAACAAGAAATAAAATGGAAGAAGCTGTGATAGATGCCCCTAGGAGTATCAGAGAATTTTACGTTTATATGGAGTTAGTTTATAGCAGAAGCCTGACTTTATTACAAACCAAGTTGAATGTGTTAGGTGCATTTCCTTGATCATAACTCATAGTATAGCCAAAGTTGTTGACTAATAATATTAGAAAACAGTGCAATAGTGTAGCAGAAAATTAAACTATTTGTCATAATTGGAAATCTCAGTGACAACTCCCATTCATTAGGGATATATTTTCCTCTTGTTGAACATAGATCAGTCTCATTCACATTAGCAGGAGTGATTTAAGCTTGTTTAAAACTGAAGATGGCATTTGATAACTGCATCAGCAATGGATATGTGTTCAGATAATCCAACTACTCATTTTTGGAAAAAATTGTCTGGAAATTGTTTCAGCCTTGCTAAGTAGTCACATTTGCTATACATTGTGAGTGAAGCTGTCCAAAACATGTTAAGTGCTCCCTTTTATATATCATTCTGTTAGAGATGTATTACCTTTCTGTATGTGCTGCTTTGGTTTACTTAATTAATTGCACACTTTGATTAAAAACAAAACCCTTAATTTGAGAGAGGCTGGAATTTTGAAGAACTGCTAACAGAACTTTCAGAAAAATCGCTATAATTTTACATTTGTAAAAGAATAAATAAAAATATAAAATCTTCCCAGTTATTTAAATTAGCTGTATGGAATCCTGTCTAAACTCTGTATTTGGCTGTCTCTCTATAAAATCATGTACTTCCAGATGACTAAACCAACCAACCTGGTTTTAGAGCTCTTTTCCTTCATGTTCAGATATATTTAGACTTTGGAATATAATCTCATCAAAAATTTGGGGACTCACGATAAACAACAAACAACCCAAATAATTTTGGAGAAAGGTGAAGTCTTTTTCTCATGATCACCTTTTTCTACCTTCATGGCCCCCAAATG
>VZTN01002299.1:50321-64542 GCA_013400515.1 Erpornis zantholeuca | reverse complement strand
TTTTTTTTTTTTTTTGTGGTAAAGCAGAACCTAGAGAATGTGGAGCTCAAGAAAAAAAAAACCAAACCTGTCAGACTTGCTTTAAGAAACACAGTCACAAACACACTCGTGAAAATTAGGATATATTTCATAGAAAAAAACCCAGTGCAGTTTCTGTGAATGAACAGGTTCACAAGAACTTATCTGTAGATAGGAATTAAATGAATCAGCTACCATCACCTGGACAAAGTTGTTATGCTGTAATTAAAACACATTGTATATTAATGGATTTTCATACTCTGTAAGGATTAATTATCAGACTGAATCACATCTTGATACCAGCTGACTATTTAGTAAAGAATACTGATATGAATCCCATGTCTGAGTGCCAATTCAGTGAATCAATAACAATATGAACACAGTATAATTAATCATTTCCTGCTACAACTAGGAAAACTATAACAAATGTATTAGGCTCTGCATTCTTATTCTGAGAAGTGATGCATAAAATGGAATACATTACAGTTTAGTTTGCATGTTAATGGTCTAAAAACATGGAACATTTTTCCCCTCTAGTGTCTAGTAGTGGAAATTACAATGAGCTGAATGCATTTTTTAATTTGAAGATATGCATTTTTTATAACTTATACCTTTTTTTTAAAAAATATGAACATGTTAAGGTCTAACCTAATGCATTATTTTGAAATTATTTTCTAATGAATCAATATCAGACCCAATGCATACTGAAATTTTTACTAAAGAAAGTTTTATTGTTGGTGTCAAAGGGCTTTTAATTCCTTATTAAAATAAGAAAGTGGGGAAAAGATGTGTCTTCAGAAATTTTAGATTAGTTAAAGTCACATCATATTACTGAGTTAAAAGCAATTATAGCAGATGTAGATTGGAACTTACATTGATAATGCGGATCTTTAAGATTTGGAAAAGCTCTAAATCTTCAGATATATCAATATAACCTTCACTACAAAGTAATAGTTTCTGGGAATAGCCAGCATCTTTTAACTTTCAGTCAGATTCTGATCCACCCCATCCAAGCTTGCCTCTGTATTTAATACAGTGAAGCCATAGATTGATCCTGGCACTTACTAGGTCAGCCAAACTCAAGAAACTGAGGAGAGCAATTCAAGGTGACTGCTACCTCATGGGAGTCCTAGAGAGCCAACAGAGAAAAGCAGGCACCAGTCTAGGGACTTAGAGGGGATGTTTTACACGTGGCCTTTTCCTGCCTGTGTGGGGTGCTTTGGGGAGCAGACAAAACCATTAATTGCTGCCTGCAGTGTCACTATAGTGACCAGATTTTCTCACAGGCCTGAGAGTCCATTCTCTGAATGCACCCAGCAAGTGGTAAATATTATTAAATCAGACTAAACAATTGAATGTTTCTAATTTTCTGCAATGAGTGTACATTCCTGCAGAGTTTACAATCTGTGGTACAATTATATTAAAATAAAAGTGTGTTCATGGGACTTATATGGATTTTGCTGCTTTTTCTCAGTTCTCAATAGAGGAATCTACACTTGGATGTCTGTCTGTTTTCTCCAGGCATTATTTTAGTGAAATTTATCCCTTTGGACAAAATTTAACTTAGATAACTAAATTTCTGTAACTTTTCCAAATTGGTTGTTAATGGCAGATTTTGAACATTGCTTCTCTTACTGTGTTTTTGGAATTGGGTTTGGGGATTTTTTGTTCCTTTGTTTATTTCTGTGTTGGTTTATTGTTTTTTTCCTAAAGATTTGCTGACTGTCAAAGAGAGCAAGCCAACTCCTGCATACCCAAATTCCAGAGGTGAAAAATAGGAATGCCAGCTTTGATTGTTTTGTTTTCTAATCAAGTTTTTTTTTTAAAAAAAGAGGTAAAGAGAAGCAAGAAGTTGTGTCTTTCTTGTCTTTGTCCCTCTGTCCCTCTGTCCCTCTGCTCCAACTTGCATAGTCAGACATTCATTGTTTTGGCTTCTGGTGTCTTCATAATGATGTTCCATACTGCTGTGTATTTACTGAGAAAAATGAATCTTCATACCTTTCAATGAGACCTCTCATTGTTCCTTCTCTGTTATATTAATAGGCCTCCCTCTTCCTCTCAGTGATGCACATACTGTATGTTTATAAGAATAAGTAGTTATCCCAGTAACCAAACTGAAACCCAGAAATAGTTACTAGGGGAATGGAGCAAACAGCAACCAGGTGTTTGATTAATGAGAAAATGACAGCTCTGGGAAAATTCACAATAGTGCTCATTATTATCAACCTTCTGTATGGCACTCTTCTGAAGATCTGAGACTTTGTGAAAAAACTCGATGGGCAATTCTGCCTCAGCTCACCAGCTTTCTTGAGGCATTGCATTTCCATTGATTTTACAGATGTCTCTGATACTGTTCTCCTAACTGAGGAACTTTGATTGCTACTTTACAGCAAATTTGGTTGGTACTTTAATCTGTAGACATTTTGGTGTCTAGTTCTTTGATGCAACACAGTATACCCCCTGTTCAGGAAACTAAGCATTTTCTCCCTAGTAGTCATGGAGGAGAAAGAACTCTGGCATATGATAGACCATTTTATTTTGGCACTCCTATGAAGGCAATAAGAAAAAGTGAAAAAATTTTACAGGAATTTTATTTATAAACTTAAATACAATACTGAAGTCCATTACTGTTTAAAGAATTTTGCATTCCAATATAAGAATGAAATCAAATAGCTCATTTCAGCTAAACAAGATGCTGGTCATCCTCACGGAGACATTCTTAAAAACATATGTCAGGCTTAAAAAAAAAGAAGAAATTGCATTCCAAAAGAAGAAAGTTTCAATGTCCTGTGGCAATCTCAGAAAAATATGCTTTAGGTACATCAAGTAATTAATGTCTCTTATGGCACTTCAAAATTGAAAGATACTGCAACTTATTATTTTTAGTGTATTTAATTGAAGATAAATTCCCTACAGGGGAAGAAGAGCTCCAAACAGCTTGATGGAATAATATTGCATGATTTTTATTGTAGTATCTACCCACTGCCAGAATCATTGCTAACAAAGTACTTTGCTTTCAAAATCTCAAGAAGGAAAAAATCTTACCAAGTGTGGGTGAGCTGTAAAAATCTGACGTTTGTTGAACCCTTGGCTAAATAGTGCCAAAGGAAGTATAAATCAAATATTTTGCCTAAAATGGCTCTTTAACAAAATTCCTCAGAGTCTGCTGTAGATGAATTAACAAACAGTTGGTTGCAGAGGGAGATCTCTGTAGATGGCATGCTAATGAATTCTGACAAGCTGAATGGTGCAAAGATAATGGGCTGAGCTGCCTACTGACTGTAAAGCAGAAGCTGATTAAGGTTAAGACTTCAGGAAAATACCCTCCAAAAAAAATGGATCAAAAGGAACAATTTGACTTAGGGGCTGAACTGCAGGGGTTCAGTTTCTCGATTGATGTGTTAGTCAAATTCAAGCATCTGAAGTTTTACACCAGTATCCTGACTTGCTCCATAATGATTGTTCTAATATTGCCATTCACTCTTCCTTTCCAAATATGAAGGGTCAACCAACATTTACTTCATCATCTTAATACTGCCCTTGAAATAAATTCAGATTCAATTAGATATAGAGACTTATTCTTTCATAATTCGATGGAATCATTTTTTAAAAGAGAACACCTGAAATTAGATTTCAGAAGATGAAACAAGATTAAATAACTTTAGAAATAGGAAATGTTACACAGATTTTCTTCCAGAAGAACTATCATTAAAATCATGGCTGATAAAATGAGGACTTTATGAAAGAAAGGTGGAAAGACATGTTTTTAAAGGTTGGAAGACTTTTTTCAAGCCTATATTCACTGAAAAAAATATGCAGTATGTGTTAGGTAGAAAAGAAAGTTCTGATTCTAGAGATATTAATTTGTTTACCTTATGCACAAAACAAATTAATTAAATATCTCAGAAATCAGCAGTAGAAGAAACAACCCTTTTTATGCTCAGCAGAATGAAAAACAATCAAAAATGTATTTTCTTTCCCTTTTTTTTCCATGATTTTTTTAGACGTTGCCTGCAAAAGGCACACTTAACTGTTCTAGACAGTGACTTGTGTAATTATCCAAGGTTGGATTCTCTTATCTTACTCAAGTATCAACAGACCAAGGTGCTTTTCTTGGACATGATTACTAAGACCAAATAAATTCTGAAAACCTAAACGAGGAAAAAGGAAACAGAATCTGAGTCTGAAAGTGAATTTGGCAACGTATCGAACTTAGCAAGCTTTCACAATCAGGCTCTGCAAAATCTGAAAGAGTAATGGATCATTAACATCAGTAGGGTGCTGGAAACAACTTTCAGGGAAAAAAAAACCAAACTAAACTTTAGCAAGAAGATAAAGATTGTTTTCAACACATAAGTATGGAAACTTCATTGTTAAGTGATATCTTCCTGCTTTCAAGCTATAGCAAAAAAACCCCTATCTTTTAAAGAAAAAAAAAAAGTAATACTATTCTTTTTTTTTCTTTTTATAATAATAAAATTATAATCTATCTTGAAGCATAACAACATAATATTTGAAATTAAAGATTTTGCCTTCAAAAACTTTAAGCACCTCAAAATATGCAGACATGTTTTGCCATAAACCTCAATAAGATGATTCTCATGATCCAAAGTAGATTTCTAATTGGTCAAAGTCTTTTGAGAATTTTCTTCATAAAGTCTTTGGTGAAGGATAATGGGCAAGTGAATATTTCTCATATTATGTTATTGGAAAAATGATTATGTGTTTTTAATTTTTGTGTGCCTCACAGACATGTGACAAAGATAGACTCCTCAGAGATTGATTGTGATGCATTTGAGTTCTCTTCACCAATTTCACATGTCGTTAGAAGCAGGAAGAGAAACAACTCTGAAGAGAATGAGAAAGTAGCTCCTGAATGCATAGATGTAAACTCAGTTTTTACTCCATAACCTTACAGCACAGAATTAAGCAGGAAGATTCTGAAATCCAGTAATGAGCTGACTGAGGAGATCCTTTTTCAGGGTCATGTTAGTAGAGCTGATCCTGTGTTAGATAGGATAAGAGGCAGACTGACTCCTTGAAATTTTTACAACAGCTGATTTCTCTCATCCCTACAGAATTTGACATATCCAGTATTTTGGCAGCTATTAATGCTGCCTTCTGCATTCCCCAAAGACTAAACAGTTGAAGAGAGATGGAGTGGAACAAATCAACATTTCCAACTACAAAAAAAATTGTTAATATATATATATATTTTAAGTACCCAAATTATCTTTTTAAGGTCATGTTTATACATTGCATTCAGTATTCAAAAGCCATTGTAATGTCATAGATCATTTTTCAGCCACTGCTATCCGTCAGGCAGAAATCAGACAGCAATCACTGTGGCTATATAATTTCTAAACTGTTGAAAATACTAAAACACTGCTATGAGACATTTTTCCATGCTGGATAACTACAATGCAGATGGAGTCTAGGGAGACTTTCTGCTTCCTGCAGTTGTTAATGATATTGTTCACAAAGCATATACAGCAGGCAGATTTGGCTTGACAGTCCATGAGGTAGGAACCTCATTTTGTTTCTAAAGAGAAATGATGTTCCCTTATGACAGTCACGCTCTTGGAAATTTTGGGAGAAAAGAGTTCTGAAAAAAGTGCCATTTAGCTTAAAAGATGTGATTAGGGAAAGGAATCACTGACACAAAACAGTCAACTTATTTTCTTGCTGGAAATGGTCAAATTTGTCATTTGGGATCCATCCATTTGCCTTCAGAAACCAGAAAAACCCCAGGCTGCTTCCTAACATTCATAAGAGCTTTCATATCAAAAATATTGAAATATGGGGTAAAATGTAAAAGCACCTGGGAATTAACTTAAAAACAACAAAAACATATGCACCCCAGAAAATTTCGCTGAAATTTCTTTCTGAACTTTGGGCTGCAATTGATGTACACAGCTTTGGCCTTTCAGTACTCAAGAAACAGCATCACAAACTTTATTTTGATGAAAAGCAGCTGCCTTCATTAACATGACTTTTGTGACAATTCAAGCAGCTAAGGATAAGCCAAAGGGGAATGCAGTGTGTTGGAATAAATTTTGATTTTAGATAAATCTGTAGATTTGAGTGACTGGAGCATGGGCATAGGAGGCATGTAGACACAGTGACATAAGAAATCCTTCAGTTACTATTGCTAGAAAACATGTCTTAGGAACTTCATCTTGAATACTTTGTTTACCAGAAGAAGAGTTGAGTCACTTGAGCAGAAAGTGCCTTGAGTATCTGGATAGAAAACAAAATGCTTTTGCCTCTTCTTCCCAAGTATAACTGGCACTGAAGCTATTTTTTCTCCCTAGATATTTAATACACCAATCATGATCTGCTTTTGTGGAGGTGCTGCAATAAGATGAAGAGAGAACTATCTGAAGTAACTGAAGTATTCTTGGGACTTGTCGCAAATTTAGTGTCAGCACTGTGTTTGTTTACATTTGAATCTTAAGTTCAGTTTAGGCAAGAAAGAAAAAAGGAAAAAAAAACACAAAACCTTCATAATGGCTTTCAGTTCTAGACACTCCAGTAGTGACATACATAGCTAAGCGTTGCAAAAGCATTTCCATATATGTTAGCTTCAGGGATAAGCATTGTTTGACTGGGGCATTCATATCCTTCAGATGTTTACATGTTTAAATGGATCTGCCCTGAAAAAGAATGCTGTCTGAAAAAACCCAAACCAGAACAACCCATCAGCAACCACCTTCCACCTTCCTCACTTGTACAAAAAATGCAAAAAAAGAAAAAAAAAAAGAAACTTCATGTGAGTCCTCTCTGAGGTGACTATATTTGAAAGACAGCAGAAACTGAATTTCTAAAAAAGTCCTCACAGCAGACTGTAAAGCCTTTCCTACCTATCCAGGTTTTTCTGAAGAGGAGAGTCAGTAGCAGTCAGCAGTTTCCCAGTCAGTAGCTCCCAAAACAAAAAAATCTTTTATCTCAAGAAGAGAAAAAGAAAATCAATAATAGTTACAGATCTTCACAACTCTATGCTTGCCCATAACAGTACAGGAGGGATGTACACTGTACACTCTTCAGCTGGAAAGTTTTATCTCAAGAATGCTCTTGTGAGTCTAACTTTCTTGATGTTTTCTCTACTCCAAAGCTGGTAGAAAGGTATTTGCTTTCTACCTCTCAGTTTTTCTGAACTTCAGTCTTGGTGTGTCAATAACTTTGACCTGGGGAGAATTACTTGGGGCTGGTTGGTTGACACAAACACAACCCAGCAACGTGCCCCTGCAACCCAAAAAGCCAATCATGTCCTGGGCTGCATCCAAAGCAGCATGGTCAGCAGGGCAAGGGAGGGGATTCTATCCCTCCACTCTGCTCTGGTGAGACCCCACCTGGAAGACAGCATCCAGTTCTGAGGACCCCAGCATAAGAACAATGTGGACCTGTTGGAGCAGGTCCAAAGGATGGCCACAAAGCTGATCAGGGGACTGGAGCACCTCTCCTATGCACTCAGGCTGAAAGAGCTGGAGCTGTTCAGCCTGAAGAGAAGAGTCTGGGGAAACCTTAGGAAGGCCTTAGGACTTCCAGTACCTAAAGCTAAGGACACTAACAGGAGTTAAAGATGTGGTTTTTTGATTTAAAAGAGATTAAGGAGAAAACTACCAAACTGTAGTGGCACAGACACCATACTTTCACACAACAAAATGTGGGCAATTCCACAGCTAGTAAAATCTCCTGTGAGAACTTCCGTTCAAGGTAAAAATATCAACATAGCTGAATGCAAGGGAGCAGATGCCTCTGGATTGTCATTCAATAGATGAAATAGGACACTGAATTGAAAAGAACAGTTTGAAATACTCAGTCCATTAGGTTTGAAGATAAATATATCAGCAGGTGTATTCTTACATACAGAGAGGGCAGAAAATCTGCAGCCAAAGCTATGACGATATTAATTAAAAATGAAATTATTATTGTTAGGGGTGCTGCTCTGGGCAATACAAAAAATATCACATTCTGAGAGCACGTCTTTCCCAACTGTAATACAAGTTATGGCTTCGACATACATCAGGAATGAATGATCAGCAGAGAATTCTGGAATACTGCTTTGATCAGACTCACATAATAAACAATTGACCAAACTGAGTTCATAATGGCTTAATTGTAACCCTTTTAAGAGGGAAATCTTTTTTTGGTGCTTTTGCAATGTTTACTACATAGAAGCTCAAACCATGATAAGCAGTATAAATAAAAGCATGAAATTGGTAATATTATTCTTACTGCTATGTAATTTAATTTCTGTTGTCATAAACATAAATCTCTTTCATCTTTTTCCTATGGCTTAGAAAGTACTTTTCAAAGTGATAGATAAGGCTTGTAGAAATGAAAAAAAGACTGTTTCCATATTTGTGCTTTGCCCTTAAACTGGTCACAATTATTTCAATTTTTAATTGCTGCATTATAAACAGAGGGACCACTGCAATGCTTTTTACAATTTTTCTGGTTATACTTTACAGATATGTTAACAAATCTTTGAGCCATGCTAGTGGCTTGATTTGTGGTTTACTCTGTGACCTCAGCTTTCCTACTTATTTTCTTCAGGGACAAGATTTTTCAGGAGTCTTCTCTGATTAACTTAGCTTTTATGAGAGAGAACATTTGGTTCCTAGGGCCAGACAAATGTTTTAATGTAAAAAGCTTGTTAATTCTCTGATGATAATACTTCTAAGTCAAAGTCACTCATTAGCCCTTAAAATTAACATCAGCGTGGTAAATATCAATGTCAGCAGAACAGAAACTTTCTAGAAAGTTCTGATGTCTGCAATTTAAGTGGCTAAGACTATAACTATAGTAGCAAACAGTATTAGCTTTTCTTTTAAGTGATTTTAAAGCTATGCCAAGCCTATATTTTATGACTACTTTATGGCTGTCAGTAGAATTTTCACACATGCATAGTCACCATTGACTGGTATTTCACCTTGTTTACAAGGACATAAGCAACATTATTAGAAGTTTAAAATTTCACAAGCTAAAGGAGACCAGTAAAATTTACTGTAAATCTATTCACAGATATCCTGCAGTCTTCTGAACGTGATCATCAGACATGCTGGTCTTAAGAGAAAACAGACAAGACTGCCTGTAAATAAGCAGCATTTTAAAACAATGTTAACTTCACTGATGGGAGCAATCTAGCAAGGAGTGATGTGTAACTCAAGCTCATCTCCTGCTTATGGCAGAGTACAGCATCTTCTGTGAAGTTTCTGACTTCAACAGTATGGAAAGCTATGGAAGTGTGAGAGAAGAGATGACATTTACTCCACCTGGTAAAAAGAAGATTTAGAGCCAACTCTGTGAAGAATATCACAAGCTTTAGGTACCGATGCAAAAAGTGACAGAAAATATATTCTGGGGCATATTAGACATTACTTGAATTGTCATTCGAGTGAAAATGTCTAAATGTCTTCATTGAAGATAGGAAATATGAGGCAGAAAAGTCAATTAAACAGCATGGCTAATGGGGCTGACATAAAGCTAAAAGAATTCACATGACCTTTGGAACTTGTATCACTAGTGAATGACCTTCATGATGCACCTAGATCAAAAGGGACAGATGGACATAAGAGTTTTAAACAGTATTTCATGAAAATGCTGGAAATGAAAACGTTTTAGAGGGAGGTCAGAGTATCCAATACCTGTAATCCAGTAACAAATGTTTAGTTACAGTTGTACTGAAAAGAACTATTCTGTAGTTGAACCAAGGATCAGCTGAATCACAGTCTCGTGAAGTCCCCTATCTTTGCCATCTAACTGATGCCTCTCAAAATGATACATCTTGGAATAATCCCAGAAAAAAAATAAAGCAATCATCCCCTAATGTTTATCTTCATTCTATCACCTCTCCCAAAAAAAACCTGTGCAACTTAAGTAGGAAACTGTGTCAGTACATGATCGTGAAAAAACATCTAATTACATAGATAATTTCACTTTTTGAAGTTGTATTGGACATATTCACTGACTAAAACACTTTTGTAAGCAAAAGGAATTTATAATGAAGGGTTTTTGAGGAAAAGCTCAAGTGTTTCAAAGTTATTAATACATCATGCAAAGTACATTTACAGAATTTAACAAGCTGCACAAAAATTTTTTAAAAAGGTATGGGAAGATGAAGACTGATTTGCATACTGACAGACCCATAAAACACTAAGAAAAAGAGCAGGGAGAGTAGAAAAATTGAAAATCAGAAATTAATATGTGCAATGACATATCACAGAATATACTGAGTTGGAAGGGACCCACAAGGATCATTGAGTCCAACTCCCAGACTCACACAGGACAACAGTCTGCACAACTGACTCTATGCAAAGCCACAAGTTTTGAAGTAATGGGTCACAAATTTGGGAAATAAAATCACAATTTGCCATATTCAGAACAGGTGGCTTACCCCAAACAAAAATTCACAAATCTCTGTCTCAGCTCTAAAGTACTACAGAATAAATAACACATATAGACCTTGGAATTCAGAGAAATTTAAAATCTTTCAGAGTATTTAGAAATTTTCCCAAGCTTTTTTAAAGTGACTGAAGTCAACATACTGTGTTATGGATATGCACTTTACAGAGGTAATAGGTCTCACATAGGTAAGATAGTCTGACACTGTGATCACCCAAAGTGAGACAACCTTAGTGGAAGCAACAGTCCAGAATAAGGATACTTCTTAATACTTTCTCTCAAAAAGTTTTACAGCAGCACTAAAGTTGAAAAGCTTCCTTTTTGCTATACCTAAATATGCTAAAGTAGACATGGTCAGAACATGCATCCATTACTCAAAAAAAGCTCATTATGCAACATCTGAAATTCTTTGAGGGGCTGTGGGCATTCCTGAGTATTGTATATTTGTCATTCATATGCTCCTTTAAAATATATAGAAGTTTTAGGAAAATGGACTTTGGCCAATAGATTCACAAATACAACTAGAAATGAAAGAACCATAATTAATGTGAATTTGACATGACAAAGGTTAATAGCACAGCCCTAAGGCACCCTCCCAACTACAATTTGTATTGATCTTGAAGACTCTAACACAGCTATTAAGAAAAAAGAAGAGTCTATACACATAATTTAAGCAACACTTAACATCAGATAATCAAATAGGTGATGCATTAACTGTTAATTAACTGTTCTGAAAAAAGAAAATGGATATTTACCAAAAAAAAAAAAGCTAAACAGTGCATGCTAGATTTAAATATTTTTTTCTTATTCGTTCTGGAGATAAAATCAACAGTGAATTAGTCAACACTGATAAAAGAACGAAAGAGACTAATTCAGGGACATTACAGGCAATAGCTAAAGACACAATGCAAATTCAGAGGGAATATGAGGAGACACTGAAGAAGGCAAGTGACAGAAAGCAGAAAGATGGATCAGTTGACATTGGCAATTTAGTAAAAGAAATGAAATGCATTAATTATATGTTCTTTCTATGAAAAACCAAGTTGGAAGAAAAGCTGCAGTTATAGTTATAGACAGACAGTTGTAAAATAAGAATGGAATTGATTTTCAGCTGATAAGAAATTACTTAGCATTTCATACGCCTCAAAAAAATGGCAACAAACATATAAACAATAAAGGTCCAAATAAAACAGAATGATGTCAATTCCAGATGATATTTAATTTTCCTGGAAAATGCTTCCCAAGCTATACTGAGCATTACTCCAGTTAAAAATTGCTCATAAAGTCATATTCCTATTTCAGTTTGTAGAGAAGGAAATTAGGAGGTCATGGTAGTCATTTTTCTTCTTCAAATACATGACTAATTCTGCCTACAACTTTCCTACACATAACTGCCTGTTTATCTTAAATCAGCATGTGATCTAATATCTTTCTTGTTCTGGACCAAATTTTTACAGTGTTCAAGTCTCACTGAAAAACTGTAACAGACTCCCACAGAACTTTAGAGGCTCTGAAAACTAAGTAACTCTAAGATCCTTTGGCATTGGCGGCATCTTCAGTTCCAGAGCCAAAGGCATAAAACCCTATTAGGCTTGGACAGAATAGACTCCAGGGAATACACAGGACCTAAAAATGAGAGAAACTACTTTTAACTGCTGCTGAGCCCATATTTTCTAATACTAGAATTCTGAAAAGAAAAAAATCATGGAATATGGTTGGAATATTTTGTTCCACACTTAGAAAGGCCTTACTCCTATTATTTCATTACATACTTCTGTCACCTATTTTGGTGTCAATAGTATGCACAATGCATAAACTCTTACTGCTTGCAGGGCTTTACAGAGTTATCAGGGAAATCAGTTTAGATCCAAGCAATAGTTAACTGTATCAGTAAAAGCCAATAATAACAGAAAAAAACATGCAATGATTTTTTTTCTGGATTCCCAAAGCTAGCAAATGAGAATTTTAAGTTCTTGTGAATTTCAGATTCAGAGTTATTCTACCATTTGCTTCACTTCAATGAGATTAATTTCACAATTCCTATTAATTCCTTTCTCCATAACCCCTCCTCTCTGAACAGTGCCAGTACAACATGAAATTTTGAAGGCAATGCTGATTCACTAAAATAAGCCATCTGTCTGGACAATTAATAAAGCATTAGGTACTGGTTTAAAAAGTTTAACTCCAAGCAGACTATAATGTCCAGTGGTCATAATCCAAAAAAAGTTGAACATTAGGACTCAAGAAACACTTGTCAGTAAATCTTAAATGCTACATTTCAGATCATTCAAATTTCCCCCCCCTCTCCTTGCTATAAAATTCCTGTCCTTTGAAATTGTTTTGACATGTTGCATTGTTTCTGTTTTCTTCCAGATACTACTAGTAGAGGACATTAACTAGAATGCTATCAAGCCTATCTGTACATGTAGAAAAGACGTCACAGCTGAACATTCCTCATGTTTCACACTGATTCATAAACTGAAGGGATTTGATGTAGATGCAGAATTTATGAAGTTATAAAGTGAAATTTTCAAAGTCATTGTTTCCTAAATGTAATCACAGTTTAAAATGAAACTTTTGATATAGAAAACACAGGTAGAAAAAAATTGTCTGGGGACTCAAAAAGCAAGATCTATGAGAGGATCAAATGAAATGAAATTAATTATAAGCTTTGGCTGGGAACAAATATGGAAAAACATTCATAACAGATAGGACAAAAAGGACAGTCCTAAAAGCAAAAATCTCAGGGAGAACAAGATGGGGGTCACGCATATGCAAGTGCTGAGAAATTTAGTATTCAACATATGGACAGAGATTGAAAAATAAAGGTCACATCTGAACTTTGAGTATGGATACGGAGTCAATGAAATCTATGGAGGACTGGGAAGATGGTTCTGGAAGACAGTAATGTAAAAGGGCAACTGATGCCCTTTCATTAGAACTTCAATAGAAGATTTTTTAAGTCTGCTCTTCCAAAGGAGCAAAAATAACAGCATTGGAGAGACTGCTGCCATTTATTGTTGAAGAGCTGGAAAAACAACCTAAAGTTGCTTAACACTCTGGAGAAATAAAGGGCAAGAAGAAAAGGACAACATTAACTATGCCTACTAGTATGTATTATACAGAACTTTAGGGCATGCTGGATAGCACGCTGTTTTGTTTTAGTTATGGGCAACAAAATGTTTCATTATCCCCGTCAGATAATGATCAGGTAGAAGAACTGAATCAAATGCATTCCCTTAACAGTGCAATCTGGGACAATCAGAAACCTAGTGGAAGCAAGATGTTGTGAACAAAAGACAAGGCCCTTCTGGAAAGCCTCTTTGTAACAAGGTTCATGGTGGCAGCAAGTTCCATGCACATCCATTTCACAGACAGTGCAGATGTATCCTTGAGTAGATGTACTTTTCAGCATAGTGGCTGAGAAGAATTCCAAGTTGGAGCAAAAAACAAAGTTGAATAATTAAGTTCAGGGCAAACAGGTCAGGGTACTTATCAACTCTATCAATACTTATCAACTATACCTATCAAATGACACTAACAGCAAAAAACTTGTCCTGAAATATTCTGGACTCCGTAGGGTCCAATTTCTTTTCCAGAAGCAAGAGAAATTAAAGAAAGCAAGAAAGAGAAAGAACAGCACCATTTTAAGGCTGCTAGGAGAATGACACCCCGAGGACTGAAATGGCCATGAATGAATGGAAGTTTGCAGTGATGCCCTTTCTGTTCACCACGAGCACTGTAATTACTGCAGCTGCAACCACTGGGAGTGGGGTGGGGCTTTCAATCCTGACAG
>VZTN01002299.1:38228-50286 GCA_013400515.1 Erpornis zantholeuca | reverse complement strand
GTCTCTGTTATGACAGAGAGACTCCAGCCCCAAGCAGTCACACAGGTACACATGCAGAGAGCAATACCCTACTTCTAATAAGCAGCTCCATGATGACACCTCTGAGATGATGGCTGGGTTTAGGATTACAGACTAATGAGTGCCCTACTGTAGCTGACATAATAATTTAATTTTTCCAGTTACGCTGCATTCCTAATTTGTCAGAACATATGATTCTTTTTTTACCTCAGTATAAGTAAGAATTTCTGAATATAGAAGACACAAAATTTTACTTTACAGATGATCATTAGACAGTCCCTTATTTCCAGTGTACTAAAAAGTCAAAATTTTGTGTTTCTATAAAAAGTATTTGATCACATGCTGAATTTACATTTATCAAATGATTATGTAGAAATGTTCCAACAAAATAAATCCTTAAAATAATGCTGGTAAATATGTCTTCAGAATGAGTATTAGCTTAAATAAAACATACTGGACCTGCCTCACAGCATTACTACTGAAAATTTCATTTACTATGTTGGAACACCTGTATAAGAGAGTGGACCCAAAAACAACACAAGCAAATTCATAATTTTGAGATTTATTTGCAAGACAAGCAAGTTTCTTGATTTTGAGCAAAGTAAGCAAATATTCTATCCAGTCACCACAAAGAATGATCAGCAATTCAAAAGACAGAAACAGACTAAATCCCAGTGAAATCTGAATTTGATTAAGAAAGTTTTCTGAGTAAATATGGGGACAGGAGATAATATGAATATCTAAATATAAGCAAAAGATCTTTGAAATCAATTCACTGCTTTGATGATAATTATGTCTGCACTAGAAAGATGTTCTCAGGCAGTTTTACCCCAGGAAATATTGTGGCAGCAAAGCCCTGCCACTGCAATAGCTTGAGAAAAGCAAAAGAAAACACCCACTAGAAAAGCTTGCAACAAAAAGATGCATCACTCTTGTGACAGATGGGATACCCCAGTACAAAACAAGCACCAATAACAAGCAGATTGCAAATTCTACACCCACTAGGTTACTTAAACTTATCTTGTACTCCTCTTTTTTTTTTTCATTCATACTTCTGCATGCTCATGCTTGTCAGATTCAGCCACATCTTTAGGTCACATTGCAGGTAACAATAGCTGCAAGTGGTATGAACAAGGTACAAGTGCAAGCTTTGCACAAATGTATATTCTGCCCTTGATTGTCACAGATTATGCATTAGAAATTCTTACCAGGAATAATTAGAGAAGCATTGCTTTGTTTAAAATGCTAGTATTTATAATGCCCCTAAGAATAGTGCAGCATCTCAGAATTCTATTTTTACAGAGTGCATAAATACCAGTTTTGACAGAATGCGTAAAGGAGCCCATGAGGGAGAGACCCAAGTCAATAACAACTCAACAACAAGAGCTTTTCAGAAAAAAACTGATACCTACACTCAATGGAAAAATGTAGGGAAAAAAACAAACCAAAAAATTCAGCAGCAAACAATTTAGCAAGAATAGTGCAAAGTTGTTCTTCAATACAGGAGTGGTCATCTTCATGCCATCCTCAGCATAATACCCAATGGGTACGGATCATCCAGAGAAAAAGTGCAAATGTATGATGAGCAGAAGCACCAAAAATTCATAGGAACTTGCAGAAGTAATTGAACAAGAGTATGTCAGGTAAATACAAAATATTTTTGGAGATTGCCTACAAACAAGAAAAGCAGGCTGCCACAAAATTTATGAAAACCAAGGCAGCTTCCCACCAACCAACAAAATGTTCATAGTTGACAATATCATCAGGCACTGCAGTAGTGGGATGCACTGGATGGGCAAGAGAAAAAGGAATTGGAAGAGCTGTAACAAACAGTAGTATGTACACAAATTTGTGGGTAAAGACACAAAAGAAATGCCCAATTATCTGCAAAATTGTTCAAAAATCTTTGCTGCAAGAGCAAGAAAATCTGACTGCATTTTGAGCTCTACATTAGATATTTAATATATGCTAAGACACAAATTCCTGTCTTCTCCATACTTACCAGTACACAGAGGAGATGAAAAGCTCTTTTTCTGAGCTTGATGAGAATTATTTTGTTAACTCTGAGGTCCTGAAAATTTGCATCCAGAACTGTTAGAATGAGCTTGGCCAATTACGATTATGTGTATATGACACTCGCCAATACAAAAATTCCCATGGAAGCTGTCTCAATAAGCACAAATTATAAGAACACCAAAATTCTTCTAATTTACCTAAGAACTAAAGCCAGCAGCTGTGTCTAAGTGGAGGAAAGGTAAGGAAAGATAACTGTCCTCCCTCCCCTCAGGAGTGCTGAATATTCTTCTCCTATGTATGAGAGATTGTAATTTCTGGAGTATGTTTATTCACAAGCCATACACAAAAGTATGAGTTACAATGTGCCAGCAGATGCTGCATTAGGCAAAAAAAAAAAAGTTAAATGAAAAGGTCCTTTCTGCAAAAACCACCAAATTAGAGAAAATGTTTCTAGATGTATCTATACCTGTAAATTCAAACTACACAAAATTAAACAACGTTCGGTTTGAATAACTTCTGCAACATGGTAAAAACTATTAGGTAGGATTTACATATCCCTTAATATAGATGTGGTTCTGTACATACCCAAGACAAGATACAGCCAATGCTATGAAAATCCTTAGTGACAGGTGTTGGAATGTGTTATCCAACCAGGAACGGAGAATAAAATGGATTTAAAAGCACTGCATAGATTCCCAATATTATAGTTCTTCAGACAAGGAAAAAAAACCAACAAAGGAGAACTGGAAAAATTAGTGGTCACAGCCAGACTCTGAAATTTCCAAAGGAACATCATACATATATATGATGATATCATTCACAACAGAACCACCCATCTCTGTAAAGTGAGGGAGCAATACCCCAATTTACTCTGCTTAATGAACATAATAAAGAAGAGTTCCTAGAAAGTAGAAGAGGACAAATATATCAAGAACACACTTATGTGATTGTGATCTGACCAGACAACTCTAGTACAAACTAACTAGTAACTAACTAACTAGTTACTAACTAACTAACTCTAGTACAAACTGTCCTTGACCCAACTAACAATTCCCATTTGCAACCCTACAAAGGGCAGCATTGCACTAGCAATAATTGGTGGTCTCTTGTGTTTTCTTTATTCCCAAATGTGTTCTTGAAGCATCTATTTTCAGACTTAATAGCTTGCATGCCTACTACACATGAAATTGTAAATGGCTTCCTATAATGCACCCACCCCAGGATATATAGGTCAGGCACTTTTGACCCTTACCTGTATCCAGCTTTATTACAAGACTATCAGTGATCCAAACAAAAATCCTATTCCAGCTCCGGAGTTATAGAAGATTTCTCTGCTTACCACACCTTGGATTTAAGGCTGTGAGCAGTATGGCAGCCACCTTACTCCCTGGCAAGTATTGCAGACATAAAAACTGAAGCGAGACAGGCACTGACCTTGATAAGAGATTTGCTATTGATTTCAGTAAAACCAGGATTTCACTTTCAGGGAAGTTATTTCCAGAGATCAAGCATACACCTGGAGGTGGTGCTCTCTTGCAAAGGGGAAAGGTTATTTTGTAGAAAGATTAACAGAATTTGATATCAACCTTTCTTTGACTGGCAAAACAACAGCCAAGAGGTGATACTTTTATTCTCATTACAGGAATAGAGAGGTGCTAAGTAATGCTATGCAATATTGGTACAACAGCAAAAGCATAGCAACTGAATATATATATTTAGGCAATGAGAATCATAGAATGGGTTGGAAGGGACCTTAAAGACCATCTAGCTCCAACCCCCTGCTCTGGGCAGGGCCACCTTCCACTACACCAGGCTGCTCAAAGCATCATCAAACTTGGCCTTGAACACTCCAAGGAATGCAACATCCACAGCCTCACTCAGCCATCTTCCAGTGTCTCAATACTTCTTCAGTTGGAGTAAGGAAATAGGTGATTCCAAAAGGATGTCTATGAACACCTACAATGCCTGAAAGTTGCACTTGATGACTGGGAATGTCCCATTCAGTCCTGTGTTCTAAGTAAGAACTAATTCAGTAACAGAGATTCGGGGAAGGTTCAGAGATGCAATATAGAATGACAGGAATGTGGGGAAGAACCTGGTTTTAAAAACTAGATTGAAATTACATGAACCTGCATGTTAGTTGCGGCACATTGCAGTACTCAAATTACTGAAGGCAGACCTCAGCATTACACAGTTAGAGATAATCCAGAGACATCTTTAATGTATATAATTACTATAATTAAGACAGAGCATATTAATATAAAATACACAAACTTTTTTTATTTAGAGACCATTAATTCTTCATCCAAGATGAAAAAAAAACCAACTGAAGTAAATGATTCATCTGCATTTACGCAAACTTCGATTCTTCATAATATGCAAGTCCCATATTTGAAAAGTATTCCTAACAAAAATGTCACACCCTAACTGTATTAGACTCTTTTACCTGTGAAAATGAAAACACTTTCCTCTCCCAAATACCGACAGGGAGATGAATGTGCCCTTAGGAGTCAAGTTAGCCTAAGGAGAGAAAACTCTTCATCAGTCATTCTGGAAAACAGAAACGTAACATGAAATCTGGGAAAATGGGGAAAAAATACTCATGATTTTTTCCCAGAATGTGAAGATCTGGTGAAGCTTCTGCTTCCAGATGGTGTGACTGGATACCAGCTTTCAGAGCCGATTCCTGTACTCATGCCCATTCACCACTTTGGTTCATCTCTACAGAGCTGGCCGCTTTGGCTAAATAGCAAAGTTCTAGCAGCTGCACCATAACCACAATAGGCTTATACTTGGTGTAGCTGAAACAGCTGACTAAAAAAGAAGTCACATTACTGATTGACCTCAATACCAAGCACAGAGCTGATCTCTGTCAGCACAGGGGCAAACTACCTCTGCTCCGTAACCTCTCCCTGAAGATAAATTAGTTTTGCTAACCTTGCATCTACACCCAAAAAAACTCCCCACAAACAAACAACCAGCCCCAAGGTGATGTGATCTAAATATACCTTACATTTCAGCACCACATGTAGAATATCATGTACACATCATTCTAAATGGGGTTTCTGTAGGCCTAAGTAAAAAAAGTACATATCCAGTCCAACTTAATAAAGGTAGCTGAAGAGTGAGTTTAAAATTGTAAACTGAACAATATAATTAATCTGAAACTATCCATAAACCCTTCTTGCTTAGTATGTATTTGACTAGAGAATTTCAGTGCTTGGTCACACACATAAGTGTTTAAAATCCACTGCTTCTATTTTCTCTCATTTTAGAGAACAGGGGTTCTTAGGATAGGGTAGAGAGTCCAAATGAAACATTGAAGGACTTTTTTGGAATTCTAGCAATGGAAAAGATGAGACCTCCGCCATTGAGAAGACCCAACCCACCACCCTGCCCAAAACCTACACAACCAAACTGAAGTCCCCAACTCAAGCACAGCATTCTCTGATATCATCAAGAACTGAATTTTTATGAAGACCAGTAGTCTAATACCTATTCTTCAAAAAGCACATATAACTATGTGATCTGGTACTGTATTAGGAAATTTATGAAATGAAAAGAATAAGCTGAAAATCTTTTACTTCTGTAGTTAGGTTTTTGTTCCAGAAGTGGTATAAGATCACCTCCTCATTAAAAACCAACAAAAACAACAAACTATAGAACATAAAACTTTTTACACATACTGCTCAGTTATTACCACAAAACTACTTAGAAGCTAGCTGCAGAAGGCACTATCTAAACACTGTAAATAGCTTTGCTCATTTCTTCCAGTTGCCACTCTAAGTTGAAAAAAATATTAGGAAGCTTGCGACATGCTTCTCATATGAATTTAAGGACAGCAGTGAAGTTCATTTGCATATTTCATCCACTCTTAAAAAGTAAGAAGTTAATCAGACCTTTATTCTGTCATTTAAGGTGGAAACCTTGGTTATCCCACCAGGTGGACCCCTGTGACTCCAGGAGAGCTAGATTTGGAAAGAACACTTGTTTAGTAGTAGCATTTGTATTACAGTCCCAAGCATTACTTAACTAGACACATTAAATCCATGTTTATTTGTTCATTCAACAAGCAAACATTGTTCACTTTGTTAACAATTTGGATTCTCTTTTCCTGAGCATTTTTTAGTAAGACCCGTCCTCTTGAAACAGAGGTCTGCAATTGTTTCTCAGGAGTGGAAATGTGGTATTTAAGGCAGCACACAGATGTGACGAGAAGAAAAACTGCCAACGGCAAGGGGGACAAGTTCTTATGGACACTGCAAAACTAAACTGTGATGCACAGCATTGAACTGACACTGCAAAGTTTTTACTGCCCTAGGAAAGCAAGCCTCACCAGAGAAACAGAACCGACATTGTCACACCAGCACTGCATGCCTACACTTGGTAGCATTTTCTGCCACTAACCTAGATTTGCTGATGATGTCTGAATGCTGGAAAGACATCAAGTATCTGTTACAAAAGAAAAGTGGCTAGCGTAAAAAGAAATAGGAAAGAGATAAGAGTAGAAGCAAATCAGAAATTGCTAATGAAATATTAAAGATGCAAAAAAAAAAACTTTGATGAAAGGGAAAACCCCTCAAAAATAATCTAAATGAGACAGCAAATAGTAGAGCATGTAAGTACCACTGTCCACTGGCAGCTAAGTAGAAAAAGCAATGCCTCTAAAAACTTCAAAATGGAGAATCTTGCAAAAAGAATAAATTGGTGAGCTTGACAGACGCATTAGTATGAATAAATTATTATTTTGAATACTCACCTCTACCTTTGGTCACTAACAGCTCGGCACCATTTAAACAAGTCTTTGAAGCAAACCTCTGATTCAGTAAAGTATTCAATCAAAACCAGTCTGAGAAACAACTTTATTGAAACTGTACTTTTTATGCTCAGTTCTGTTCAACAATTGGCAAAGCTCAGCATCTCCTCTAGACATTTTACCTTCTCCCAAACAGCTTACCATTTTTAATACTGGAAGTTATTAATTTCTGAATTAATGTTCATTGCCATCAACATCTCAGTTTTTATCAGAACCCTGAATTTGTGCTATAACTTGATCTTCCAAGTTCTCTTCCTCAAGTATTTGTCGGGCTACCATGTCTCTCAGAGCACAAAATGAAGTCCATGGATCACCTGTGACAAAAAGAATGATTTCATTAGTCTCAATTCACAACAGGAGTTTCATTTATTAGATAAAACAATCTTTACTAGAGCATTTAACATTATAACTTTAAAAAACAAAATATCATCAAGAACAATACTTTTCTGAAAAGGCTGATGATATCTCCAATCTGATTATCAAAAGATAGCTCCATCCTTATTTTTAAGATTTTATTCTAGAAAATGCATTAAGAGAGGAGCACTCTTCAACTAGATTCTTACACTGCTCAAATCAAAACCCAGGGCCAGCTTGAAAAGCCTCCAAAATTAAATTCTTACTGGTAGATTCCCATCCCTAATTCTGCAATAGTTGTGTTATTTAGCAAAGAATGAAAAAAAAAAATTGGAAGTAGCTGTGTTCCTTAGTTCTTTCAAAAGCGACTTCACTGATCTAAGAGATTTTAGAGAGATTACCCTTGAGTTCATGATATTCTTTTGAGCACTCACAGAGCTGTCTTCACAGAGCTCTTGGGATCTAAAGCAGGTGGGGCAGATTGAGCATACAAGCTTTGGGTTTTTTCCCCTTTTTCATTGCCATCTCATTCAGAAAAGTAGTTACCACACATAGGTAAGTTTAAGCATGTGTGCAGTCCTAGCTAACTGTATCTTGCTGTTCAGGGCCCTGGGGCCTCAGCCATATCAAACTTCCTCTCTGCCTTCTTCACTAGTAACAAAACAAAGTTTTAGCAACAAAACATTTGGGCGAAGGACACGGAAAACTAGAAAAAAGTAAAAAAACCCCAATATACCTAGCACAGGACAGAGATGGGTGAGAAGTGGGTGAGTGCAGCTTTCTGCCCTGATTTGGTAGGTGCTAGTTACCAACTTGGCACCACTCCCTGGATTATCCCAACCCATGTCAGGGGTTAGCAGTGAGGACAGGCACACAAGAGTGAGACTGCTGGGTCTCCCTTCTTGCCTGCTGGAGGTTTCCCTTCCCACATAGGACTCTGTTGGAGGGGTAGTCAGGGAATCTTTGGACCTCAGCACGCAAAGCACCAGGAAAAAAGCAACCCACCAGGCCAAAGAGAACAGTTTCAAAAGGAAGAGCAAGAAGTATAATTCAAGAAAACTTTCTTCATTGACTTTAAGAATGGTCCAGTCCTCCAATAACTGAGTACCCAAATCCACCTGTCACCAAAAGAACAGGTGTGTGTGGACACTTTAGTCTCACTACCAGAAAACTACTCTTCATAGTCAAAGACTTAGAACTGCCCCCTCACCTTGTTCTTGATGCATTGTTTTTCTCGGTGTGGGTAACAGCAAAGGCATAAGGATACCACCAATCACAAAATCTGCATGAAGTATTACATAAATCACTTAAACAATCACCTCAGTTTTCTGACATGCTCTGATTTGATGGTGACAGATTAAAGTAAAAATCCCACTTGTTGCTAAAAGTACCAACAGGTTTTTTTTCCCCTAAGGCTAGTTATAGCATCTTCCCAGGGTGGATCTGTTGAATGACCTTGTTTCTGATCTGTGAATATGAGTAATGGTAAACGAGACAAGGATTTACACAAAACTACTTTTTAAAGTGATCTATTCTCATTCCTTTAAAAAATTACTTATTAAAGAAGGCACATCAGTTTAAAGTTCAAGCTGCATGAATATGCTACCAAGATATGGTCATTAAAATCCTTATGCCTTGAATGTTTCCCTTGAACTTTGTTTCAAAGATTACAGATATCATAAACCAAATTCAGTCTTTGTGCAGGTCAGCTTTAAATTTTAGCTGTTCCCATTGGGACTGAATTGGCATCAGGCACCTCTTGGATTACAAAGCCATAAAAGAAATAACAGACCAGAACTATGAAACTTATTACAAGTCAAGTACATTAAATAAAAGAGGATCCTACCAGTTGCATCATCAGCTTCTGTGTCTAGAAGAGCATCTATTGAAGCCATGCTTGTGCCTATGAAGGAGTCTGTAGTATCAGACACTCCTCGCTTGCTGAGACAAACTTCTTTGAGTTACTGACTTCTCTGCTTTGATCAGTGTCTTTTACTAACCTTCTGACTGTCAGGAAGGTTACACCACTTGTTGAGAAGGTTTTTCTAGGCCTTCCTACTACTCCCCAATGCACTTTTTAAATCATAAATCCACAGGTTCAATTTGTAGTATCTTCCAATAAATATATACATAATAGAGAGTAGGACAGAGATGCAAGATGTTTTCCCCCACCAAATCCACCTTTTTGTGAAAAGGTTAAATACTCCTTATTTCTGTTAGTCCTCTCTTGCAAAGAGGGAAGAAAATCTTCAGAGAGATACATTTTCTTCAGGAGGCATCTTCTGTTCCTCCCTGACCTTTTTCCAGTGGAATTTTCATCCTGTATCCTTTTTCCTCAATAAATGTGCCAGCAAGACTTAGTTAATGTAAGTTGTTGCAAAAGCAGAAGTTTCTTTCTTATTACATGTCTGTAAAATTATAACTGCCTTTGACATTACCATGTTACAAATTAGTTGTATGTGTAAATCAGATTATTTTCAATGCCATCTCTTCCTAAATAATCTGAATTAGGATAAACAAGACTTAGGAGACTTTAGTCTTCAAACTTACAAATATTAGGCCAAGGTCTTCTAAATACTTATGCCCTTTTATAAATTTATTTGCCTGAGTAACCCATTCCTAATTGGAGGCCAAATTTAATAGTGGTGCTCATGTAAGTAAAGTTATGCCCAGTCTTAGGTTTTTGCAGGACTGGTCAAGAACACTTAGAAGACCTTTTTAAAACTTTTTCCTTTAATCCATGTACTAAGCCCCCACATATTTTAAGGAAAAAAACCCCAAACTTAAGCACTTTAAAAACTTGCTCCTATTTTTCTTCTAAATCGAAACTATAGGCTATTTACCATCTTGTACAAACTATCTGTTTGTTCTAATCAATCCTTAATTAAATCAGAGGGTAAATCAGTATCTAGTTCATGTTCCAGTCTCAAAGAATTTATGTTCAGAAGAATGCTCTATTCTCCTAGCTGTTGCCAGTTTATTGCAGTTCTTAACAGTCACTATGACAGAAAAGGCAAGAACAAGAAATGCAGTAAGAGTAAGCAAGTGAGCATGTGTTGAGATTTAGGAGGGATTACACGATATCTACAGGAGAGAGTATGCACACACACAGAGCCCAAGGATTCAGTTATGTCTCCAGAAAACAGACACCACCTTTATTTCAGACTTCACCAGACTTGTCTGTATTGCAAATTCCCCACAGAAGTGCTGAAGTACAGTTTTGCTAATTAAGGAGGATGAGAATATCACCCATTCCCCTAGAGTAACATGCTTGTCTTAACCCTTTCTCCCTTCATCTACAATCTTCCGGGGAACACGGGTAGTCAAGTGCTGACGTGCACTTCTGGAGCTGGAGTCTCCTCTCGATTATAGGCTATTGCACGTGTTACCCTGACAGCTCCAGTGAATGAATTTTCTACCAGTGAAAACAGGGAGATAACAGAGCTTTTAGAATTTACGTCAGTGGCAATCGTTGGGAGGAAAAAATTAAAACCTGTTATTCTTCATTTTGATCTTGTGTGTGGCATTCCACTATGGCTGAAAAGAACTGAAACAGACAATCCACTTGAATTACCTGGATTAACCTTAGAAGGATAAGCAAGCCACTGTTTGCCAGAGTCCAATACTCGATGCCTTTCTTAGGTTAGGTCAGAGCAAAGCCCAGGCTCAAGTCCCCCTCAGATGAATATTAAACCACTAATGAATTTAGTGCAAGTAACAATGAGGACCCCGACAGGCCAGTTGTGAAAAAAAAGCAGCTTCTCAGTTTCATTACCAGTAGAGCTCTCTTCACATGCTCCAGTATTTTTTTCAATGAAAGATGCATAAGGTTTGGAGTGCACATATTTGGTACACGTGCACAGCAGCTGGTCTGACATGATAAAGCAGAATGAATCTGAAGAAGTTCCTGCCTGTCTGACCAATAATCCATGAACTAAGAGGGATTTACTCAGTAGACCAGCACAGATTCTATCCTGTCAAAATTAGAGATTTATTTTTTTAAAAAGTGCCTAAAGCTGTTTTTGGTTAGATGTTTTCCATTCCCCAAAGACCTAGACAGCCAGTAGGACGCAAACAAAGGTGGGGGGAGGGAATCCTGCAACGTTTATAACTTCGTATTAGCTTGATTTGAAGCTCCAACCATAGAATTTGTTACTGGAGACATTTCTGTAACTCAAAGAAAATCAATCAGAAGAATAGCATCCAGCATGCACAGACACACACTGTATGCCAAGGCAGCATCCCCGGTACCGTGTCTAAATTTCATTCCTAAATACGATTTACTTGCCATTCTCTTTCGCTAGGTGGGAACTGCCGAGAGCTAAAAATAACACCAAGATTCGGTGGCAGGAGCTAAAAATACCCTTTCCCGCTCGATTACCGACTCGGCAGGAAAGACGGAGCTCTTGGCATCTGTCACAGTCTATAACCGCCAGCTGGGGATGGAGGCAAAGAGCCCAACCCCGGAGTTGCGCGCTCGGGGAAAGTTTTACGGGCAGACGAAGAGGCCACGGCGCTGCATCCCGGGGCCACGGGACCCCCACCCACCCCGGCCCGGGCGGCGCCCCCGGGCTTCCCCGCCGCCCCTTACCCGCGTTTCGCAGCTTCTTGTTGCGGTAGACGGAGAGGATGACCAGGAGGTTGCCCAGCAGGTCCACCACGATGGTGAAGATGAGGATGGCGGCCAAAGCGGAGGTCACCCAGGGCTGGCGGCGAGGGGCGCCCTCGGCCGGCGGGTCCCGCGGGAGGACGGAGCTGTTCAGCTCGCTCTCGTTCACTCTCATCCTGCCGCCGCCGCCTCCCAGGGCGCAACCGGGTACCGGCGGAGCGGGCGCGCCCGCCGGCGCTGCCTCC
>VZTN01002299.1:1081-36790 GCA_013400515.1 Erpornis zantholeuca | reverse complement strand
CGCCCCGATAAACAAGCAGACCCGGGGAGATGTGTCGGCACTACAGAGCATTCCTTCCAACTGCTTCCCAAGGAGAGCAAAGCCCATCCATCACTGGACATGGCGAGCAGCACCCCGCACTACAGAGGAGGTTGCAGGAGGAACCTCTCGGCGCCGCGCCGCAGCTCCTGGGCAGAGGGTGGTGGTGAGCACACCCTGACATCCACATCCACCCACCACTAGCCCCCGCCCTCCATCCCCCCCTTGCAGCTCTGTGCATGTGTCCGTGTAGGTGCATAACAAGTAGGTTATCAAGCTGTTGGAGAAGATTAAAAATAGGAGGAGCCAGTATCAGGGGGATATCAGATCAAGGGCAGCCACACGTGGATACAGGCAGAACTGCCTGGTCCTCAGTAGACCTCCACGGGTGTTTCATTGGACAGGGAGGGGCTGGCTGCCCAGACAGAGCTCTGAAGTTTCACAAGGTCAGGTATTTTTAACCAGAAGGTAGAGTGATGATGAGGATCAGCCCGGGATTTTGCTTCAGAGAAAGGGAATCTGGTCCATGCTGGAACTGCTGTTATTTGTCTCATTCCTGGGATGCTCAGTGACATATTTGTAATTTAGACCCACAGGAGAATGGAGATACCACTCCACCCATCCCATTTTAGTCTAGTGACAAGAGTGTACCCTGGGTCAAGGCTGTTTTGCTGGTGAGAGCAATGCTTAGGGAAGGGAATGCTTCCTGAAAAGAGGACTGAAGACTTCCTTCCAGAAAAGCCTATATGAGAGCTAAGGGTGACCCAAGCACCAGCAAGTGCCATGATATATTGACAAACCCTTGTGCTGTTGCTCTGTGTTTTGGCTTTTTTTCCTGCAGAGTGGAAGATGAGCATCAGGATGTGGGTCAGGCTGCAGCAAGAACCACCTTCCCATTCCCCACCAGGGAGTGGGACAACCTTCTCTTTCCTCCCTCTCACCTTGACAGAGACACCTCATACTAGAAAATGCTGCTTTTTAAGGTTTTGCATGTTTTGACTCACATTCTGGAGAGTTAGAGACTCTTAGATGCCACCCAAAACAAGCAAGCTGTGAAAACTGCAGGGGAACAGATCTAACAACATCAGGCTGCTTCATACTGATCGACATTCAGAGTCAGTCACACAATCTTAGAGGCAGTTTGGTACTCTTTGTTGCATCCTCTGAGGCTGGTCTCTCTGCCCCCACATTGTCTACACTTTTTCTACAGACGCATTTTTAAAGTACAACTGAGTGAAGTTAAATGACACTTTACGTGAAAGCAACATGAGATCAAGGCACAAGAACAAGCAAATTGCTTGGACTAGTCACGCCATATGATGGTAATTTAGATCAGGGTTGACTCCACTGCATTGAACAAAGTTGGCAGAGCTCTTATTACATGAAGAAACACAGAACTTCTCTGATCTGTCAGAAAAGAGTCCTGATTTGTTTTTGCTTGAGCTATGTTTGGGATGTGCCTGTTGCCCATTCTGTCTTCAGCCGAGTTTCCTGGCAGATCTTGAATTGATGTTTAGTCTTGGTTTTGGTCCCATCTCCTGTTGATGCAACCTGGCCTCTTTGGATGAGTGCTAGGCCTGAGTCATATTTTTTATCCTGTCTAGGTCTGTCAGTTGAGCCTGTTGTCAGCATCTGGCTCTGCCTGCTGCTCTTAAGTCCTGTGAGACTGTGCTCTGGTTGATGTGGGCAGTGCCTGGGTTCAGGTTTTTCTTGGCTCCTGGTTTGTTTTTCCTGTGGAGAAGCTCTTAAAGCTACACAGCAAGGGACATTAGATGAGTTGAGGGAGCACCGTACATCTGAAAATATAGGTGGTAATGTAGAAAACATGAGAAAAAATTAGCAATTCAGCTGATTCTCTGAGTAAGAGAATGGAGACTGCCTGGCAGATGAGACTGAGATGGTCAGTGACGAAGAAAATATTGAGAGCATCCTCTGGAGAAATTTTCAATGTGGTACGGTGTAGTTTTCTTCCATCAGAGGAAATAGTTGTGGAGGCTGATGACAGATAAGATATCTTGGAAGGGGCTGACTTGAATATAAATATGAGAAGGTCTTGGAGGGCTGTACTGGAACAGGGGGGTAGGTAAGTTTTGGTACCTGTGGCAGTGAAGCAGCAGCTTCTGATATCCTTTGTGTTTGGGTGCCTTTCTGTCCTTCAGAGATCCCCAGGAGCTGCATGAAGTATATAAATGCAGACTATATTCTGCTCAATCACAATAGGTATTTCTGTAGTGAAAAGCTGAAACTGTCTTAGAATTGAGGTGGAGAAAAATGAGGTAAGCCAACTGGCAGTGTGTTTCTGTGGTGAGCAGTAGTGCGGAGAGTAGGAGCAGCTGCTCATTTGAATGCTTAGCATTAAATTAAGTGGGTGCAGATTCTGTCTGGTGCCGTTCCTTACTATTTTGAGACTGTCATAATTCCCCTGTTATGCTGAAGCACAGGTATGATTCTGATGGTTCTTGAGCACTCTTGGAAAGAAAGGAAACTCACAGCCCCTCTCCACTGTGGCGCTTGGAGACGTTTTCACCATTACACTTGGCAGCCTCTTGGGGTGCTCTCCCAGCACACTGACACAGTCATTTATTTCTCCCCATATACTTGCCTTGACAGCTGTTGTTCTGTACACAAATGTTGCTGATATACCTATGGGGCAATTCCACTTCCTCAACAGCTAAACTGCTGTGGCAGCAGGTTTATTTGCAGCTCATCCCGTGGCAGGAGGTATCTACTCCTCATTACATCAGACCATTGGTTGTGATGGTGCGCTACAAAAAATGTGGCTGTTGTTCCTTCTGTCTTTTAGAGGAGTGATTCAAAGTGCTGCAATTTTGTCATGTTTTATTTTGTGATGTGTGGCTTTCTTTCCCTGACAAGTCTTTTATTTCAGTGGTTTTTTCTTACTTACAATCTGTGGCATCTCCTGCCTACATGTTGTAAGTCATAAAATAACTGTAAATTGCATCCTCTCTATGACTATCGGGTTTGGGCAGATGATGTAAGAGATTGATGGGAAATGTGCCAGCTTTTTAATTCTTCATTCAGCACTGCCTTAGAGCACAGTTTTTGTATTCAGAGAGCACTGTTATGACAATTCTTGTGCAGCACAGTCTGCTTTTGCTTCTGGCTTTGGGGTTTCTAAGGTGAGATGCCATTCACCACATGGCTGGGACCAGGACCAATGTTTTCAGAAATGAAACTACATCCTAGGGGACTTCTGTGCATTCTTCTGTCTTCTCCTGATGTATGAAATGGCCTCAAAAGGAAGAAACAGTAGCTTCTCACTGTAGAATGGCATATTATATAACTGTTAAAGCATTCTCTAGGATGATTAGAAAATTATCTTTGAAACTATGCAAGCAGAAAAGATAACTTATCTGTATTATTTCAGCTTATCTGTATTTTAGGATAGGAAAGCTCAATGCTCTATGTTGTAACTGACTGTTTTAAGCATGCTGCCTCATAATTTTGATTTGAAAGATTAATTTGGACCTAATTTTGAAGCTGGGGAGAGGAGGGTGGGTGAGGTTCAGGGCTATAAATCCTGATCAGAAGCTGATACTTTTTGAAACCCACAGTCACATACCGAAGTTGCTGAGATAGGTGAGTTAATACTCAGCTTTATCTTCAGTGGCTCCAAGACTTCTAAATCAGTGCATCTCTTGGTAGATCACACTAGGAGACCTACCTCACTACATATAGAGTGAGGTTGCTTACCTCAGACTGTTCTTCTGGTCTATTTCTTTGCCATGATCATTTCTTTGTCCTGGGATTCTTCGGGATATTGGCCCCCACAACTGCTTTTGAGAGCTGATTGATGCAGGTTGTTTCACAATGTGAGCAGTCCAGTAGCAAGCATGGCTGCTAGAGACAGGGCACTCTGTATTACCATATATGTGTGCACCAAGGAAAGAGAACTGTCCTGTTATTTGTGATTGCCTTCTGCTTCCTTCAAGTCTGCATTTATAATGTTAAGAAGAAGGATTTCCATGGCACTAGCATTTTCCAGTGTCACGACAACATGTCACTCTTCTGCCCCAAGCCCTGAGCAGTTCCACTGTTCCTGGTAGATACCATTTACTTGCGTTAACTATAGAGGTTTAAATACCCCTGCAATAAAGCAAAAGCTCTGCCAAAAGCCAGAATGTACCTGCACATTTAGATTGTTAGCTGGTATTCTTTTCTTGCAAGGCTGTTTTTATATGCCATTACAGAGCTATTTTATTTAGCAAACTCAAAAACTCGCACTGATTCCAACCCACCCATTTCTCTGGTGTTCTCACTGGGCTGACCAAATCCAGCCTGTCTACTTAATATTTAAATTTATTTTTTGGTTTTTTTTTTTTTTTTCTATACAGGAATATATTACAGTCCAGGAAATAGCATATTTCTTTAACAGAGCATACAGAATGGTTTAAAATAGAAATAACGTTCACTTTCTTGTTGTATATTTTTATATTCACCTTTGTTGTGTGTTTATTTTTTTTCCTCCTTGGCAGAAACTTTAAAACCTTTCAATATCTCCTTGTATTCTTTTATATGACTCTTTTGTCAGTCTGAGTGAATGTTTTCTTTGGCTTTCCTTTTGTTTAAATATGGGGAATAAAAGGAACATGTCTTGAATTGAAATCACTGAACTGGAAAGGGACTATAAAAAGAATTGACTGTAGTAAAGCTTAAGTATTAAAATCCAGCCAGTGCAGTTCCTACCAAGTGTAGAAAAGAAGAAAAATGCATACAGCCTCAGAAAATGTATGGAGGGGTTACAAAGGAAATGGTTGAAATGGATGGGAAAATTTGAAATTGGTAGTCTTTGACATGAAGCTAGAAGAGAATGAGCCAAGGATGGGGTTGGGTAGGGTGGGTGCTGAGTCCGGGGGATTGGAATGATGCCTTAAATGGCTACCTAGAAACAGAGACTAGACAGGAATAAAGGAATAAAGGAGGTATTTATTTGAAAGGCCTTCAGAGGTACACTTTGGGCTCCAGAAGGTCCTGCCTCAGTGGATCCCAAAATGGATGGCAGGTCATGAGTTCTTCAAACATTTATATCAGCATAAATTCACCAACCAGAACCCAGCCAATGATGGAATTTCCCCAAGCTTGCCCCCCTCTCCCCAGGATGATGGTTTACAGTTTTTCAGCCTAGGATGGTCTGGCTGTCCTTGGAGAGCAAGCTGGAGAGGCTTTGTTATGTCTGTCTTGGCATAAGAGAACAGCACTTAATGAGCTACAGGAAACTTCAGAGTTACACTAGCAGTACAGGATTTGAAAAATATAACAGTTAAAACCTAAGGCATAAGGAAGAGCTTAAAATGCTTAAAATGGAGAAGCATAGGATTATTGTGAGCAGTCAACATTCTAGTTTTAGGCTGTTAATAATGAACTGAAATTAGAGGAATAAATCTTGATTGAAATGGTTATGACACAATTCCATGATATAATGCTAAGGAGGATTTCACAATGGGCTCTTTAAGAAATGTGAATCATTTGCAATTAGAAAAACCACAAAGATTTAATCTGAACTGAAATCCTCAGATGCTGTTGTAAGTATTGAATGGTTTTGTTAATACAGAATCTCACCAAAAAAAGAATCAGCAACATAGTTGCTTTTAATTTTTTATTCAGCAAACATGGGCTGAGCCATTTTCTTCAATTTGAATATCATCAGCAAATCAAGGAAGAGATTTTTAAACAGTTTGCCTTGTCTGCAATGTTTCCAGAGACCTTTTCAGGCTTGAGTCTACAGATAGCACCTCCTAGGTTTGGGGGCTTTTCATCTGTTTGTTTCTGTTTACACACCCCCTTCTCCCCCTACACACTCACACACACACTCACACACACACAGATGCCCCAGTATTCCCAGAGCAGGCTTGGATACAGTTTGTAGATGATCACAGGGTTCATGACAGTGATTTACCTTCCCCATTTTCCTATGAAAATTACAAAACTTCCACTAATTTATCCAGGTGATATACCACTCTGAGCAGTTTCTAAACTTGAATTCTAGAATGACAGAATGTTTATGAAGAAATAGAGGCTAGAAAGACCAAATAAGTAATTTTTCTGAGTTGGCAATTGTGTACTGCTCAGCAGCTCTTTATATTAATTTTGCTTACTGCTTTCAACAGGTTATTTCATATTTCATCTAATTTATTTTTAATTTTTACTCTTTTTGTTTCACTAATAAACAAAAATTGATTTAGTGACAATTTCTGCTGTAACATTTTAATTCCCTCTCAGTGTGATGCATTAGATTTCATCCATATTAGTATTAGTAACTCCTCAGGTAGTTAAGAGTTTTGTCAATATAAAACCTAGTCACAAAATAAACCACGAGTTCAGAAAAGGTTACTTAATCTTCTCAGGGATCTCAAAGTCACCAAATGTGATGTCTTCCTCAAAAGACTAAACAAGTGACACATCAGAGGTTCTTTAGAAAGAATTGGACACATTTAGTATTGCTCAGTAATCATAAAACACTTTTGTGTTTTCAATACAGTGCTCTTCAAAGAGACAAGTAACAGCTCTGAGAAATGTTTCCTCTATGTGGAAAAGGTACAATACATCCAGGGAATAGAAATGCTGTCTCTATTACTCTGGTACCTGAATATATATTTCAGAGGCAATGATGTGTGAGAGGGCAATTCTGCCCTCAGAGTAAGAACTCGCTATTTTTTTGGAACTTCTACCAGGATACCTGCTATATTGAGATAGTTAATATCATTCAGAACATGTAAGACATGTCTCATTTCCTGTATCTGCTCAGGAAAAATCTGGAGTGGTGATGGGAGGCTGTAAAATATTACTGAAGTCAGCGGTCAGCACTGCATCACTCTGGTCCAGCTTGCTCAGGGTAACATGAACTGTGTCTTGTGATTCCTCACACGTCCTCTCCAGGGCTGATTGTATTCATTTCACCTGCTGGTTTCACGTCCTCATGTCAAGATATTTGTGTGGGCTTATGCTTATCTAATACTTAATAATCTTTCAGCTTTTTTTAGTATTTGTGTTATCTCCCTCTACACATCCTATCCTCTTGCTGAGAAATCCAGTTTGTTTGTCTGGCTTAGGCACAGTCCTCATGCTCAGCCACACAATTTCTCTTCGGTTTTGAGGCAGCTTCACCCTAAAATTTAATTTCTGCACTTGCAGATTTCATTTCACTTCCATGCTTGAATCCTCAGCCTGGGACAGTAAGACAGAGGTATTTATTAATTTGTGCTCCCTACTTTTTCAGAGCAGGCTCTTTCCTGGTAATTACTCCCCTTTTTCAACAAGAAACCTCCAATGCCAGAAAAGATGAAGAGAAATGGGAAGACAGTAAAACAGAATAAAAGAAATCAGGTGATTAATCAGTCAATAACCACTAGTTGTACTGCACACACTCAATAAGGGGATAAAATTTAAATCTTAGAAATCTGACATCATTAATCCATGATTAATTTTAAAAAATGTTTGTTTTTCTGAAATTCTTTTGCATTCTAGAACAAAATGAAAAAAAATTACAAGATGCAAATCAAAACTGCATGAGAAGACAACATGCATAGTAATGAATGTGTCAAGAGTAATATAAAAATCTTTACACGTTGAAAATTGTGATAGTTACCGTATAGTGTATTTATTCTCACTAGTTTATTAAAAAAAGGGGCCCAGTTAGCCTCTAATCTTGAAAATGCTAGAAACTGTTCACAATTATTTATATGCACCAGGCTTCTGGGCTAAGTTATTTTAAACTTCTATATAAAGTAAGAATTTATTATATTTGTAACTCAACCTGTGATTTAATACATATTAGTCTGTCATGGTCTATGGATACTGAAAGCCTGGTCAGAGAGGGATTTTTAAGAATCAGTGCAGCCAGAGCCTGTGAGAAAGTAAAATCATACCATGCAACAAGCAGGAGAAGGAATGTAAACAATCTTGCATCTGGTGTTGGTTCTGTGGGATGTTTGTGTTGTTTGTAATTAGCCAGTGGTCTTGGGGGCCATCAATCAATTAACCAATTATGTAGTCTCCGGACAAGCCTCTCTATAAAGGAGCGAGTGTGTGCTAATAAAAAAACTTTTGCCTTCTGAATCTTCTTGGAGTCCATGTCGCAATTCTCCATCCCTAAACAGCATCAACAGTGGTCAGATGATGGTTTTTTACAGCCCTTGACAAACAGGCATGAACAGTTACCTCACTCTTGGTAGAAAAACACAAAGCTATGAAAATCCTTAAGGAGTTACTTAAATTCTGAGCATGCACATAAATTAAAGTGCTAACGGAGGATGTCTTAGTAATTTTCTTCATTATGAGAGGAGTGAGGCACTGGCACAGGATGCCCAGGGAAGTTGTGGATGCCCCATCCCTGGACATGCTCAAGGCCAGGCTGGATGAGGCTCAGAGCAACCTGAACTAGTGGAAGGTGTCTCTGCCCATGGTGGGGAGTTGGAAATAGATGATCTTTAAGGTCCTGCCACCCCAAACCATTCTGTGATTCTGTGATGTACCGGGTGAAGCATTTGATCAGTTTTGTGTTGCCAATTTCACCTTATCTAAATTTTTTACCTTCTGGGAGTTCTGCAGCAATAACCTACATATGAAAGTGCAGACATTGTGTTGAGAAGTCATCTGTGCTAGGTAAAGTTATATATTAGCCAGAAAGTTTAGTACTATCAATTTCAATTATCTTGATTAGATCCACATCTACTTTGTTGACATGAGTGATTAATTTCAGCAGTGTTTTGCTACAAGGTCTGCTGAAGGTGTGTTGTCTCTAAAGTTTGGATTTTCTGCCGTTGATAAAATCTCTAGAACTTTTCATATAACTTTGATCTCCATTATGAAAAGACATACTGCTTTTAGGCTTGTTTTAAAATCTAAATATAGTAAAACATCATGTACAATTGTCATATACTTTTTATGTGATCTGGGACATAGAATAAAGCCTGTCACTATGATACTGTGCATTGACTTTGTTGAATTTATCTGAATTATTACTGAAATTGGTGTAGTGATCTGTTTCAGGGAAGCTTTTTTCTTTAGAACTTCATGCATATTTTATCTATATTTATATCATTGTGATTTCTTAGACAGGTGCACATGTCCTTTGGATTTATTTTGGAACAAATGTGTAATTTCATTGCTGAAAATGGGTGACTAACATTTTGACTCTGATTACTGTGATATCCCCCTGTTTATGTGTGAGGAATTGGTTTGTAGCCTACTGTAAGAGGTAAATGCCAATGATGCCAATCATATTTATTATTTTTTCAAGAGAAGAGGAAACTGTGGAGCTGTTAATAAGAAAGGAGATTTCCAAAGTTGTATTATATTTTTTTTAATAGTATTTAAAGTAGGGGGAAATAAAAAATAACACCTCAGAGATATTAAACACTGAAGCTTATTCTAAATTCCAGTAGCTGTGACATCATATCACAGCTATCATCCCCTAAAAAGATGTATTTTCCTTATGTTTAGTCCATTTGACTTATCTGATAAATGTTCACCATTCAGTGTTTTATATGAAATAAACTATTGCTTTTCATCTAGTTAATGGATCAAAGCAGTGTTCAAAGAAGAAAAACTCCTTTTATTAGCATTTTGTAGCAAATTCAGCTGACACAGTAAGAAAGCAATGGAGGTGGGAAATGACTTGCTCTTTTATCTGTGAGTGTAACCCAAGGTTACAGCTAGCATGTGCAAGTGGTAGTTATTGACATTTTTAATTAGTCTGTTGAGAAATTTTCTGTGCTATAGCTAATGACCTGACAATTTATTTGTAGGCTGAATCCCCTTAAAATTATCTTTGGTGAATATCTGTTTGACTAATAAAGAATCCAGATATAATACTTAAAATGTTTTAATTGAGACAGTTGGACTTGCAGCTATTTTATTGTAACTGAAGATCTCTTGTGATTTTGTGGAAGAAGAAGTAATCTAAAAGCCAGCTCCTGAGTTTTTTACTTTTCAAATGATGTGGAATAATTTGGACACAATACTACTTTTCTTGGCAAAATTTATTTAGCATTATTGACTGGTTTTGTTCAATTAGAGTCCATTTTCTTTTTTATATATCTGGAGGAAATGACCCAAAATACAAAGCAGCAAAAAGCTGTCTGCTGAATAAAGTAAAATAAAAAAAAATAAATGGCACAAAACCTGCCAGTACAAGTTTGGAGATCTGTGTGGATTTTTTTCTTTTCTATTTTTTATTTTCTGAGAGGAGATTGCAAAAGGTTATTTTTTTGAATCACAATTTTAAAGTCTTTCATGCTGTATCCATGTATCTTTGTGTATAATCTCTATGAGCTTCTTTCACTGCTGTTAACTATTCCTTCCATTTTTGCCTGTCATTTTTCAGGTGCTGTAGGTTTTTCCTTGTATGAGAAGATGGATTGCCAGGTTGACCTAACATACAGAAATATATCCATCATTGTGCCTGACATGCGGATTGTTACTTACGAAGAACAGTCTCTCCTAGCATACAAGAGGATTTATTTCTATCTCTTGCTTTGATTCTTTCCAGACATTTAGGCCCTGGTCTCAGTGGTATTTCTTGGGATCAGCATGTACTTTATGATGAGTTTTTTTGCCTGTAGCAAAGTATCTCAGATAAGAAAATGAACAAAAAAATGTAATCTGTTATAATTACCTGTAACTGTCACTATAGAGAGAAGATCCATAGTTAATAAAATGATGGTCTTTTTTTCTCTTATTGATTAAGCTGCTGAAATAATTTTAAGTTATATAATAGGTTGAAGGTACTCTTTTTCCCATGTATATTCTTTCTAAGAATAAAAACATATACTAAGGCTTATGGGCTGAGATTTTTCTATTATTTATTAATTTACCTCAATTAGATATAGCTCTGTGGTGTCCAAGTAAAACAAGTGTCAGGCTTTTTTCACTGTGCCTTTGTCTTGTGCACTGTTAGTAAGTTTTTTGTCAGTGCTACTGAAGCTTCAAGAATCACTGAGTAAGTTCACCATGTAGTGCTGAGTATCTTACTGTAGGGACTGAAAGATCTTTTGATACTTAAAAAAAATTTTGAGGAGTAAACCAAAGAAACAGTGGAAAGAGATTTGTTATTTAAATGACTTACGAAATCCTTGGCATGTTTAGGGATTTTCTTACTTCATTGTTGAATGCCTGTTGCGTCATTACAGGTATATTGAGAGTAAAAAGAAAATTTAATGCATTTGATATCACAGTGTTATTTCTCATTTCAGTGGGTTTTGTCATCTATAATGTGATTTTTTCAAAGGAAAATTCCTTTCCAAATTTTGGCTGTCACCCTTTCAAGGAGTGCTAGACTTGTTTTCAGGTGTGTTTCATTGTCATGCATTTTCTTAAAGGCAGAAAAAACTATAGGCAGTAGCAGAAGAACATTTTTATTTAAATATTTTTGAATATGGAAGCTTGAGTTAAGTACAATCTGCTTCCAATCTAGTGAAATCTGCATAAAAAACACCGATATATTGATGGAAATGATCCCACAGAAGTGGGGCTAAAACATAGGTGGCCCTCAAGGGAGAAAGCAAAGACATTTTCCCCCACTTATGTTCTTCCCCATATGGTTTTTGCAGCCATGGCAATCACTAAATGTAAGGTACACTTCTACCATGCAGCACAGAAACAGGAAATGGAAAACTCTTGAGAAAAAAGTCAGGGAAAGATTAAATTGCTGGGCTTTTGCTCACATGCTACTGATGAGTCCAGAGAGAATCTGTGTCTTATTTTATTCTGTGAATAGGGGAGACAACCTAGATTTAGAGGACTGTCGAGTGAAATTGTGTATATTTTTCCAGTATTGTAAGACATGTTTCAACGTGTAATCAAACGCCACACTTGAAAATAAGTTGGGTTTTTTTTCTTTTCTTTTTTTCATTGAGTCATCAGCTGTTCAATGTCTCTTTTTCTGTGTGACTTTGTTCAAGTTAGCCTGCATTTGCATAACCATGTCAGGTGCATGTGTGGCATTGCCCTCAACAATTGTGCACTGTGAGCTGTAGGTGCACAACACAGAGCTGAGCTGCAGGACACAACCCAGCAAATATGTTGTCATTTAAGTGCAAGGTGAACTTCAGTGTAGTGGAATTAAAACTTAGGATGAAGATGGTGATACACATTCCCAGGAAAAAACAACGAAGCAGACATACTCTCTGCAGTGGGTACTGCAGAAGGCAGGGAGAAGGAAGGGCTTGATCTTGTTTTGTGTATGTGTGGTTTCTACAAATCCCATTCTGAGTTTAGACATTAAGAACACAGTGAGTAACTGATTTGGACATATATGTTGACCAGCAAGCAGAAGAGAATCCTGGAGTTATGCAGAGCAGGGTGTGGAGCCTGGTGTTGACTGGAGATCAGGGTAGGAGGAGTTACTGGCCCCTGCAGATACAAGCAGCTTGGGTCAAGGCACAGACAGCGCTGTGACCCTGCACTGGCAGGTGAGTGTAAAGCCTGCTGCCTTCCCCTGTTAATGAGGAGAATAGTGTTTATGGAGCTTCATAGGGGAGCTCCAGGGGAACTCTGTGATCCTGAACTCCACAACCATATCCTTCCTTTGAGAAGTGACTCAGAGCCCACACAGAAGCAATGTTTGGTGTCCCCATTGCAGGAAAGGCTATCTGAGTTTTGTCAGGATTTCTTGGGGAGTGCATGCTTTGTTCTTAGATGAAATTTTGTGTGAAAGTAGAGAACCTGTATTTCCAGATGCTTTGCTTGTGCTTCTAGGCAAGGTTTGTTCTAGACATGGATGCCAGAGCCTGGAAGTTTTGCTTGAGTCTTCTTATTTCATGTATGGAGTTGATGGACATGAGAAAGAGCCAAGTCAAGGTAAATTCTCCTTTTAAGAACCTTTCTGCTTGTCAAAGTCTGTCAGGAGAGGCAGGTTGAAAAACCTGGGAGAGCTTTCTTCTCACATGAGCCCTTTGTCACTCTGTCATATGCCTTGTGTTTCCATTTGAAATCATTTTGACATACAATAATTTTCTTTTGGGAGATACTCTTTTCCAATGGGTATGAAAAAGAAAGCGCTCAATAATGTAACAAAACCTTTGTCACTGGCTAAGCAAGATCCAGCTCTTTCTTCCTTTCTTCTTTTACTCCTTGCAGATTACTGTAGCCTCTTCAAGCTTCCCAGCTGTGCTATATGTTCCTGTTGTGTTTGAATGAGTGTAAAGCTATGCTCAATAAAAGCAGATACAAAAAAAAAAGTAAAGAGAAAGAAATATGGTTTAAGGTGACTTTTCTTTTGGACACTGCTACTGGGAGAACCCAGTCTAGGAGGAAAAGAGGCAGATCTGCTGTCAAAATATGCAATTCCTGTCATGCTTCAAGGAGTAGGATCTACTTGGACAGGAGTAGTGTTTGAGACCCTGGCACAACTCCATCAGGGAGTCAATTGTCCTGATGTCAATATTGCAAGGGAAATTGTGCAGTGAGGTAGAAGAGACAGGAGAAACCCTGGATAGATGTCACATCCTCTTTGATCTTGCTGACTTTTCTGTTGTTTTATTATTAACACCTATCCTGTTACTTTAGGTAGTAGCAAACGAAGTAGTGAGACACTTAATGGTTAATCTTCTGTGTGATGATTCATGCCTTTAATAGCAATAAAATGTTCTTGTTACCATTGTGAGAGCATTTTTATGGCTCTTCCTTAGTAAGCTAGTTGTGTTCTGGTTTTGACTAGAATGAAAGATTTTTAGAATGGAATTTGGATGTGTGGCATTTGGATACATTGGGAACATGGATCTTGTAATCCTCTCCTCTAAAGCCCCTCTTGCACTTTGGGAATTGAAAAACAAAGAAGTAGATAGCTGAGCTGGAAAAGAAAATCCTATGCTATGTGAGAGGCAGTTTAAATACTAGAGATGTTTACACATCTCACTCTGGACAACTATTATATTTATGCATTTCTTAAGTCCTGGAGAAAGCAAAAAAAAAAAAAAGTAGATGAATCAAGGAAAATGGCTTGCTGCTTAAACCAAGTAAACAGCTGAATCGGGGAGATAAACCCTAGTATAAATATATATTTAATCATTAAGGAAGGCATTTTCCATCTCTTATTACCCTGTATTTTATTAGCTTTGCATTTTTCTCCAGGGCTAAGGAAGAAGTTTTAAAGTACACCAGACGAACCTTAAAGCTTAGATCAATACACACAACAGAATTCTTAAGAAAAAAATCTCTAAACTGAGCCTCAGCTCTATTATGACATGTACTAGAAGACACACTTTTTCTTGGAGAGATAAAGCAACTGATGATTTGCAGATGCTGTGTTTAAGGAGAGAGAACTTCCTCCACAGTAGAACAGTGTGACAGAGACCTCTCTGTAGTTATGAGTTATAAGGAGGAATGAGTGTTTAAAACAGGGTAGATATGGGGCAGAGAATGTATCTTTTCTTATCAAATAAAATACCTAGGAAAGGTAAAAAATCTCAGTGGGTTATAGAATCATAGCAATGCTTCACTGGTTTAGAGAATGCCACGAACACAATATTGCTGTTCATACAGAAAAATGAGAATTAACTTTTTGCCCTCTAATCGCCCTCTTTTTTTCAGCTCTTTGAAGTACTTGTCTTCTGCTCTCTCACATGGACTCCTTGAGTTGGTTCTAAAGGCTGTACAAGCAGAAGGTAGTGGAGAGGTGAGGAGCTGGATTTATCAGGGGAATGTGAGGGAATTGCAGAGCTGGCCAGTGTCGGCCAGGACAGACTATGGTACTCCAGCACAGGGCACTGAACATATCTGGTCTTCTTGATTACATTGTCTGGACACATCCAGAACTGTAGTTTGTTTGTTTGGGGTTTTTTGTTGTTATTTCTTTGTTTGTTTTTTTCGTTGGTTGGGGTTTTTTGTTGAGGGCTTATTTCTTGTTTGGGTGGTTGTTTTTTTCTTTGGTTTATTTTGTTTGTTTGTTTGGGTTTTCATGAGTTATGGGAATTTTTTAGTGGCTTTGAGGTGTTCCTGAAAAGGTAGCATCCATGTATCTTGCAAGATTGTCTCCTTGAACAGCTCTGTATCCTTTCTTATGGGCAAAGCCCTTTGGGCACAACTTAACTGTAAAGAAGTTACATAATAGCCAAAAGATTTAAAAAAAGGATATTTTTCCCGACTTGATGTAGTTGTCCCTTGCAACAACATGTTATTAAGTGTTGGTGGGTGCTCTACAAACTTATCCCATTTTTCTGTCTTTCTCTATTGATTTAACTGTCTTTTTAATGGACTCTCATTACTGTAGCCTTTTGTCCACTTCCATCTTTGTATTTGCTTTTCAAGGTAATTTTCTCTCTCTCTCTAAATAGGTATTCACTGTGCACCCTTAAGAATGCTGTTACAATTCAGTAAAAAGATATCCTTCGTGGTGGAACAGAGTATTAGCAATCACAGCAAAGAGCCGATGAAACCCCAAGGTGCCGCTCACGTTTAAAAAGTGATATGGACAAACAAACAATTTACAGACCAAAGAAATGCCCTTGTACACACCCACAAAAATACGCATGGGGAAGAAAAACCTCCAGAAAGATTTTGTGTAATTTTTTGTCTTCTAAATAAAGCAACAACTTCAGAGCATTTACTTTACAAATACTATGTTGTTTACAACTATTATTTTGCTATTTCAGGAAAACTGTTCTGCATTTGGTGTCATGTGCAACTGTACACCATATCTGGTGTGAAAGAAAATGTGCTGTTAAAAACCAATGAAGTGTATGTTTTAGAAGCTGAATCACACACAAGAGAATTGGTGTTAAGATTTTTGAGGTTTATTTGCTGGCTGACAGGACTGGAAAATTGTAAACTTTCAACCTGATTGTAAGAGTCAGGCTACATGGTGATGAGTAAACAAGGACAAAGGTGAACAATTTAAGAAAGGGCATTATAAAGTAACACATATGTACATTAAAAGTGTTTTTATTGCTGACCCAAATTTATCTGCACTAAATATAGGAAGAGAATTTCTTTGACAAGCTAGATGAGTCTCACAGGTTTATTTACCAGGGGGTAAATCTTCAAGGATAATGTGGTGTTGATTATTGTTCTGTGAAGACTGCAGATACACAGTGGCAAGAAGGATGTGTTCAAACTGGAGATTAGCCAGAGTGGGAATTTGAGCAGTGGGGTCATGGTTGAAGGGACTGCATAGAGGCTTTAAGCAAGCTGCTGTGCATATATTTGGAAGCGAATTAGTATGTCTCATTCTGACATCAGTTTCTGTCTGTTTAGATGACTAACAAAGAAAAGGGCTATGCTTTTATCTTACTGTTGTTTCTGAGCTGCTTGGGCCCAATCCTAATCATAAAAGGCTTGTTATTTCTTCCCTTTGTAATTGAAGCCACAAACTCCTGAAAGCCTTGTTTGCCTTTCCTGCAAGATTTCCATCTAGATTGCCATGTGAATTTTCCTCAGATCCTTGCTGAAAACTTACTCCTATGAAGCTTTGCATCAAGTACTGCATGTCGATATGAAGGGGTTAATAAGAGTGTGTGTCCTCAGTGTCCTGTATTGCACCTGAGGGTTGAGTAGGATTAAGGCAAGGATATAGGAAGGTTGACACAGCCTTCATTTGGGAACAAGCAGAGAGGAGAAGTTTTTTTGGGGGTAATGCATCTGGTAGAGGTGAGCTGCAAAAGGGCTGCTTGTCTGGCTGGAGCTGTGTGGGAAGTGGGAATCCTGCAAAACTGCTTTGGGGGCTGACTTGAAGGGACATGAGCCTGTATGAGAGGCCAGACTGACCAAGGGATAAAAATCTCTACATTCTAATCCAGTTTCCTGAAAAGGAGGTGGAGAAGATATGTGTAAGCATGACAAAAAAACAGATAGGAGTCCAGGTCTCACTGCTGTGACTTCATTGTGTCGGTTTTATTATTGTCCTGGAGAAGATAATTCACCACATTTTTGGATATTGTTTACTAATGCAGATTCTGGACTGACTACTGCTCCGTCACTCCAGTCAATCTGTGCAGCAGTCAGGACTGTGTGGCAGTTTTATGACATGTCTTTACTAATTTGCTTTTCAGTTTAGATCCTTGTTACCTCGGGGCAATAATGTGATCACTTGTTTCACCCTTACTGATGCCTGTTTCTCTAAAATGGGAGGAGGCACCCCTCTCTGCAGCCTAAAGCAGAAGTTTATTGGTATGTGAACAGCAACATGCACTGAAGTTCAAACTGAACAATATTCTGTAATTCTAGTTCTTATGAGTACTGTCTTGGGTGTTTTTCCTACCCAACCCAAGTGAACACAACCAGACCAGTGAACCACAACATAGACCAAAAGGCTGGGTGCAGGATCCTTCAGACTGGGAGGCTGAAAATTTACTGGGGCAAGTTCTGAAGCTGAGAGTACAACCAGAATAGCAGAGACATCTTTGAACAGATCCTTCAGGCACAAGAGACCAGCCTGGTGCTGTGATCACAAGTTGAAGACAAATTGCAGTCATTTTAAAATCCATTTATATTTTAATTTGAGCTAGGAAAAATACTTTTTTTAGATGCTTTGGAGAATAATTATGGATCAGATTCAGACTGGGGTTCCCTTACTGCTTTAATAATACAAATAATCATAAGGGAGCACTGGTCTATGTGAAGATTTCTCAGCTGCACAGTTTGATACGATCCTACGGTCTGAAATACAGTGGTCCCCTGGGTTTCTTTCACCTGTTCAGTGTCATTCAGCATCATATCCTGTATTTTGGCTATGAGTGAGGCTTGCATGCACAAGTTTTTATGTGCTTGTTTACCCCAGGGAATAGTTTTTCTCACTAATTTGTGTACTGGGAAACCATGACAATGTCCAGTTCCACTAATTCAGGCTGGCATGCCATCTGCACTATCTAAAGGTCAGTTCAAGTATTACTTGTAATTCTGTGGCCTCTTAATAAGCAGCATAGTAGTGGTACACTGGTTCCATTCCCTGGTAACAGTAGCAATAATCCAAATCCTGTACCAAGAAAAGAGATATCTCTCACCTGGAAGAAACCTAAATGTCTTCTAATTCAGGAGCTGTTCCTGTATTTCTGAACACTCAGTTTCATTACTCTGAGAACTTTGCTTGATGCTGATGCATGCTCGTCTGGATTAGAACAGTTAACAGCGGCCCCTTGTGACCGCAAGGAGAGTTTTTGGCACAAAGGCTTTCCTTAGGAGCAGCGCTGGCTAAACACGCTCCCAAGCTGCTGCTGGATGGAAAGCAGGATCAGCTCTGGGAGACGGCTCTTCTTGGTGTCTGCAAGATCCACAGCTGAGGGAGGGGCAGCAGTGTGGGTCAGAGTATAAAGGAAAAAAAGGAAGGAAAAAGGAGGAATTATGTCAATGCCAGACCACCAGCTGTTCGCACATGTGGATCTAGTCTGGAAAAGAGCCTAGAGGTAGAGTTAGGGAAGTGAAGTGCCTAAAAGAGAGACAAAACTGGAGTTCTGGAGGGGAGAACATGAGAAGAAGTGCCATGGAATAGTTTGGTTTTGAAGGAAGCTTAAAGATCATCTAGTTCAATCCCCCTTCCATGGGCAGGGAATCTTCCACTAGAGTAGGTTACACAGAGCACCATCCAGTCTGTTCTTGAACACCTCCAGCCTCTCTGGGCACCTGGTTCCAGTGTATCACCACCCTCACACTAAGTTTCTTCCTAATATCCACTGTTAATATCCAATGTTCTGGAAGGCTGGCCAGCAGCAAGGGCTATTTTGGGGCCCTGACCCCTCCAGGAGCATGCAGAGTTAGTGTCACACCTAGAACTGAACCCTTGAAGAATCTCCAAGATTCCTGTTGGGATTTTTTGTTGGTGGGTTTGCTGGTCCAGTACTGGACTTTGTAGCACTTTTGTATCAAAGGAAAATGATGATGGAGAAATGTTCCACCTTACCAAGAGCAATAAATATTTTTCCACATACTGTGTGTTTTGTGCTGTGTGAGATGCTTCTGAAATTCTCAGGAGGAAGCAGCAGCAACAGATCACAAAAGAACTGGAATTTGAGAAGTTAGGAAGGTCTTTGGGCTTGAGTTCCAGAGTTGGGGCTGCTAGTGGTTTCCAAACCTGTGCTCCATTGCCCAGTGTGGCTGTTGTGTGTTGATCTGCATTTGTCACATCATTCCTTTGAATGAAAGTGGAGATGAAGTATAAAAATGTTGATGGATAAAATCTTATTATTGAGTCGTAATTGTATCTAACACAGTTATTTTTTTGTTAGTATAGAATAGATGATATATTTGACTTTTTGTAAATCCTAGTGAAAAGACACTTCACTGAGTTTGGACTAATTTCTACTATGTAGAAATAGCAATACTTAGAAGGAACTCTTCCTCACCTATGATGCTCCCTGAAAGGGGAAGCAAATATAATTCAGTTTTATTTTATGCATTCTCATAGTCTATGTGCTTTTAAGAAATGACATTATTAACTTCAGACTGTAGTTTGGTATCAACTTTACCTGGGTTTTATATTTAAAGTTAGATGAAGGAGGGATAGCAGAAGGGGTGGTTATAGCCCTGAAGTTGTAACAGAGATTTTCAATTACAACTAATACTTCGCTGCCCCTGACTTTCTTTTAATATTTTACCCTGCAAATTAGCACATTGACAAAACTATGCCAGAGTGCTCCTGTAGCACTGATTTCTTCTGGAGGAAATAAGATTTCTTCAGTGTTGGGTTGCCTTAAAAAAGCATAGAAGGAACTTCATTGTAGGACACAGCTGACAGCACTGCCATACACTAACAGAGATGAAAAGCAATTTCAGAAACAGGGCAGTAAAAATAACTTCTCCCTTGTTCATACACCACACTGGAAACTTCCTTCAGTACAGCTGTATGAAAACTCCTGTATCATGCTGAAATGAACACTGTAAAAAACCTACCCAAAACACCCTTGGGTCAAGTGACCTTTTAGTCCATCCTGAAAACATCTTGTTTCATTTATTTAACAAAACAGTGAAGGGGCAGAACTGAAATAATTCATAAGAATTGGGAAAAGGCACTAGTACAACTCCTCCACACTTTTATTCACTGCTCCAAACTGCTAAAATGGTTTTCCTTTTTTTTTTTTTTTGAGAAATCTTGGTAAAAACTCTGTTTTAAGTAAAGGACACTTTTTTCTCCCTTCCCTTTTTTCCTAGAGCTTGTTGCTGTGTAAACCTATCTTTCAGGAAATACTAATCTGTTTATTAGGCAGTAATTCTAATCTAATATTTCTAACTGAACCTGAATTGCTGTCCCTGTTCCATAACTGTCTGGTTGACATCAGAAATGCATAGCTTTTGTCCCCTGATGTTGATTGTACTCCTAATGTCACAGTGCCCATGGGAGATCTGCTTTTTTGTTAGATAAGACCAAGCTATTTGGATTAATGTTTTTGATAATGGTCATGCTGGCAGGTGCTCTTTTGTCTCTTATGTTTGGGAACAAAGAAAACATGAAAAGACTGTACAGAGAATGTGCAAATGCCCAAACTGGTGCCATGTGATTTGATTCAGGTCTCATTTTACAAGCAGTGGACCACATTGATGATTTAACAATCTCAGTTTAACAGTCTCAATTGCCTCAATTGCTTGCTGCTGCTTCTGCTTTGAGTGTTTACATTCTTTCTTAAAAGAATATGCATCTGTGAGAAGCTGGTATTTGGTTCATCTTGCTTGGTATCCTGTGTTTGCCAGTGGTTAGTCTTCTCTCTGAGGAGGTTTCAGTTGCCTATGACTCTGAAGATCTGGGTCTCTGATCCTTAAGTGATCTAGAATTGTTGAGCCAGTGCCATATTGACTTTGATACTGTTTATTCTTGTTCACTAATATCTTTTTATTGTGTGATTTACATGTTAAGCCATTTGGAAAGCAGTGAAACAACTCAGCTTTTCCCACAGTGGGCACAGAGCCAGCGGGGAAGATATCTGCTAGTCTTGAATTCTCCAAGGTTCCTGTTACACCTTGATCTTCCACTGGTTTAATGTTTATAGTTTCTCTGGCAGAACTTTCTGCTTTTAATGTATTTTAAAATAAACTTTAATTTTTGTTGTCTGCAAATTGGTCCTCAAACACTTTTGGATAATCTTACTTGCCAGAGTTTGCTCCTTCTTTTCCTCATTTTTGTATGGTTTCCACCTCCTGGAGTTCATAGTCATCCTTGCTGTCCTGTTGTACTGTGCCATTCTCCTTTTTGTCTTTCAACTCTTGCTGAAATAAATGGCACAAGCTTGCCAATATGACATTTTTGTACACTGTGCTCTATTCCAAGAATTGCCTTTTTAGCTGCCTCTCTTGGCTCTCATTAAAAAGTTTGTTCACTTCTGTGTTGTTTAGATGGTTTTGATCATGGCAGTTACAAGTTTCAGCTTTTGATGCTCCTACAAAGCCTCATTTTTAATCTCTTTTGTTAAATAATACCATCTCTTCAGCAGTGTCAGTAGTCCTTGGGTACTGTGAACCACAAGGCACAATTTGAAAAATTGATTTGGCTCTCAGGGGCTCACGGCATGTTTTCTGCAGTGAGTGAGCTGCTGACAGGGCTGAAAGATGTGGTACATCATGTGGGTGTGGATGAAATACCCACGCAGGTGGGAACAGGCGAGACCATAGGGACCCTGCTGATCCTGAGGCAAGGTACAGGTCGAGTTAAGCTTGTGGTAAATGAACAATACAAGGAGAACATGGAGAAATCAAACCAATTATTTTGAATTAGCCTGAAAAGTTCTGTTTAGAGGATTCCTTCTTAAATTTTCTCTTCTTCTTTGAGAATCTGTATGTGTTTCTCTTAGTGGATGTCAACAGGTTACGAACCCTACTCATTTGCATTCAAAGCCATTCTCAGTTGCAAAGCCTACTTAAACACAGTATGGAATGAAATATTTTTCAGCTTTTACACTAGTCTCTGGATGGATGTGTTCAATATAACCTTCATGCTTGGAGCATCTTTTTCTGCTAACTTGGTATAGGGATAGACAAAACCTCTCTGTTACAAGCTTTCCTTAAGACTCTAACTCTCTTGAGAGAGGTTGGCCAAGCTAGACACTCCTGACCCTTTTACCTGAAGACCATTCTTTTTTGTACGGGATACTAAAATGGACTGAGTTGAACAAATTTTTGGCAGAGTGGTTCAAACAAGTAGAATATGGGGGAAGATATTTTTGCCTTTTCCCAAGAGAACTGATTCGTTATAGCCAAAAAAAACCAACATAAAGAACCCCAAACAAACATGTTTAAGCACCTCAGGGGTGCTTAAACATGCTTCATTCCAGATACAGAGAAATAATCTCTGGCATTTAAAATACAGCATAACTGTACATTTTCCTTATTTGAGAGGTGACTCAGTAATATCTGAATTCAGATACAGCTGGAGCTGAATGTCAGCCCCTTAATGCAAGACCTTTTCTCCACTTGTTTTAACAATAAGTGTGAATATCATTGCCTTCTGGAAATATAAATACTCTTGTGTGCTCGTGCTGTGGGGCAAAGTGGCTGTAGGCTGTTTAGCAGGGCTTTGACAACAGAATTTATTAACCTCACCTAGAACTGAAGAAATGGAGGAGAAATGAGCTGCTGTCCCTGTGGGATTGAGGAGGCCTAATTTTGAGTCTACCTCACTTCCTCATAGTGTTATAATATTGATTGTGGGATTTTTAAGGTGTCCAATAGAAAAGTCATGGCAGCAATAGTGATGCAAATGGATTCTAGTAGCATTTTTAAGAAGTAAAATATTTTCCTTTTAGGAAGCCAATTGAGAAAAGCTTAGAAAGGTTTGCTATCTACCAAATAAGATGGGACTTTAACTTGAGGAGCACCACTCCACATCTAGCTTGACGCTGTTTGCCCTGTCGTGCCCTCGTGCAGAGGGGTCACAGCGTCCTTCCCGCAGACGTCCCTGTTCAGGAGCCGTCCCCAGCGGGGAATAGGCACAAGCTGGTCGTGCTGTGCTGGCTCCTCGTGAGAGGGAGCACGCTCAGGAGGCTCAATGTGCTAGCTGGCGTCACCCGGAGGCAAAGAAGCAGGAGGGGCCTCTGGTGTGGGTTCCAACAGGTTTTATTCTGTGGAGGGTCCAGGGACCAAAGGCTTGGGCCTGGGGTTTGCAGGGGTTTTTATATGGGGGTAGCAAGGGAAGAACCAATGGGGTACAGGCAAAGGGGCGGGTACAATGTAGCAACAACCAATGGGGGGAACAGGGAGGCGGGAGTTACAAATGGGAGCCAATCATAAATCAAAGAGCAAAGATCTTTCTAGACTAGGAGAGGCGGTTAGGCGGTTGGGCGGTTAGGACTAGGGCGCCACCCACTGGATGGCAAGCACCTGATGGGCACTTAACTGCCACAGCCCTGAGGTGGGCTGGGCCACCACAACACTAGCTCTTGGAAAAACTTCCATACTAAGCAAGAGGTAGTCCACACTAAATCAGAGGAAGCCTCTAGGCTATGAATTTAAGTGTCTAAAATAGTTAGGACATGGCCTACTAAAAGACTTTGAAACTGTTATTAGGATATACTTTCTTGGACTTAAAGCAAAACCTCTTTCTGCCTCAGCTGCTCTCCACTTTTAGTAGTTATCTTCCTCTGATTTTCAAAATTCCTCATATTTTGCTTCTATGCATACCTGTCCCTGAGCTGGTAAGTTCCCGTTGTTGTTGGCTGTGTGTTTGTGTGGTTTTGGTGTTAGTGATTTCTTTTTCTGTAGCTGTTTTTTTGCTTTTGTTTTCTTGGGACATCAGGTGCATCTTTAGTCTTTATCTTTTCCTGTTGCCCAGATGGTCCAGCTTCCTCAGCCTCCTCCAGCTCTTGAGGTGGGCAATCAGTGAAAGATGTGCATTGGAACACTTTAGGTGTCTAATCCAACTCAGCCAAAGTCACCTCTTTCTAGGTGTTTCTGAACAGCTACACTGAGTTTTTGGAGGTGAGTTCTGTGAAATTTTAGTGGTACTGAGCAGTGTTTGGCTCTAAACCAAAAAAGGCTCAGTACATACAATCAGGCTCCATTTGTCAGGCTAATTATATTTTTAGCCTTTTTCTCTGTGAGTGGAGGTATTTTTCCCCAGTGAAAGTCAAAGCAGAAGTTCCTGTTACCAATATGGCCATCATGAGGTATTAGTTGTTTAAACAGGAGGCCTTTGAAATTTTATGATATAAATTACTGTCAGTGCTTCAAGTTCTCTAGAAAAAGATGAAATTACGAAACAAACTTTTTGATGCAGCAGCACAATCTTTCCCCACGTATTCTTCAAAGCTAAATTCAAGCTCTGAAAGCAATTCATCTTGCTTAGCGTGTTTTCCAATTGGGACCCTGGGGATTAAGGATAGAATGACTCATTCACATAATTGGACTTCTCAGGGCTTTTGCTCACATTGATGGTTTCGATCCAAGCATATAAGAATATAAGAAACCGAGAAATGACCATCTGCAGCAAAAAGTTTAGAAAGGCATATGGCTCAGCTTTGATAATGCTAAATGAGACTGTTTGCTCTTGTTCTAAGGTCATGTTCTTAATGATAGCCTTGACTCCTGGGGGGCTGCTTCCAATGCCTAACTTGCTTGTGTATGAAGTTTTAGATGTGTGTTAGCAGGTTAAGCAATGCATGTTGGGCATTGGTAATTAATAAGCTTTTGATTATCAGCAAGTTTTCTCCTTACATGAGGGGAAATAATTCTCATTATCTTTCTCTTAAACTTTTTTCTGTAAGAATAAAGCAAAGATCCCATTTTCCTGCTTTTTAACTGCACTGGATATTGTACTGTGTGTCTCTGATTTTTATTCTCCCCCACTGCAGCTGTGGAAGAATGAGTAATGCTGCCAAAATTTATGTCTGCTTCAGCATGTTTGGGTTAATGGGAACTTCATCTTTTTAGTATTTTTATGAAGGCCTGTGTGGGCTTGAAAGCCATTTAATGGTAACAATTGGCAAGAGCTATGAAAAGAAACTGAGGCACCCACCTCTTTGTTGTCAGACATGTGGAGTGTGTGCAGAGCTTTCAGTGATATGTGTAGACTCCTTGTGTGGAGGCTGCAGGCACCTTGGTGTGGATGTTCACAGATGATGTGTGCAGAGCTGTGATCCAGACAGGGCTTGTGAATCATAGAGTCACCGAAGGGTTTGGGTTGGAAGACACCTAAAATATCATCTAGTTATAAGCCCTTGCCACGGACTGAGACACTTTCCACCAGACCAGGTTGCTCAGAGCTCCATCCAATCTGCCTTTGAACACATCCAGACATGGGGCATCCACAACTTCACTGGGCAACCCCTTCCAGTGTGTTATCATCCTCACAGCAGAAAAAAAGAATTGTTTTCTAATATCTAGTCTAAACCTACTCTCATTCCCTCTTGTCCTGCCACTACAGGCTCTTGAAATTGTCTCCATCTTTCTTGTAGGCCCCCTTCAGGTACTGGAATGCTGCAGTTAGGTTACATCAAAGCCTTCTCTTTTCCAGGTTAAACAATCCCAATTCTCTTAGCCTTCTGTCATAGAAGAAGTGCTCTATCCCTCTAATCAACTTGGTGGCCTCCTCTGGACTTGCTCCACCAGCTCTGAGGTCCTTCATGTATTTTGGACCCCAGAGCTGGACACAGGGAAAGTCTCACCAGAGCAGAGCAGAGGGGCAGAATCCCCTCCCTTGCCCTTCTGGCCATGCTGCTTTGGATGCAGTCCAGGACATGTTTGGCTTTCTGGGCTGCAAGTGCACATGTCCAGCCTCTCATCCACCAAGTCCTTTTTGGCAGGGCTGCTCTCGATCTGTTCATCCCCAGCCTGTGCTGATACTGGGGATTGCCCCAACAAAAGTGCAGCACCTTGCACTTGGTCTTGTTAAACCTCATGAAATTCCCATGTCCCCACTTCTGGAGCTTGTCCAGGTCCCTCTGGATGGCATCCCAACCTTCAAGTGTGTCAGTAGCATAACTCAGCTTGGGGTCATCTGCAAATTTGCTGAGGGTGCACCTGGTCCCTCTATCTATGCCATGAGGATATTAAATTAATAATAAAAATACATATATTAAGAATTAAATGTTAAATACTACATTATTATTTATTGTTTAAATATTAAATAGCACTGGTCCCAGTATGGACCCCTGAGGGACACCACTTCTCCTGATGTCCATCATGATTCTGAGCTGTTGACCACTACCCTCTGGATGTGACCATCCAACCAGTTCCTTATCCACCTGACAGCCCACCCATGAAATCCACCTCTCTCCAATGCAGAGAGAAGGATTTTGTGGGGGACCCTGTCAAAGGCTTTACAGAAGTCCAGATAGATGACATCTGTAGCTCTTCCCTTGTCCACTGATGTAGTCACTCCGCACAGAAGGATGAAGAAAAGGCTGAGTTACTCAAGAGCTTTTTTACCTCAGTCTTCAATGGCAACCTCTTTTCCTGCATCTCTCAAGAGGATGGACAGTAGGATGGGGACTGGGGGAGCAAAGTCCCTCTGATTGTAAAGATCAAGTTCATGACCCTCTGAGGAACCAGAATGTACATAAGTCTGTGGGACCCAGTGAGGTACATCCCAGAGTCCTGAGGGAATTGGCTGACATAGTTGCCAATGCACTCTCCATGATATTTGAAAAGTCATGGCAGTCAGGTGAAGTCCCAGGTGACTGGAACAAGGGAAACAATAGTGCCCATCTTTAGAAAGGGTAGAAAGAAGGACCCTGGGAACTTCTGACCTGTCAGCCTCACCTCTGTGTCTGGGAGGGTCATGGAACAGATCGTTCCAGAAGCTGTGCTGAGGGCACAGGGAGCACAGGGAGCTGATTCAAGTCAGCATAGCTTCTCCAGGGGCAAGGCTGAGTCAGGAGTCAAGGTACCTTGGTGAGCTGCACTTATTCAGCACTGGTCTGTCTGCAGACAGGTGTCAGCCATAAACCCTTGATACAACAGGGACTGATTCCTGCAGTTGTCTTCCTTCAAGGGCTTTACAAGCAGATTCAAGTAGTGCATTTCTTACCCCTCTACTCCAAAATGGAGCTTGAAGTTAGAGACAGATTTAACACCTTCTTTGGCTTGAGTGGATTCAGATTTGTATCCCTCAGGCAGTGCAAGAACTCTCCTTAGATGTGGGTTCTTGGGACAGTACTTGTTTCATGAAGGCCATAGGTAGAACAGGGAACAGTGGAAAAACAATCTGAGTAAATATCCTTGGGGAAGGGGCCAATATCTGGTACTCTGTCCATGTTCCTTCTACTAGGCATATATGTCTGACTCCTGGAGTTCTCAGACCTATAAATGAATTTATTTCATTCAATAAATATTTAATGAAAGAAGTTTCATAGAGTTGTCTGTTGTTGTCTCTGCCTCAATTACTCTTAACCAGGTAGAATTGCAGTTTGTTCTCTGCTTCAAGGCAGTGACATATCATTCACTCAAAATTTAGAATGGACAAAGCAGCAAAGCTTTGAGTCAAAGCTTGACTCAAATCTGCTCAATAAAACTTTAAATTCTACTAGCTTATAAGTATTTTAAAATAGAAAAAAAAATACTTCCACGGGGGAGTTAACTACAGTTCAGCACAGGGCCTGTAAGATGATTAAGAGACTGGAGCTGCTTTCATATGAGAGGCTGAGAGAACTGAGGCTGGTAAATCTGGGGAAAAAAGGCTCAGTGGGGAACTTACTATGTTAATAAATACCTGATGTGAAGCTGTAAAGACAGATAAAGGCTCTTCTCAGTGGTGCCCTTTGGCAGGGTAAGAAGGAATGGGCAAAAACTGAAACACATGAAACTACATCTCACCATAAACCTCTTGGTGTGACAACATGAGGACAGATGAACACTGGAATAGTGAATGTGTGACTTCACTGAAATTCCTTATTTTAACATGTTTGGCTTATAAAATAAATCACCTGGCCAGTGCTTTTGATGTATTGGACTACTGTTGAGTCAAACAGCAACACTCTGCTGTATCAGTTTTAATTGGGTTTAAAATGTCACCAGCTTCATCTGGTGTATTGCTGTAGCTCTGTGAGGAAAATAGGTTTAATTGCACTTAGTGGACCTGAATTAGGTGATAAAACCTCCCTAGAATGGGAGCATTTGTCCAACGTGTCCTTGCTTTACACACCACCAGCAAAGCTGTTGTGAAGTTGAAAATGCCTGCTATTTACATAAGTGAGTGTTATGATGCAGCCTTGTTTTCTGCTGTGAAGTATAACCTGTGTGTTTCATGTTGCCTGGCAGCACAGTTCTTGTGAGGAGGTAAAAAATAATATATATATATTCTGATACTTTCAACAAAACATTCTCTTACACCTACACAGAATTTCATTGTGGAATAATTGTAGACATTGTTCCTTTTGAGGTTCTTGTTCTATGTTAGCCTTCAGTTCACAGTAATACAAATAGAAGTAGATTGAAGTGTTGATATTCCTGTCCTTTCACACCTCTCAATTTTAAAAATCTGTCTTCAAGCCTTTCTTCTGTAAATTAGTAACTTTAGAAAATGTAGTTGTAGGCTTTCATCTTTACTGGGAATCCTTATCAACTGAGAAATAATGCAAATCTGTGCAGCGTCTTCCTCTTGCTGACTCCTGAGACCACTCCTACTGAGCAACAGACAGTAAGGAATCCTGAGCAGAACTGCCACTAAGCTTACCCCTCCTCGCTGAAGGTGGACCTGGACGCAAACCACTACAGAATGCCTGATACCCTCTGATCACAGTTCTGTAAGATTCTTCTAAAGCCATTAAGTCATAGAATTCGAACAGTCTGATGTACAAAAGGCTCTCAGTTAGCAGGGTGGATATTGCAGTGCACAGCCAGAATGTGGGTTTAAACCAATTGATTTTTCAGCCGTTTTACGTAAGTCATGAGATTCTTAACCTGCATATGGGCAAGTTAACACAGGCATGTCTGTGCCTGGCTGTGTCCTGTAATCCACCCAATTTCCTTTATACAGCTGCCAAGCTGGGAGTTGTTCCATTTTGTATATAAATAGCACTCCAAATACAGTACCCTGTTCCCCTAGATGGTAGAAGGCTGAGGCTTAGCTCTCATGACTGAGAGAATCTAATATTGTATATTTCTAGGCTACAGAACTTTATGACAGTAGGAACAAAATGGAGGTGGAGCTGAAAGGATTCCAGGCTATATTAAAAATTCACTAATGTGCCAGGAAATCTGTTCTGAACCTAAAAAGCGTCCCTCAAGCAAGAGGCAGAAGACAGTTATATTATTCCTTTAGCTTACCATCAGGCCAAATTTATGCTAGAGAACTCTGTTAAAGGCTTTGTTCTTTTCTAGTCAGAAAAACAGCTGGATAATACACAGGAAAACTGTATTCCATTTTTACTTCTTCAAGGTAAACTTATAGTGTAAACTTAATGTAAAAAACTACAAATGAAATATAATTGCAGGAAACCACCAACAATATAGCACCAAGTCAGACAATGACACAGCCATGCTGGTGTACAATCAAGGGGTAACTAGTCATGAAAGTAAGTATTCAGGTGATAAAGGAGAGGAGAAACTGCTTTAAAGATCTTGGGGATTTTTTTTTGTATATATTTTTGGGACTTGAGAAAAAATATTCAGCTATTTACATGGCTGATATTAGATGTTTAAAGAAAAATGCAAACTACCGAGAAGGCTACTGCAGTTTGATACCCATCAATCTTTATTCAGACTGGCCCGATTACTTTTAAAAACACCATTAAGCAGACACACACTGCCATCTCGTGAGCATCTCTAACACAGCTGCAGGCTGATTTTGGAGGAGAGGAAAACGAGTTGCTTGGAGCAAGTAACTTAATACAGTACAAAACATATACAGACTTAAAAAATGCTGCACGGAATGCTTTGTCAATGGTATATTATATAATAGAGATACACAGAGCAAAGCTAAAGTATTTTATTAATAATTTATTGTCAGTAAGAAAGACTGGCTAATGGTAATTTTCAGTAAAAACCTTTACAAGACCATTGGATCACAAATATACAGACACTATAAAAACTGTGTCACGGTGGTTTTGGTTCTAAACTGGTATGCAGAGGGTCCCCAACACACTTTCCAAGAAGGGAAAAAAATGTTTACATTTCTAAAATACAGCAACCCATTTAAGACATTTCCATATAGCTGACCCAGAAAAATATCAGACCTAATGTATGTACAATTGAAATTGTGTGAATATGTCGAATATGAAATGTCAAACCTTAGTATTCAGGGGAATACAAACAGTGATGCCCTGACTGTAATAAGTCAGGGTGCTCATTTTTAATGGCACACTAACACCACTAGTTTCAGTGGAAAACAAATTCACAAAATATCTACAAAATCTAGTTAAAACTATTAAAATCAAAACTGTACATAAAATTTACAAAAAGTAAGAGAAAATTAATTGCATTAGAACTATATAAATATATGCATCATGCTAACATGGAGAAGTGGTATGCGATTTTTCTTAAACATAGAACAATGTAAGTACATAAAGGATGTTCAGAAATGGCACAGCCAATGGAAATCTTGGTACTTTCCAAATACAGTAGGTCAGGAAATGGAAAGAGGTTCATTTAGTGAAATGAATTGCATGATCCAACGTTGCCATGCCAGTTTAGCTCACTGAAACTAAAGCACTCACTGTGGCTGGAAAAAAAAGAAGAAAAAAATAAAAAACTCTTGAAAATTGTTCTAGATTTGATAAAGTTTGTTACAGTCCAGGCACTTTTGTTGAGTGTCAGAGTGTCAGACTTCTGTATGTTGCTGGGAATCAAGTGGAGGAATTTTCACATCTTCGAAGTGACCATCGTCTCCACTCTCATAGTCACTCATCATGACTTCAGACTCCATTTCACAGCATGCTGACACATCCGAGCAGGAGGCTGTGGAAGCATACACAGACATGGACATGTTGTCTACAGTGGGTGCTTCAAAGTCCTGACTGAACCCCAGGGAGTACGGAGCGTACGGTTCTCTGTAGCTGCTGCTGCCACCACTGGGTGTAGTCTGAGGTTCTGACATGTCTGCAGGGTAGTGATGGGGAAGGTACTGGTTAAGGTTAAATCTCTGCCTGCTCCTTGTAGAAGAACCCAAGCTACCTACGGCTGGCATGTCTCTGGGTGGCTGTATTGACTCAAACTGGTCGCTGTATTCAGGTGGTAACGGTGGAAGCTCATCAGGTGCAGGGAAGTCATCAGGTGGAGGTGGGAAATCACTTTCTATGTCATAACCACCAGGGTAATAGTCTGTATCAATGGCATTTGGATCTGTGTAGAGGGGAGCTGACTCCTCAACCACTTCGTAATTTGGATACTCTTGGATACCTGGCAACTGAACACTTGGCATCCAATCGGATGTATCCCAGTGATAACCTGAAAAGTTATTTAAAAAAAAAGTAGTATTACTATCTTGTATTCAAGTCAGTCTGAACTGAGAAAACAACACATGTATTAAGACAATGCAGTCACTGTGACCACTAATTGTTAATTAGCAGTTTGCCCTGGTTGCACAAAAGACATTCAGCACAACTTTATGCCATGCATGAGATAGTGCATCATTCACACTTGAACTTCTACATTTTCTCAGACATAACACCTAACATGGGAAGAGCTCTAGTCACCTCTGGAATGTGCTGTCACAATACAGAATGGTATAGAACTGTTCACTGGATAGCAAAGAATCAACATCCTGCCTGGTGCAGCTAAACAATTAATTGTTTTTGAGTAATAAGTTAAGGTGATAACAACTTAGTTTTCTTAAGAATATATTTAGTATATGTAAGCCATGACTTTGTCACATAAAAGAAGCAATTTCTATTTGGTATTCAGACCATTTAAAGTGACTTTACTGCTTAAGCAAATTAAAAAGTTAATTCCACGAAATGCTGTTAGCTCTACAGGAACTGCCACACCTCTGATAAAAATCATTGATTATTAGTAAAGACATTCCACATTCAAATACAAGAACAAAACAGTAACATCAAGCTTAATCATGCAAAAATTACTGGACTTGATCCTCCGTTGCAAACTCCATTTGAATTAGTTTGCATTTGTCTGCTGGAAACTAGATGTAAGCCTAAACTCACTAAAAACCAATAATTTCTCTCATCTGAATACCAATAAAAAATAATATACTGTTGTAATGTAAGTGCAAATCTAGTAAAGAGAAACCACTGCAGACAAATGCACATCAAGCAACTGATAGTAAGTTTGGTTAAAACCAAATTTTAACAGAAATATTTTGGTGAACATCAATGAACTGCATGCAGAAGTCACCTCTTGAATTGCTGAGGTCAGGAACAGCAAAAGATTCTTTAGGTGGCAGAATGAGAAGAAAAAGGAGAAAACATCTGTATTTAGGAATCAAATGGTAGAACCAATATGAAGACAAACAATTACTAGCCACTATGACATTCATGCTGCTTTGTCCAGTTTAATTAGCAATACTAAAGTTGGCTTTTTTTAAAAAAAAATCTCCTTGGCTCCTTATTTGTTAAGATTTGAACAGTAGGACAGCTTCTGAATTAAGGTACAGCCCATGTGGGACATGGCTGTCTTGTGGTAAAATCTGCAGCTTGGAGTTTGCTGAAATCCTTGTATCAGTATATGCAGGACTTCTGCTACAGAGGGTAACAGGACTTGATCTGATTTTTTTTCTTTCCTTGTATCTGCCCTTGTTTTCTTGTACAGGGCTCCATCTATTGTCACTTACACTTTCAAGTATCTCTTGAGTATCAAGGCAACTCTTCCTTTAGCTTCCATACACAAAGCACTGGGAAAACTGTCTCCCTTTGTACAGCCATTCCAACAACTCATGCTCAGCAGAGAACTGCTCTGTGTTATCTGACAAATACTAAACCTTTCTCTCTTCAGGAATCTATATTCCCTGTTAAAGTCTCTAAGGATGAGCGATGCCTATCCTAATAGCAGAGTCTTCTCCTAAGAATTCATACTTTCATCTGTTGGAAGACTGAAGGGACAGAGGCTGACTCTGGAGAGAAGTTCCTATTTTTTTAAGCTTGTCTAGCCCAGGCAAGAAAAATACTGTTCAGACTAATGGAGATGTCACTCTGAGCTCTGAGACTCTTAAAACATCTCTGGCCTCAACTCCAGGAGACGGTTCTGATCACTAGCCTGCTTAGAAGACAACATTCTTTATTTTTCCTGGGAAATTGGGTGCAAAACTAAAGCCAATAGGCTTTATGATTTAGAGCACTTTTACCAAGGAATGGAAAGATCTTGGTTTTCCTCTTCTTCTGAGGCAAAGACCCTTTTACATAAATGACAGAAACACAAACTAGAACCGGATGTGCCCATCTTTATTTAGCACAATCTGCTAGACTGGAGCTATATTTTCTCTTGCACTCAGCATTGCTCATTTACATCGAGCTACAACCTGAGGAGCAGAGCAGAGAACACAGGCCTAAAACTGATGAGATTAGCTACAGTTCATGCTTCCAGGATACCTGCTGGACAGAAACACTTAGGGAGACTAAAGGTAAGGACCATCTGTCCCAGAAGTTGACCTTGCTGAAGGCTTGGGTAAGGATCTCTGCTGCTTGAACTGACACCCTCTTGAGGGTGCTCAAAAGTAGAACTCTCTTTAAGACGCTTTGAAAGAAGAAATGCTTATTAAGAACAGAAACTTTCAAATGTTAAGAAGCAGCTGAGTAGGACATATTTAATCTCTCTACAACTACAATGCATACAATGTTTATATTCATCTTATGGTGATACTAAAACCCAAGCAATACTTTTATCTTTGACTTGAGAACTACATCTATAATTTTTAGATTCTACCAGTTAAAATCTCAGAGAAAATCTGAATAAGTTATTAAATATTTCCCCTCCTAGATCTAGCCTCTTTTAGTCTTGTAATTCTCCCATTCCCAAGTAATGTGCATTGCAACTTTTCTGCCCTGAGAACTATTGTCTATAGGTACACACTAATGAAATATCACCCTCATTAATGAAATACTCTCAAGTAACTAGAAGTCTTCACATTTGTCTACTTTATTTTGCATGTCTGTGTAAATTATAAAGGGTGTACTTCAGATAACAAACCAAAGAGAAGCTTTAGCTATTATAATCAATTTTATGTTCTTACAATGGCTTCATTCTAAGAAGGACTAGTAAAAAACACGTTTCCTAGTCCGTATCTAGAAATAGGAAGCATACGCTGGATGTTATTTCAGAAGAAACCTCTGCAAATTCATGATCATAGAGTGAATCATTTGCCTTTTACTGGAACTTAAAGTACAATTTAGTAAATTAAAACAATAGTAAGCATTTGTAGAGATTCACTGGGACTTTTATTACTACTATTATTTTGTAAAGAGTTTGTGTTTTCCAGAGTGGTTAGTTCTTAAATGTCAGCAAAAATGAAATAAATACCATTGAAAATGCCTACTTTACCTCTTTCTAACTTCCAAATACATACTACACATACATACACAAATACATTTGTGTGTAAATACATATCTTTTAGGTACTGTTCTAAGGTTGGATAGGAATGAACTACTTAAACTGAGAGGGAAGTGTATGGCTATATACTTCAGCTGCAGACAAAATATTTTTTTTTCTGCTTAAGAGACAGATTGATCTGAGACCAAGAAAGTGAGTACTGATACCAGACCATTTTGATTCTGCTCAGCTGGACAAGGTATGAACAGGTGTGGGTGGGAGAAGAAAAGGAACCAGAGGCTGCTGCTGTTTCATCTACAGTACTGTATGTATTTGCCTTTGATGTTCTTTCAATTCTGTGGCAGCTTTAGTATGAATATTTTCAGAAGAGAGTAAGCACCAAGATCTTTTTATGCCAATCCTTTTTTTCCCAAGAAATCACCCTTTGAAACCTGTTCACAGGGCATCTACAGCATATGCAAGAAAATATTAACAGATATACAATATAAATATATGTTTTGCTAAAACGTATCAGGAAGTCTAAGTAAATGATATTTTATAACTCACATCTGGCTAGGGCTAAGTTACTAGAAGACAATGTAAGAAGACAAACGTGCATTATGCTGCCAAAGCAGAAAATAAATATGAAAATATGTATATACCTTCTTTTTCCACCGAGTCAACAACAGCATTGACAAGGTGTATTACAGTCACTATGGAAGCTTGTAAAAGGTATAAAAGGAGCAAATTAAAACAAACCTATAGTTAGTATCACTTTAAACAGCATACAGATACACACAAAAACCCCCATCAACACTGTGAAATTGCAGTTCATTAGCAATTTATAGAGCAAGATTATTGGTATACATACACATCTACTCTCTACCTAGAAAGTAGTTGCATGTAATACATAAAACACATATCTAAAGCTCAATTTTATTCTTGCCAAACATACAAAAGTACTTGTAACTACTCATGAGGCACATTTTGCATGAGCAGAAGGCTGCTTAAGTTGTATTAGAATTTCTGAAATGTTGCCTAAATATACTCATTTGCATAATACTTTATCTACATAGCAACAACCTAGACTTTTCTAAAGGCTTGTGTTGGGTGAATTNNNNTAGTTTTGCAATGGAGGAGGATTTATTCTTATAGGGTAAAATGAATAAGCACATGCAACTTGTTTGCACAGCTCAGGGATTAAATATCAAGCTAAAGAATATTGAATCTACCAAAATGGAAGGAAGGAACAGTATCTATGATGCTACAGCTATTTCTCTTAAAATGATGCACTAATGAGTAATCAATACATGACAAGAAATGGGAAAAAAGAATATACTAAACATATGAGATGGTGAGGAGGGGAGAATATGTACCACGCAACACTTTAAACCACAGGAAAAGAAG
>VZTN01002296.1:0-16480 GCA_013400515.1 Erpornis zantholeuca | reverse complement strand
GCTACACAGCTCCCTTGATTGACTTGAGCTCCCCTTCCAGCTGGCAGTTTGCTTTCCTTCTGAACAACTCTCAAAAGCTTGGCTCTAAACTGATGACAAGCTTGATGTGTGGGGTTGCAGGTTAGACATCCTACAGTTTTCCCTAAACACCAAAGAGTTAACCTTCCTGAAGTGGTTATTATGCCTCTTCAGAGACACAAAGCTTCAGGCAAGGAGGCAGCCACAAGTGTTTTTTTCTCAGGATTATTTCCAGCTCTTTAGTTTCGTGAATATCCACCCAGACTCAATGTAGGGCGGGCTGCAAAGGGACCCTTACCATATTGAGCTCCTTGACTATAAACTGACAAGGTGGCCCCCACTGTTAAAGCAGACCTATTTTGCTGTAAGGTCATGTTTTCCACACTAGAAGCAATCATTTGATCATTACCATCAAACATGCATGGTAACAGATTGGTTTGAATACCTGCATAAAGGTGCTTATTCTCTAAAGATGTCACATTTTTTAAATTACTAATATTGAACTCTTCAACCACAAAGGTTTTTTTCTCCAGCCTTCAAATTTTATTTTTTTTTTTCATATGACCCTGTTTTACACAGCCTTACTCAAATGCAAATATCTGTAAATATAGACAGAGAATTTGTCCACTGCTCTACACAGGAAAATCTCAGCTTCAATACCTACTCAGTCTTTAAATAGAAATTTAAGTGTGTGGGATTTGTCCATCACTTCTTTAGTGTTAGTTTACAATTGTCTCCCAAAACTTACTGCTCAAGCTGTTGTGCCCTGATCAGGAGAATCAAGAACTTCTTCCTTACTGAAGAAAATTACAGAAGATACTGAAGAAAGGGAAAGAGAAGGAAAGAAAATAGACTATTACCCTGGTAAAATGATGACAGTGCATGGGAAGGATTGACATAAAAGAGCGAAAAAAAGTAGCTTTCTTAGAAGTTAAACAGTCACGAGAAAAGCTATTTTCGCTGCCATTTGAGAAAGGGACTTCTGAATTTAAAGAATATTGCAATAATCTAGTTATGTGATTTAAGATGAAATAGAAAGCTAAAGTATATGTTGTCACTTTTTTCTTTAATGAAATGCTACACTTAAATGTCTTCATTTGAAAATAATCTGTATGTGGGTTTTTTTTAAAAATAGCATCAACTTGGTAGTTAGAAAAAAAAGGTTCACAGTGTGCTTGTGGCTGACTGAATCTGGAGGTTAGCTAAGATATTATCTCTGCTTGTCAGTCCAGTACTGCTGTTGAACGCAGTCTCCATGAGAATGCTAACACAACTCACACCTTTAGTCTTTTTTGATTTCAGAGTTTAAAGAAAATTTTCTGGTGCATGGAATGCTTTGTTAAAGGAAGAAATTGAGAATACAATTGCATGTTTTTATTTATTAAGAAAAGCATAGAATTCTATTTCCTCCCATATAAAGAATCAAAGAATTTGAGATGGTTAATTTTCTCATAATCCCAGGCCTCTTCTGGCTTTCAGGTTTATCCCTATGTTGTTTCTCAGGATCAAACTGTTAGTGCCCCTGTCCTGCCACCTTCATCTCCCTTTGCCATAATTTCCAAGCTTCACTTTGCTGCGTGTACTTTTTTACACACCTTTTTTTGAGGGCAATCATTGCCCAGTTTTGGTGGACACTCCTATTGTTGTAGCCACCTAATTCCACAAAACAGCTCTATGGCTTTTCTTAACTATCGTAAATTAAGGGTAACTTCAAAAGACTGAATCCAAACTATAACTTCAGAAACACCCTCTACAAGAAATTTTCCCAAAAAACCCATGCCTTAGGGTGTTATTTTAAGGCATCACAATTTTACTTTCAAAAAGCAGATCCCACATGTATTTCCACCTGGGCAATCCACAAACTGAGTGGCAGATTTATTTAATCTGCCATAATACACCAAATGGCACTTGCCAAGCACATCAGTGCAACTGGCCACAATTCATCCAGCCTGTTACCAACTCTTACCTCTTGTTCCCAGAAGCCCTGAGAAAATAGCAAAGGATAGGCAACTATTGCACATGAACAATGTGGCTGATCTGCACTACTGTATCACTACTGCATCATAAATTCAATGTTTTAATGGCTCACACCTCCCATCTAATGCACACAAAGCCAGCTAATACATGTCAATGCCAGCCAATCTAGGAAGGGCAGCTTTAGGCCATGCTCAGACAACTTGCTTGGCACAACACCAGAGAAAAGGAGCAACTCAGTTCAAGCAAACCTCATTTGAATTGCTGACAGGATTTTCCATCATCTTCACTTATACCTCTTGAAATACTGTTTGGCTGAGACATTTTAAAGGACAATTGGCAACATATCCCTTGTGTCTGTAAATTAGTTGTTTGAGCATGACAGAAATTCACATGGAAAAAAAGTTACCATTAAACTAGCAGAGGACACAAATCATCTACAAAAGGAAAGCATAGAATGACAAAAACTGAGAATTAGATCCATTTTCTTAACCAAAAAGCAGTACCACAGAGCCAGGAGAACTTGAGCCAAGCGGAACTTCCATCGCAATTTACCATGGAGTATTTACAATGTGGACATACAAAGATTATGGCTGTAGAACAAGGCATACAGGACTTTTCAGAGCAGTAATTTCTCAGAGAAACTGATCTTGAGACAAATACTCTTTCTTAATTACTTTAAATTAATTTTTTTCTGTGTAATGCTATTTAGGTCACCTGAGTATATTAAAACAGTCAAAGATTTACGGTCAGATGTAATTACATCAAACTTTCCAAGGGATTTCCAGTTGTTTTCTGGAATTGATGCATAGCATAAGGATAGCTGTCTGGAGTTTTGTACATCATAGCATTTTTATACAGGTTTGAGTTTAAAATGTAGTCTATATAAAATACAGGCATTTCAGATTGAATTTGCATGCTATTTTACAAGGGAAGAAGCCCAGAAGTTCCAGTTATCTGATGGTTTGGAAACATGTTATTGCTTTAATTCCAGACTAATGTGTTCCATAGCCAAAAACAGAGAAGAGGAATTGTCTAATTTATTTATTTTAGAGTTTTGGTTTTGTTTTTTTTTGCTTATGGGCCCAGTATTGAACTTTACCAAGAGTCTTGAACTCCTCTAGCCATGGTGGGAGGTGGCAATATACATTCTTCTGTGGGTTCCAGCCTAAGGATTATTTTATAGTTGAACAGGGTCTTGAATTTTCCTTCTCCATTTGCTACACAAAGATAGCTAAAGCACAGCCACTGCGATTAGGATGATATACTAAAAGGATATAGTGGCTCCTTCACTTTCCAAGACATGTGCACAGTGTTATTAAAATAAATCTTGCATATCTTCTATGTTCAATATTTCCTTGCTGGCCCTCCCCATCTTTCTGATGCCGTCACTCAGAAGAACACTGTCTCCAAGATGAAGGAACAAGTTTTCTGTAAGCCTCAGACTCTATGAAACTTCTCTTTAATTTTCCACAGGTCCTTGCAAGTGGCTAAAGCTGTTTTCAAGATGTTCATACATTTTCAGGGTGTCAATTAAAAAAAAATCCTTTTGAGGCCTTTGTTCCTTGTGTTTTTCAAATCCTGACCTTAATAAGTATCTCTTCTGTGATGATAGAGGTTTATTTTATACATGGAAACAAAATATTGGTATGGGGCTTCTAGATACATTATTGTATCACAAACACCTAACAGGTCTTAGTCTTGGGAAAAAATTAAATTATTCTCTTTCTCTTAAAGCATTTTCTGTGGAAACTCAAACTCCATCAGGTAAAGCAAGCAAAGAGTGTGGGGCATTATAAAATATGGCCAAAGGGCCTTTTATGTTATTATCAATTGTGCGTGTTTTTCCTTGTTATTATCCCATCATTAAAATATACTCATGGGAGCTGCTAAGTTTGTGTCACCCAGTGCAACACATTCTTGTTGTGACAAAGTTTCCTATGTTCCTGTGAGTCCATTCTTCTCAAGACAGCACAATTTAGGTGATACTGCTTGTGGATGCCCATGAATTCAGAAAACAATTACGTTCTTCCAGTTGTTTGTGCCAAAAGGCAAACACAGCACTAAGTATCATCACCATGAGAACAACAGCAACTGTGTTGGAAAAGAGGAAGGAGGAAGTCAAGTGACAGAGAAGGAAATACAAGGATTTAAAGACCATTCCTGGGAGGAATGGGCCCGCAGCACTCACCACTGTAGGTTTGGTGTCAGGAGCTGTCTCCTTTCCAAATGCCACACAGAATCTGTTATTTTGTACCTGGCAGGGGCTGTGAAATCATTCTTCTGCAATAATATATTTAAGAGAAACACAAGAAAATGGTAACTGAACAGGTGACAAGGTTAGATGGACATCACCGGTCTTCATATTGCATTGTATTTTACCAAGTGCCCATGGGCAGAGGCCTTTGTTAAAACAGGACTTAAAGAGCTTTCAAAGCAAAATATCCAAACCAGATCACCACAAAAGTGCATATATTTTTGTTTGTAACAGTTTCCACAGACAGCATCATCCTGAAGTTTGCCAGAGAAAGCTGAAGGAGGGTCTTGTATGGAGCACAGAGATCAGGAATGCTGGGGGAAAGGAAGCAGCTCCCGGTGTCTGTGTGTGCGTGTGTGTGTAATGAGACACCTGCCAGTTCTTCACAAACGAACCTTGTGTTCAGGGACCTCACTTCAAATAACTACTTCAAATGCTGAAAGAATTACATGGATTTTATAAAAACAAACTTGCAGTACGTCTCAGAAAGAGCTGTCTATGTGCCTGTCTCATACTGAAATCTTTAGAGCATAACAACAGTTACGTGCGTTGCCATATTTACCGGTTATCCCAGATTCCTAAATCCACCGCTTTGGCTGGAGTCTTGCTCCCGGGGGCGGACAGCAGCCGTGCCGGGAGCGGGGCTGAGGGGGCGAGCGGGAGATCCCACCCCAGTGTCTGTCCCGGTGCCTTGGAAAGCACCCGGCGCTGCCCGGCCGTGAGGTTGAAGAGGGAGCGGGCAAGAAGTGCGTGGGGTCAGAAAGGAGCACTAGGATAATGTGTAGAGGGAGAAGAGCTACCGGGGCGGGGGCCGGGGCGGCTCGGCTGCCCGGCGAGCGGTGANAACTCCTCGCTGCGCCACGTGTAGAGCAGCGGGTTGAGGGCAGAGAGCGAGCAGAGCAGCAGCCAGCTGGCGGCCTGCAGCGCCGGCGGCGCCGGGCGTAGGAAGAAGCCCAGGAGGCTCACCCAGACCAGGGGCTGGGTGCCCAGCAGGAACACGCAGCAGAGCAGCAGGACGGAGACGCTGCTGAGGCGGCGCTGGGCGCGGCGAGGCGGCGGCGGCGGGGCGGGGAAGGGCAGCTGGTGCAGCAGGTGGAAGTTGAGGACGCTGACCCGCTTGGCGCTGCCCCGCACCCGCCGCACGATGCCGAGGTAGCAGTGGAGCAGCAGCGCGGTCTGGCCCAGCACGGCCAGGGCGAGGAGCAGGGCGGTGTAGCGAGAGCTGCCGTCCGACTGGGTAGAGCCCAGGGTCCAGAGCCCGGGCAGCAGCGGGACCGGGAGCAGGGCGAGGGCCCAGGACAGCCCGATCATGCAGCCCGTGTGTCTCCGCTGGTAGAGGGCCTGGTACACGCTGGGCAGCTTGGTGATGAGCACGTACCTGTTGAAAGCCACCAGCAGGTGCGAGGCCAGGGAGACGGTGAGGCCGAGGCCCAGGAGCCCCCCTCGGAGCAGCCGGTACTCTGCCGAGCGAAGGGAGGAGGAATTGGGGGGCAGCAGCCCCAGCACAGCTTCCTGGGGCATCCACAGGGCGCACACGCTCAAGTCTGCCGCACAGCCGTTCACGATGAAGGCATTGCTGGTTGTCTGCAGCTTCTTGAAGGAGAAGACTAAATAGATGACCATCACATTGGATAAAGTCCCTGAGATAGCTAAGACTGCGTACAGCAGTGACAGAAAGATGCGGGTCCCGGAGGAGTCCTCCCAGAGCAGCAGCAGAGGCGAGCTAGCACTCCAGGAAGAGGCGTTGGGCATCTCGCTGAATGCAGCTCAGTTTTGACTTTGCCCTGTAAATCCCATCCTTGTCTGGGTCAGAAGTTCTGCTGCAGGAGTCCTCACCTAGCCCACGGGAGGCTGTGCTGTTGAGGGACTCTAAGGCAGGTTTCAGTCATACGAGCTGCAAGGTCCAGGAAATGCTGTTTGCAGTAACGATCCAAAGAACAGCAGTGTCCAAGGCAGGTAGGCAGCAAGAGATTCTACAAATTGTAGCTGGTGGAGGTGGGTCTATAGGGAGGCAAATGGCTGTTGGCAGACCAGAGCACGACTGAGGTTTCTGTAGCTGTGAAAACAGCAAAAGCAGCAGCACCTTGCAATCGGCAGCAGGAACGGCAGCAACTGATACAAAGCTCTGCAGTTTCTCCTGTGCCACAGTACGTACACTGTATATCATTCCAGGAAGATTCAGCCCTTCCACTCTTCATGAATAATTCAGCAGATTTTAAACTTGTTAAATCAAGAAGAAAAAAAAAAGAAAAAAGAAAAAGCCAAACCCTATCACGCTCCAGAAATACTCCAGCTACACAGTCTGACTCTTTTCTCCCTGCCTTACCAGTGTTCCAGATCTAACCCATTCACACAACTTTCATTCGAAGCAAGGTTTTAAACCAGTATCACCAGTATCACAGTCACTTCTGTTTGAAATACAGTCTATATACCGTAGAAATTCCTCTGCTGAATACTCACTTTTTAACAGATTTTTTCTGATCTTATTTTTGTTAAGAGAAAGCTCAGTATGCTTCTGCAATCTTAGTTAATTTTAGAACTGGTCTATAATAACAATATCATTTCCAAATGAAATCTTTCAAACACAATAAATAGACCAATCCTTGTAACACAGTACTTATTTGAGGAAGCTGGTTCTCAATCTGAACATTTTACATCTCTTCATAAACCTCAGCCTGTTTCAACCCACAGGAAATCCTGCACTGCCAACCTGCCAGAGCTGAACACCGGTGTTGGTGAGCACACAGGTAACACAAAACCAATGTAGTCTTTTAAACAGTCTTACTCCAAAATTAGTTCCTGCAGAGATGAACAACAGCTCCTGAGGTGGACTTAAACTGGTTGAAGAGTAGGCATTAACAGTCCGTTCCCAGATGGAGAATAATTAGTCGTGGGATTCTCACAGGAACTCTACCCTGCTTTACTCAAAGAGGGACAAATTATTAACTGTCCTTACCTGGATAAGACTTAACAAGAAACTCAGTAAAAGAATTTACATTTACTTTGAAAAGCGTTTCAGATATGGAATGCTGGTTGAGGTAGTGATGAGTTTAAGAAAAAGGCTGCTTTTACTGCTTTTTTAGGTGATTTGTAGGCTACAGAAGCAAGCAATCGCAGCTCATAAGGTATTATCTGTACCAGAGACCTTCGTAAGGCAATTTTAAATATTGTTTAACTCCTGATGCTAACAAATGGCAATACCAAAATAATATATTAGGAGGTAGTTATAGTTGCAATATACATTTTTTCAAGTTAAAAAAGTTGACTTGTGTGGATTAATGGATGTTGCAATACAACACATCTTTTATTTGACAGAAAGGCTCATGTTAGCAATTGACAAAAATATTGATCCAAAGGTGGATTTGTTACACACATGAGTACCTATGTTCACTTTTAATTAATTAGATAGCTCATGTGCTTAAGGTTAAAGACATACCTCAGTGATTTACTTGATCAGGCCCTTAATTACCATATTTTTTGCCTGCTGCACTTTACAGTGTAGATCTAATCAAGTGTCAAACCTTTTGAGGCCTTTCATTGTTTAGCTGTCAGTAAAGAACAGTTATTATAGAAACTAAAATCCTCCTCTTTCTGCAGTACTGTAATTGAAAAATAGTCTCTGAATTTGTAACAAGACATACCTTCCTAACCAAAAAGCTTCACAAAGCATACTTTAAGAGATGATTAACTGTTTCATAAGATGTTAGCCACAGAATAATATGCCCAGTAGAGACCTTTAGATTTATCCAATCCATCCATTCATGTTTTTAGAGATCTTGTGTGCTACAGCTTGTTCTCCCAGAACCAGATATATTCAAATATGAAGGAACAGAAATGCTAAAGTTCAAGGACAAGTGAACACAGGGATATGTGTGATGTTCCCTCCATTCCTTTTTCCCCTTTCCCGGCTAAACCCTGGCCACTTCCTCAGGCTCTTCCCATTGGTCTGTGAGGGACCCCGACTGCTCCCCTCCCCTAGTTCCCAATAAAACCCCAGGCCCTCTGCCTTCCCTTGCCTTCACCTTTGGACATCCTGATAGCAGCACGTGAATAAACATCTTCCGTGCTCCCCTCGTGGAAGCCTCTTCTCATCCCCTTTGTCGCTGTGTCGTTGCGGAAAGCAAAGATGCCTGAGCTAGCCTGAAGGCTTTCCCGGCCGGTGGGAACCCCGTAGTCCATGCTTTCAAGAAGGAAGGCTTGGGCCACGCGGAACCCACCCGGGCTGGGCAGAGACGCTCTGTGGCACTGGTTGCTTCTTGCGGCTTTGCAACAGTAGCCAGCAGAACGCAACACCTCTCTGCTTCTTTTTTTGGCAACAGCATAACCTCCGGGTTCTGTCAGTCCTCTGCACAGGTTTAAGTCTCAACCTAGCGTTAGGGTTAGGGTTTAGAAAACCACAAAGCCCACAGATCCAGGGACACTTCGGCTGCAAAGTGCAGGCCAAGGCCATCGCAAAATTGCCCCAATATTGCTCCCTCTCTGTTCCTGCTGGGCTGGAGTCCATAGCTCAGACCCAGGAAGCCAAGACAGCCCCAGAGAGGGTGCCCCGCTAGGGACAGTCTTCTAGGGGAGTCGGCGTTGTTCCCTCAGCAGCTGGGAAGTGACTCTCTGTGCGGCAGGCTGTTTCAGCTCATGGCGGATTTCAGCTCTTTTGTGATTCCAGCTCTTGCCCTGCAAGGCAGCTCTCCCCAGGCTGGCTTGGGGGTAAGAGAGAGAGGGACCGGTGTGGCAGTTCCACAAGGCTGGCTTTATTCAAGGACCCAGTAGCGAAGGGAGCTAGGGACAGGAAGATCCCTTGAGTCCAGGGGGAAAAATAGGGTTTTTTATAGGGATATCGGGGTGGGCGTGAGGAGGTACAAACCAATGGGTTACGACAGATCTACATAAAAATCTCTCAGAGGGCAGTGGGCTTTTTTCCTTCTCGCCCTCACCAAAAAGTTACTTTCTTATCTTGGGGTCTGGCTGAGTGGTTGTGCAATCCTTCTTATCTCTCAGCAGGCTTCTCTCCAAGGCAGGGCCGCAGGGGGCCTGCCCATCCCCACACATATGAAATAAATTTCAGGCTATTTCTTAAAAGTGACAAGGTTCTAAAGGAACTCCTTGACCTTTTGCTGTCCCAAATTTTTTTTTTTTGTTGTTGAGATGTTGATTGTTAGAGAATATTGACTTACTTACAAATAAAAAAAATGTTGCACATGAGCTAGCATTTCTGTATTTCATCTAACAAATCAATAGAGTCTCGAAAAAGCCCAAGGGAGAGACTGATTCCTATATACTAGAAACCTTTTAATTAGCTGTTCTTCCTGTATATTATTTACTCTACCCATCCTAATCACCATCCATTATTCATCTGAATGCAGTGACAGAAGCCTTTTGTTGTCTTTTTAGATCAGACTGTCACCAGAATTTGGGCAACTTGGAAGACACCTGCTGTATTCCCAGCTTTCCTATTCCTTTAAAGTGGCTGTGTGCTACACACTGTCCACATCATCTACTGCAAGGGAGGATGACAGGAATATTAGGCACTAATAAATAATAACTAGATAAATAATCATGCAATGCAAAAAATTTGCTGAAAATCAGCAGCAGAGTTAAACAAATGTTAGAACCATTTGTGACTAGTTTTTAATCGAAGGAAGGAAAGAAGGACGAAAAGCTAAAGAAAGCTAAATTGTTTAGATTCTTATGCACAAAGAACCTGCTGGTGGTAGGACTAAGAAACCTGTTGCACATCCAAAAAAGTCAAGATATATTACACCTGTAACAAGGGGCCTCACCCAGGAAGGATTACTCAATTCAGACACAGCTTTGAAATTACTGTATTTTGAAATATAACCCCATCATCATAGTATCAACATGTGGATTAAATACCTGGCATCATACAAAGCAAATATGAGAAGGTTTAGAGAGATTGTTTAAACATATATCTATGGCCTTTTGAAATGTCATCCTACTTTTAAGTACATTACATGGTTTAGAAGAAAGAAGGTGATTTTGAAGTGTTACCTTTAATTAGATATCAAATCCTCAAAAGATTAAGAAAAAAACCAAGAAACAAGGAAGCTGGCTTATAAAGCATTTTATTATCAATTAGCTGTATGTATATATATATCTACATTTCAAAATTAATCAGTATTTTATTAAGAAAAACTATTTATAACTAAGTACATGAGAAAATTCTTTATGAGAGGTAGAATTACCATTAATCTATAATTCATATACAGTATATTGTATATATATATGCACACACATGCTACTTTGTGTGTGTATATGTTACATTTACACAGTTGCAAAAATGTACAATATTGCATGTAAATTTTATTCAGTGATTTTGATTTTTATAGCTGCTCTCAGTATTGCTTTTTAACACTTTCAGTACAACTTTCCATAGCAATTTGTGTTCTGATTTTTTAAAAAAATGATGTAGCACTTAACTTCAGTTTTAAAGCAAATGTAGGGTATTCACAGGTCTCCAGGAGCAAAGACTGACAATTCATAACCAGGTTTTATTTTCAAGTTTCTGCAGATATTGGAAAAACAAATAGGTAACAAATCTGTTTTGTAAATTAGTGTCAAATCAAATCCTCACAGTTGCTTCTTTTCCTTACTATGCACTTGTGGAGTTCTGAAAATTTTACACATGATCTTTAGTACCTCCCTGTAACATTATTTCATCCTATATCTCATTCCTAATCTCATCTGACTAAACTGTATGTTCATAGAGTAAATAGCATCTTTACCATGGACAAAAACATTCCAGGATACAGGAGGTTAAGTCAGCCATATGCTTTACAAATTTAAAGGTTTATGAAGCATCCAATTGATAGATGAAAATTTAATGTATTTCCAACATTTACTGTGTGTTGCTAAGGAAATTGTACACATAATGTAGGTTAAGAGCATGCAAGTATGCAGTCCTACCTAATTCACTGTACATTTTTACCAACTTCAGTTTGGTCTGCCTTCATTTTTGCAGCATATATTGCATAGCAAAAGTTAACATTCTACACTGAAAACAAAGCATAAATCCTTTAAGACAAATTGAAAGAGTGTTAATTGTACGATTGAATCATCTCATAAATTACTTTTTTTATTGCAGTAGAAGATGTAATTACATCACATCTCAACAAATATTTTCCCTTTATTTTTCTTTCACAGCGTTTCCTTAAGAAACATTAGCAGCTAGAAGTGGAAAGCAGACAATGCATCAAGTGCTTTTAGCTGATATTGTAATAACAAGTTAGACTAGTTAGACTTCCATCAAGACCAATTAGTAAAAAAGTAAATTACATTAGGCTCTAAGCAATAATGATGGACCCATAAAACAAGAAAAATCTCTTTTCCATAAAAAAATTTTATATCTTTGATAAACATATACAAATTCTTTAAAATACACATTTGTAGCAAAGTAGACCCTAAATTAAAATATATTCTAGTTTTTACATAATTTTTATATATAGTTTACCAAAATATTCTCTTAATACATATTTTAACACTGTACACAAGTTAATCAATGTCTTAATGAAACTCATTAGAAATATATTCAACATGTCTCAACATAAAAAATTTAAATTTGTATATAACATGGGTGTAGTAATTTCCATAAATTCAACTTCAGTGCATCTGCAGTAGTCACTAACAAAAAATGTGTTCCTGTTAAGAAGTCTCCTCTTGGTGTTAAGGTTTTAATACATCTTGTGTTGAAGGTTCCTCCTTTTAATGAGCAGCTTCTTTTCTTCAGTTCTCCTCCACCATGAAGGACATTGATTTGAAGGGCTCAGCAGGTTTCACCAAAGCAGCAAGGCTTTAGTACTGAACATACTCAGACTGAAGGGACTGTGCAGAGAAGAAAAACTGATTAAAACTCACAGGAGAGGTTTTATTTATATATAACATGTATTTTTTTTACTTAAAGAGTAGAGGAAGGAGAGAAGAGAGAAAATGAAACAGTTGGAGGGGGACCTGAATCTCTGCATAGGTAAAGATGAATAAAATAGAAGAAATTAAAATAGAAGAAATTAAAATCTGAATAGAGTGAAGTCCATCAACTTTTCTGTTTCTACACTTACTTTCCCAAACCAACTTACTGAGATTGTTAGAGAGTGTTACAAGTCCTTTAAAATACCACTGCTACTGTAGTTGAATTGTTTCCACCTATCCTGAATGAGAACCCATCAGCAACTGTAAAAGAGTCAGCTTACTTTAGATGTTGATTCAGATAATGGTATAGGAAATGTGGTGTAGCTCATTATTGAGGAAAAAAGCTACATCAACTATTATGCACATGGATAAATTCATGTCTGATCACCGAAACTAGATGAAAACAAAGCACTGCAAATGGTTAATCTGGATTAGTAACAAGTCAGTATAATTAAGAGAAAACCATAACTTGGTCCACTGTATTTATTTACATGTCTGTTTCTACTGAAGTCTGAAGTTTTATTAAAAACTGATTGATCAGTTTAGACAGTATCCAATCATTTTATTAGCTCCTATACAGTGTGTTAAGAAAACACACTAATGGATAGTAAGTATTGAGTATTGTACAGTGACAAGAGCAAATAAAAAAACCAAATGTATTTTAAAACTGAATCAATTCTTCAGAATTAGAGAGAACTACTGGAGACCAACATGACTCCTAAGACAGACTGGAACCTCACAGTCTTCTCTTCCATTTTCCTACTATTCCTAACTAGTCATTACAGAAATGCTCTTTGGCACCTGTAGTGAAACCTATCAGAAGTGCATAATACATTTATATATACCTTTATAGCTCTAACTAGTATCACACAACCACATTTCCCCCGTATTTTAAGTCTCAGTGTATATTTTCAAAGTTGTCTTTTAAATGCAATTCCACATCTTGAAGATTTGAGACCATCTGGATATTCCTTCCTAGGTACAAAAAATGCTGTCAGCACATAGATTTGAATACCACTGACTAAAAAGGGTCTGCTTTTAGTAAGAGCAAGGGAGAAGGAATAGCCCTTCACTAATGAGCACTTGAAAATTCTGCACTCTTAATGATCCTCAAAGGTTTTTCATTTTCACATGTGTATTTTAACAACTGGAAAGTGTTACTTTAACACTTAATTACACTGACTACACTTAATTAGTGCAGCATCTGAAATGGATGTGTCAAAACTGAATCCCAAGTAAAGCTGATAAACATTAAAAAAAGGCATGAAATGTAATTATATACTCTCATATGTTGTACAGTAATAGATTACTTTAAGCTTGGGCAGATGAGAGATGACCAGAAAGCACTGTACACTCTTAAAACCAGCAAGTGTTAGTTACAAAGAACTGTGAATGCCAGCCCTTCACTCAGCAGACAGTAGTAACCAGGAATTCAACATCATAATTTAAATAAAAGAAGCAAACCCTAATTAAAGATTCTGAAGTTTAAACTGTCATTCTTAAAATTGTTAGTAATCCAAGTTCCAAAAATACAGAAAAAAATTAAGGAAACATAAAAAAGGAACAAGTATCTCACAGGATATATTGTTTGGAAACAGGATAGCACATTTTGGTAATTTTCATTACAGATGGGCAGGAAGAGTTTACTTTTAAATGGAGAAATATGTTTTTCAGTGTGTTCCCACCCTCATCATAACTACTTCACATTGCAAGGATTTCTTCCCAATGTTTCAAAGTATTTTCTGAATATAGGGAAACAATTAAATCTAAATAGCATTTTCCCCAGGTTAATCTAGGTGACTTCACGTAGATTTCTATTACTAAAAACATGGTGATAGCTGTAACAACTGAGTCTGTATACTATGAAGTATACAGACTCACATTTGAGTTTGAAAAATTTAAATATAGCAGGAGAGNGCTTTATTAAAACCAAAAATCCCCAATCCACTTTTACAAGTAATTTTCTGGATTTAACAAAATCTTATTTAAAATAGAGGTAAAAATAGAAGAAAAAAAAAAAACAAAGACAATTGACTGCTGAATTTCAAAGATGAGAATATAGAATCAGTTAATGGAGAAGAAATCTCAACATGTATTCCTACAGTGGTCCTGTGCCATGTCAAGCTTGCCATTTTCTACTCAAGAAACAGACATTTAAACAAAGAACTAAGATTTAGATAGTTTCACTACTGATAAGGTTATCTAATGAAGTTTATGCTGAAGCAACTGCTTAGATCACTTTCATTTTTCTTCTTCAACAGGAAGCACAGAAAAAAGCCTCCTGGAAGAGAAAATAAGCACCAGATCCACCAAGGCACTAGAAGTGTATTTGCAGACATGCGACTGCAGGACAAAGTCAGCCTGAATCCCCTTTCAAGACAGAATAACCCTAGAGCATTTAGGGCTTTTTGTTAGGATTTGAACATGCACTTTCCCCAGATAATTGCAAAAATGTAATTTAAGTTTTTTGAATTGCGCATCAACTATCCCAAAACATTGTTGCAATAGGAATATTGCTGCAGGCAAGAACTACCACGAATACCCAAGACCACTAAACTAACTCAGGATGCCTTAGAGAAAATGCACACACATTTGAAGTGATCTGGTGGGTCTGCTAAATTTACACATCAGCACAAAGCACCAGGGTTTGTCTGTTTTTGACAAAGCCTGTCCTAGCTTCATTAATGGTAAGTTCCTATTAAGAAGAACTATGCTACAGGTAAAGATGATGTATATGAATTTTAAAACACTGCTAACACTTCTCAATTTTTTGAAAGTGTTTCCATCTTGCCAGTTTCCATGACAGCTATAGAAGCAAAAGGTGACTCATCTTGAGACTACCCAGTTACATATTCTCCAATAAAAATACATTTTAAAGAGTGATATTTGGATTTAGAACTATTGTAAGAACAAAGCGAAAATCTTATAGCACTACCTTAAATGTGATTATACTTGAAGAGAGTAATTCTGCAAATTGTAATTGTGAGAGATTCTGTTTAATCAAAACACGCACTTTGTAAAATTTGCAAATAAAATACTTATTCTAATTGAGCAGAACAGTAAGTTTTCTATTCTTTGAAAATCAAGCTTTTCTTCTAGTTCATCAGCATAAACATGAAAAAGTGGGTTATAAGCTTGCACTGATGAAGGTCAAAAACCATTTGAGCATGGCTGGCAACAATAGCTATAGTCATGGTTATTTTTTATTCTTTTTTGTTAAATGGAATGTGGAAGAGTAGTATTAATGCTGTTTCATTGCAAAACAGGGGGAAAAAAAGAATAACTTTCTCTTCCACACTGGGGAAAAAACTCACTAATGAGTTTAGTGAACACAAATTAGAACTGAAAAATTGCTGTACCAACCACCTCAAAATGCTCCTGAACCACTCATGTTAATAAGAATAGACAAATAAGAGTGATAAGGTGATTTTATAAAATAAAAGTACTGCATTATTACAGCTGGTTAGCTTAATATCTAACTTAGGGAAGGAAGATTTTGGCAATAAAGAGGCAGGGAATTAATCAGTATCATTCAAGAGTCCTTTGATGAGCTAAGTGAATAAACAACACCAGGACATATTATAGACTTCTGTCAGGTACATCTGATGTGCTCCAATTAGAAAGAAGTGCAGTGTAACACAAACACTGCAACAAGCCTAGGCTGGGCTGTCACGACTTTCAAGTAATTTCAGCATCTAAAGGAGTGAAGTGGAAATGATTAAACAGAATTCTGTTTTTAAAAGAGTTCTGCCAGAACTTGTACTAAGGCTTGATACTACTCTGTATTTTGCTGATGAGCTTCAGGCTCACTGGCACTGATAAGTGCCACCAAAAGCAAACCAGCTGCATGTCAGGGGCTGAAGTGGTAAGAAAAACCAATCTTCCTTGGTCCCAGAAGAAGAGGGGAGGGGGAGGAGAAAAAACCAACTGACCAAATAAAAAGAAAGGAGATGATGCTTTTCCACAGAGTTCCACATGAAAAAAAGAAACCCACACCAAACCAAGAACCCCTCAGGGAAAGCAGGACATGGGACTATAATACAATAGAAGTTGGTATCATCAATGCCAAGAACTCTTTTTTCCCCTCCCTCTCAGCTTCCAGTGTATTACAGTAAAGAAGATAAAACAAGCTCTGTATTTCTAAGCAGGATAATACCGAGCAGCAGCTTTCTGGACCATAAAGATTTACAAAAACTAAAGAATATGGACACTTTTCAAAAGGATCTTTAAGCTAACTTAGCTTATCAAAGGAAAATCAAGTTGAAATGACTAGCATGAGATATGTCCATGACAAGAAAATAAGATAACAAA
>VZTN01002294.1:18160-36795 GCA_013400515.1 Erpornis zantholeuca | reverse complement strand
CCCTGTGCTTCCCCCCAGAAGGGCATTGTACACAGTGATGAGGTCTCCCCTCGGTCTCTTCTTCTCCAGGCTATCTGAGGTAGTTCTTGAGATAAAAAAAAAAAAAAAGAAACTGGAGTGTGTGTAGTGCCTTAGTGTTCTAGTCATCTTCAGATGCCAAGGGAATGAAATTACAAACCCCTGAAAGGTCTGAGATTTGAGGAGTGTCACTGGAAACAAGGGCAGCCTGCCAGCTTGTTAAAGGTCTGCAGATAAAGTGCAGCACAGAGCTGTTGACTGCTCTTTCCACAGCTATGAAGCCCTGGCTGGAAACCTGATCCTGCTTCACTCTCTGCTCAATCCCTCTGCAATCTGACTCCACTGCAGCGAGTGCACTCTGATTTTAACCCTCAGAACCAAACCACTGCCCGCTGAGTTAGCTGTGATTTTACACAGAAACTCTACTGAAATGAGTACAAGACTGCCAGATAGCTCAGGCTTAAATCAGGGCAGGGGAGGGGTGGGGAAGCACAGCTGACCTCACCCAGGCTGGATCTTGTAGCGTAAAAAAAGATGTATTTGCTGAATGGAAATGCAACCTAAGTTAATTGATGTACCAGCAAAACACAAAACAAGACAAGCTTGTGCTGAGGAGGAGAAAGAGGAAGCAAATGGACTTTTTATAGTTCAGGGCACTAGTTAGTGCACTAAGGAAGGCACCAATAGTATAACATTTGCTAAAATTGAAACTGGTTGTGCACAGAATATGGGAGATCAAACTCATACCTTGTATACAAAATCTGTGTTTTATTTATATCAGTAAAAAATAAATGTTAAAATTGAGCTTGGTCTTATAAAACAACTGTATTCCAGAAATGCTGTATTTGTGAAAAGTTGAACTGTTGACCAAAAAGCCTGTTAAAAAATTAATTTCTTTTTTAAAAAGTGATGAGGCAAACTATCATTTCCTGCATACTAGAGTTACTCTCAGCTTCATGCTTGCCATAAAAATAGAAGGTAAACACATTTTTTGCAAGTTCTGTACATTAACTGGACTAAAGAGAATCTCTTAATTACATGTAGTACCGAGTTCATGTTACAAACTTGCAGATCACTCCACCAGAAGCTGTGTCTTCTGTACAATGAGCACTTGGCTGCAGCATCCTTTGGGCAGCATCAGAATCCTTCAGCAGCTGCAGTCTTTAGGTGGGACTGTGTTTGCAAGGAGCCTCCTGATGACCACAGTGTCAGTCAGAGCCGGGAGAGATGAAGTGCTAGGATGCCAGCTCACATACACATCTTCAAGGGAGCCTGGTTTTGGGGAAAGATGCTTTGGCTGACTCCATGTCCAGAGAGAAGGTGTGGGAGGAGGTTTCCAGCTTGAGTGCTGGAGTGAAGTGTTGCCCCATGTGCTGCTGTAGCAGAATATGCTGCTTGAGGGATGTAAATAAATACTTTCTCTTATTCCCCATCTCAGGTGCTGGGAAATTTCAGCATGAAGCCATTAAGAGATGAACTGATTGCAGTAGCTGAGGAGAAGCTGCCCTCCCACTCTGCTCCGTTTCCCTCTGCAAAGCTGCATTTAGGCATGTGATGTGCCAATTCCCTGCTGTCGTGTTTCTGGTTTGTTTCTGTTCTGGGGGGTTACTGCCAGCAGAACAAACCAACCCCAAAAGCATGCAGAAATGCGTTTGTATTCGTACACAGGAGGGAGAGAACTGCACTTCTGATGAGGGGGAAGACTCACTTGCAGAGTTTACACTGCTGGCGAGCTTTGCAGTATCTCCCTGGTGATTTTCCAGCTTGACAGGGGATGTTGCATCTATCTGCCTGTATGATTACATGGTGGATTGGCTGACATTTGTATGGGTATGGCTGCTTGGCCTCCTTAAGCTCCCAAACCCCTGACCATCCAAAGTGTCTATTCACTGCCAGTTGCTTCTCTATATGCAAACCCCCACTTTAAACATAACAAATAAGGTTTCCTTGTGTCTGTGGTGCAAAATGGCACTGTACTTGGTGAAAGATGGTTGTGGTTAAGGCACGCCACTAAAACTCAGGAGTTCAGTCTCCAGAGGGTAACCCTTGTACTGGAGAAGATGAAGCTCCATTCCCCCATCATGAAGATGGGCAGGAAGGGTAAAAATTCTGTGTGAAGCTCCCAGACACCACCATGATGAAAACTGTAGGAAAAATTTAAACTTTTTCTAATGAAGTATGATACAAATGGCTTTTTTTAAAAATTGATCTTATTCTGTACAAAAGTTGTAGATGAAAACATGTCAAACTAAAATGACATTAATTAAAAGTTGCATCTTAACCATGATGATATATAAATTAGGTGAGAAAGATCCAGTAATTTTTGAGATTGTATTCCAGTGAATGCTGTAAAAGACTGTAAATAACTTGTGGGTTTTTTTAACAAGAATCTGTCTAGAGTCTCCAGTGAAATTCCAATAAATACCCTCAAACTGCATAAATCAGAAAAAAATATAAAAGTTTTTCAGGGACAATAGGATTCTCTATGGTGGCATTTTTTTCCTTTCCAAAAAAATAAGGAAAAACAAACCCAAACACAACCCCAATGTATCCTTAGATGCCATGTGATTTATAATGTTGTTTGATGGGGCTATTGCAAAACTAGTCTAATCAGGATTAAGCCTTGTACCCTGGAAACTAGAGGTGATAAGATTATCTGGTAATCAAAGGTGATTTAGAAGATCAAAGCCTTTTTTGAGGGAGTAAGATCCCTAATTTTTTTGCTTCAAAAGGGGTTGCTTTGTTTTAACTTGTATATGACACTCTCTAGCTGCATGTTGATAAACACATAGGGTAAAGCTGTGGCTTTGCTGAAGCTGTGGATGTTTAATTGCAGTAACACTCAATTGGTTCAGGGGTTCACCTCCCTCTTGGAAAAGTCACAACAACCCTTTTTACACAGACTGTGATGCCTACTCAATAAATAACATGCTGAATAATGATAATTTGTGTTAGTTTTTAAACTCTCTTATCTAAACTGGGGAAAAAAGGACTTGGCTATAGGTCCTTTCTTCATCAACCAAATTTGCCTCAGACTCACCCAGCTACAATGTGTTTCTTTTGCTCTATGTAGATCTCTGAGTAAAACCGTGGAATGTAAGGAGAAGCAGCTGGCTGGTATTTCATTAGATAGTTGAGCCCAGTTTGGGGTTTTTGATGCAATGCCATCATATAATTTCCTTGCAAGAGAAGATGAAGCCATGTTTTAGAGGCTTTGGGTAAGGCTGTTTCCTCCCTCTGGGGCCTCTGGCCTTGCTCGTGCCTCTGCCTCTGGGGCTGCTTCTGCTGTCAGTCCCTCTGCAGCCCCTGGCCCACGACGTAGAGCTCGGGGTGGGAAGTGGATCTGTTGGACTCTTTGGTTTCAGGAATGCCAGAGCTGTTCCAAGAGTCACCTGCTTTTCTAGGGCTCTTCTCCAAGCTGCAGAAGGAAAGATGCTTAAGTTAAGAGGCTAATGAACCGTGACTTTTTAAAACAGCACTGATTAGACCACGTTAACCCACAAAGCCCAAATGCTGCACGATACCCTGTCATTCCCCGTCTCCTCCTGAACACATGCTCTTTATGTGCACCATCCCATCTGTACTCTTGTCATGCCAAATGTGCTGTACCCTTCTCTCCCAAACCTCTCCTGGGGAGAAAACATTTTGTGTGTTTAACAGGGGATCCGTGTGAGACTGGGTTCCCTTGCAGGGAGGGGCAGATTTGTGTGAAAAGTCCTGTTTCAGGAAGGAAAGGAAAGGTGTAATCTCTGATATGCATCTGCTTAGCCTTGTTACAGTGATTTCTGAGCACGCCAGCATGACTGTGGGAGGGAAATTCTGGTATTATAAATCTGCTACTCTCACTCTGGTGGGAGCACTCAGGAGCACGGAGACACAGAAAGTGTAAATGATGTGCCTGAGGTTACTCTGGCACTCCCTACGGGTACAGGGACTTTATGTATTAAGACAGATCACAGCAGTGGATCTAGTCATGAGTATCTCAGTCCCTGTGCCTTCCTGCTGGAGTGTGTGAAGTGTACCCCATGTCACTGCAGCTAATTCATGTGGTTTAAGCTCAACATGGAGAAATATTTCAGAGGTATCTGGGAAGCGTTACTGTATTTTAAGTATATAAACTGCTAAACTGAATGAGCTTTCAACTACAGACGAGCGGTTACGTTCCTGTTCTTAACTGCTAGGACCTTAATGATTTGAACTGCTGAATGAAGAGATTTTTGATACATGTTCAGTCATGAAACTGATCCAGATTCAAATATCCCCCAGCTGCAGAAAGGCTCATTTGGGCTACTTGCTTTGAGCCTGATTCAGTCAACCCAATCCATTCTCAAGCCCTCATTGAAAAGTACCTTAAAGACAATAGCATGTAATCTTCTCTCCCTACTCTATCTCTTGGGAGAGGAGCAGTCTCAATGAAATACTATTTTGTTAAGGTGAGTACACAGAAACTGTGTTACAGATTAAGAGAATTTCTATGAGCAGAGCAATTGTTCATGTTGTGCCTTACTGAGATGACAATAATTGCTGATTGTTAACAAATGACCAAGCTTAGAAACCAGCAAAGTTATCTCAGTCTATCCAACCACAGGCTGTTCAAAGAGGAACCAGTTGTACTGACTTGAGAACTGAAGTTCTTGTCAGGTACCCGAAGAGTAAATGCAAAAGCTCCAGGCCTAGTTAGGGCTTATAATCTTTTAAGTCCTGATATTCCTTACAACATGGGATGGGCAGAAGACATGCTTGGGAAAAGAGTGGGTTTTGCCTTCTAGGAGAGCAATGAATATGCAGGAGACACAGGAATCTGCACACAATGCTGACATTTAATGCTCATCAATGTCAGCTGGCAAAATAAGATGGAAGTTGCCTCTTTTTTGTGTGTGTTTCTGCTAAAAGGGGGTGTGTGGGAGAGGCAACTAGCTGCCTCTTTTTGCTTGTACAAGCTTTTGCCAGATTATCTTGGGCAACCTACTTCTCAGCAAACAGATGTTTTAATTTTTTATGGGAAAAGCTGGGGGGATATATCTCTTATATCTCTGAGCTTGTGAGCATGGGAGAAACTGGATAACTCACTGGTATTCAGAATATTTTACCTATAAAAGATTGATGGTATCTCAGGTTTGATTCTGTGTCCTCTCCGTTCTACTAATGAAACTGCTAATAACACAGAAAAATAACACGGGAAAACACCACACAGACCAAAAAAACAGCATTGTTATACTTGGAAAGAAGAGATAAAGTAAGGGAAGGAATGAATGAAAGGAGACTGACAGCTGTGTGGTAATGGCTTGTGAATTTGAGACCAGATGCAAACGTTGCTAGAATGAGGAAGTTTAGGTTTAGGTTTAGACATTTTGAGATTTTCCTCTGTCAGCTGGATGAATTAAAAAGCAAAGAAAGTCCTGGTTGTTTAATGAACTTGGAGGAGAAAGGTGATCAGAGCGTGGTGGTTTGTCCATTAAGGCACCTGCTAAAAGAGCAAGGGCTTCTGCACAGAGTGATGTGATGCTTACAGCTGTGGCAACCACCCCAGTCCTCAGCAGGAGGAGAGGACCTGCAGTGATGGGAAGAGCTCCCAGAGCTTTTGCCACGTGCTCATTCCCAAAACGGTCCTTCTCTGCCCATTGGCACATTGGTTATGGTATTCATTTTAGGCCATTCAATGCAAGGTCTGTGAAATTTACTCCAGGAAGCTTATTTTGGGTGTAAGAAAACACACAGGTTTGTACTGCATCTTAAATCAGTGTGTGTGATAATTAATGGCCTACATTTCCCTTTTGCTTATGTTGATATAAATTTGGCATAACTGATTAGTACTACTGTTGATGTTCATTGGGATAAAGGATAAGCTGAATTTGAGTCAGGATATATTTCATTCTTCCAAAATACTTAGAGACCATAACACTAGGATGTATGACTTTTTCATGAAAGGGATGATTTTATTTACAGTGAGGTTTTTTTTATATTACTCACTATACGTTGACAGACTATGATTGAAAGATAATACAGCCCATTGAAGTATAAATTAGCTAGCAATTTATAACAGACTGATTTTAAAATGCATTCATAAAACTGCCAAGGCTTTTGTTTTGCAGGGTTTTACATAAAACCTCTTTTGAAAACATTTATTTCTGCTGGCAGGCCCTGGAGTAGACAAAGCTGGCATAAAGTACATAAAAACAACAGAAAATCCAGCAACACTGTACGGGAATTTTAGAAAAGATTCAAATGTCAGACTACAATGCAGTATTAGAACTGGGAATGCAAAATGGTTTACATTTTCCATTGTTTTTTACGTTTTGTTCAGCACATTCCTCTACTGTCAGCGTGGGATGCTGAGTCCTTACTCTGTCTTTGGGGAGGGACTGCCTGGACATCTGTCTTCAGTGCCCCTGACTGTCCCTGTGCTCACAGTGCACTGAGTGCTTCTGCACCTTCCAGTGCAGTTTCATCCTGTTGGGGCTGATCTTGCAATCCCTGTTCCTCCTCATGGGAATGAGTCATGCAACCGCAGCTCTTCTGGGGCAAGAGCAAAAATACTGCTCACGTGTGGAAAGGTTACCGGAGAAGCTTAAAGCTTAATTGACTTACACATCCTAAGATGTTAAGGAATTAGAATAACAACACTTCCAGGCTATTACACATCTTTGAGTATTCCCAAATACCAATTTCTATTTCCTGGCTGGTTTTATGATTTTTAAATTTTATTTTATTTTAGGCGATAGACAAAATTTGAAGCTAAGCCCATTCTTTTTAATAAGAGGGCACCAATTTTTGCAAACATGGAATTGGCATGTGTTGATGCTTTGATTTATTTTTCAGAGCAATGGATCTCCAGTAGCCATGGGATGCTTTTCCAAATTTGAAAATTTGGTTTGGGCTGTGGACCCATCAGAATTGAAATCAGCACCTTGGTCTGAAAGTGTGCACAAGAAGCTCGTAATTCCAGCCTGTAATTATGTCCACACAGATCCTTTCCTACACATTATCTGTCTCTCATTCTTGCAAGCTGACTTGAAACATTCTCTCACAGCTCTCAGCTGAACAGTTTATAGTGGATTAGAGGCTGATGATAGAACAAACACCACTTCTCTTGGCTAAAGCCCATCTTCTCATGAATATTTATGTTTATAACCTGAGGGCTATTTCAGAGCTTTTAAGAATTGAATGTGGATGCCCTTAGCCCCCACACAAATAAGGGGAGTTCTGTGCCATGAAACCAATGCTGAATTTTCCTTGGGGTGCCTGTCACAGCTTATGTGTAAGGGTAAGGCTTGAGCAAGGCATGGAAAGTTAACTCTTCCCTTCATTCAGACTGGTAGTCTACTGAAATCTGAGGCAAGAAAATAGAACAGATTATTTCACTTGTAAGGGACTGACAATGGTCAGACAGTCCAGCTACAGTGCTATCTCTGCCCAGCCATCTCTTCTAAACCTGAACAAGGCTCCTTTCCGGGAAACCTCTTAACAACATTAAATTCCCATCAGAAGTTTTGAAAGCCAACACGGTGCTATAGGTCTACTTTTCTGGCATGAAGTTTCTTACCTTGCTTGGTTAAGGGAGGGTTCACTGCTGGCTGTTAGAGGAGCTGGAAGATGAAGCTGTGCCCCTGGTCGACGGTCAGAGAAACTTCTCCTTACGAACGGCTGAGGACTGGTGGTGCTCAGGGACAGCTTTCTGCTCCGGTCTCCGGGCTGCCGGAATAGCAGACTGCTCTTTTGGGAACGTGATGCAGCTTCGGGCTGGCTGGTCACCTCGGGGGTGCATGTGCTGGGTACCAGTGGAGGTCTGGCTTCGAATAAGGAAGAGGTGGCCGGGCAAAATATGGAACGGACATTGCTGCCCCTCTTGGAGGGGGAGAGCTGGTGCTCGTCCCCAGCATCCAGCCCAGCTCTTGGCCCCTTGTAGGAGCGAGATGGGGAGGCTGGTGGGGAGGGGGTGGTGGGGAATGGAGCGTGGGAGCCCGCCAGCCGCTGGGTTGTTGGTGAGCTTTGCCTGTGCCCCACAGGAGGGCTGAGTGGTTTTCGCTGTGGTGGCGGAGAGGGCAGCTTCTTCTGCAAGGGTGGGCTGGGTGCCCTGGGGCTAGCAGGGGGACTGGGTTTCCTCTGCACGGTGGGTGAGCTTGGTTGTGTGTTGCTAAAAGCCTGCAGAGAGTGTCTGTGATGTGTTGAGGGGCTGAAAAGCCGTTTCTCAGCTGGTGAAGAAGGAGGAGTTCTTGTTGGGGAGACCCTCCTGGCAAATGGTGATGCTTTTTCATTGCTCCGGAGCGAATCAGGAGAGCTGTGCAGCACTGAAGTCTCAGGTGGATTGGGTCCCTCGCTCTCTGAGCTGTTGCTGTGTGGGTTTGAAACCCCACTAGGATTTTGAAGAGGAATAATTTTATGGGTTTGCTTGTATAAATCTGCAGCCTCTTTCCTCTGGGTTTCCAATATCTCCTCCTGGCTAGGGACGTGCACGTTGGTAGGGTTCAGCTCCAGGGGGTACCTCTGCAGCTTCTCATCCCCTGTCCTGCTATTCCTTAGACCTTTATTAGTCACCGCACTGGGGCCGCTGATATTTTTACTTGGCAATAAGTCAATGGACTGAAGGGAGGCTTTCATTTTTGAGGAAACTTGGGATCTCTTAGCAGCATGCAGTTCTGGTTTGATGGTCTTTTTGGCCTCTTCTGAAGAGTTTCCTTCTATTCTTGCAGTTTCTTCAGGCTCGGATAAATTTTCAGAAGTGTCCATTAACATTTCAGGTGGTGGTGGTGGCAGGTTTTCAGCGTCTTCATCAGTCTCTTCCTTTGTGTCTTTCTTTCTTAATTCTGCAGGCGGTGCAGGAAGAAAGGCATTTGGAAAGCTAGAAGAAACTTCATTGGTGTTTGTGTCTTCTACTGGTGAAATACGATGCTTAAGATTTAAAGGTGCCAGGCCTCTCTGAAAGGGAATAGTGGGTGGGATGACTGGAAGTCCAAATTTTCTGATGCACTTTATTGGTCCTAAGGATCTTAGAGGTGTGGGTTTTGCAAGATCATCAGTAGGACTGAAGGTTTCAATAAGTTTTTTGACAGATTGCCTGGGGGTACAGCTGCTGCCACTGAGCATTTGTGCTCCAGGAGGCTCATTTTCTTTGCCTCCTGATGTCTCCTGGGTAGGCACAGTAGCTTTTACAGGCTTCCTGCCTCTCTTTTCATTGAGTGGGCGGGCAGGATTTTGATCAGATGTGAACAAAGGGACTTTATCCTGGTTAGGCAGGATGTTGAAATTTTTGGAGAGGCCTGCCTTCAGTTTCCGGGAGGACCTAGGTGCAATTTGCTCATCCTGTAAGTAAAGTGCTGTTCTTGATTTCCAAAGCTCTGGGTTGGTAGCTATATCCTTTCCATACAACATTTCCAGCCTTTTGCTGAGCTCCTTTTGAGTCCTCTGAAGCTCTAGGAGAGTCGGGTCCTCTGCCTGGCTTCTGAGGGACTCCTCTGACCTGGACCGTCTTTGTTTCCCAAATGTTCTCTGTCTGCCTGTTGCTGTACTGGGCCTTTTTGCTAGGACTGCTCTTCCGCTCTCATCCTCTACCCATTCCTTACGTCTGGATTTAGCTGGGACGAACTTGATTTTTTCACTGATGGCATCTTTCATCTTCAAAATTATTTCTTCTGTATCTACATTCTCTGTCCTCTTGACGGACTGCCTTTGCATATTATCAGTGAGTGCAGGTGAAGACAGGGACCTCCTCGGCAGACCATCCTTCCCCATTTCTGATAAACTTGTGTTGTCGTCATCCTCCCCCAGTGTGCTCTCTTCTTCGTCATCGTCATCCTCCTCGTCCTCATCAGAAGGAAAATCTGCTGATTCACAAACTTTGAAATGTTCACCTTCCTGCGCAGAATCGGACTGCAAGGAGTTGTAGGAGCGGCTTTTGCTCAAGCTTGCATCCTGGGGCACGGCAGAAGCGCCTTCTGGTACTCCACCCGGACAGGAAGTCACTTCCCTACCTTGCAGGGATGAATGAAATACGTCTTTAAAGTGCCTTTCCAGTGCACAGCCTTGGGATGCAGCTGTGCCCACTGACGCTGCCCCACCATTCGCACGCTCCGCTGTTCTGGCATGCTTTCGGGATGGATGTCCGTGCGCACAGGAATCACTTGGTTGTCCTCCGTGCTGGCTGAGAGCACTGAACTCTCTGAGAGATTCACTGTCCACGCCAATGCCACTGTCCTCAGAACACAGAGTCCTGTCATCGCTGTGGGACTGAGGGAGTCCCACAGTTGAGGCTTCAAGCAGCTTCACTGTCCGGAGCAGGTGTTCATCAAAGCTTTGCTTTGCTTTCAGTTTGCCTTCCAAGTTGCTTGCAGCAGACTGCAGGTAGCTGCACGTCTCCTGCAGGGCATTGGAGGTGAGGGAGGCCAGCATCCCACTCACCAGCTGCATTTTGTTGACCGTGTACTGCAGGAGTTGTTGCAGAAGATCAGGGTGCTCCTTCAAATCATCTTTTTCTGCTGGCCACGCCAGATTCCCACCTACATCTTTGAGAAGATTTTCCCCGTCATTGGCAATTTCTTCCAAGAGCTGGTTGATTTCATCAAAGCGAAGGACGAGGAAGCTGATCATCTGCTGCAGGAAGAGCTGAGTTTGGGTGGCCTGGTTGGCCATGTGCAGAATGGTTTCATACTTGGAGAGGTTGGGATTTAAGTAGGCGTACGCACTCTGGTGAGCCTTGACAAGCAGTTCTGGGAAGTCTACCTTCTTCTCTGACTCGCATGGGGCCAGAATGGACTTTTCTTTACTTTTGTTAGGTTGACCTTGCTTTGCCAGCTTATGAGTTTTTTTCTTCTTTTCTTTCTTTGGGATTTGCTTTGCACTGCTTTCATTCTTGTCGTCCCAGACGGAAGCTGATGCTTCTGATTCGCAGGACGTTTGCTTTCTGATCTCTATGGACTCAGTGATGTGCTTTTGAGACTCAATTAGTTGAGACATAATGACTTCAGCATCTGTTGCTGTCCTCTCAGTCTTCTCATCTTCCCTGGAAATCTGGGAATCTGAATGAGCCTTGGAAGATAACTGAAAATTATCATTTTTGTCCTGCTCTGACAGTCTATCCTCCTCTTCTTCCAGGTAGTCCTTCCTCTGGATCCCATATTCATCAATATCGTAGCAAGATGAACCTTTAACCAGCAGAGGGATTCCTTTATCTCTTGTATCAATCGGCAAAACACTTTTGGCTTTATTCAAAGCCTTAAGACCACTTCTTGCAGCAGTCTCACTGTGAGAAGGTGTGCAGCCCATCCTTTCTTCGTCTTTTTTTCTGATGAAAAATCCAAAAGAACGAGGGAAAAAACAAGTAAAAATCAAACTCACTGTGTCATCCTGAGCTGCAGACTGGCCTGTTTCTCAGGAGTTTTCCATCATGATCCCAGTTTTGTTGTCAGTTTTCTTTGCTGTTTGCCTTGAAATCCCATGTGCTTATTGCATAGGATTGGCTCTTGAAGTTGTTCCCAACAGTCCCATCGTACGTTCCCACTTGGGTTTTCTTCTCTGATTCAAAAAAAGGAGTGTGAGAGCTCGGCTGGATTTAGAGCTAATGGATTAAGAGCACTTGCGTACCTCACTTCTGCCCTGACAGATGTCCTCTGCAAATAAGAGTTTAAGCTCATTAGGGTAAGCAGGCTCCAGCCAGTCAGCATCAGTGTTGTATTTAAAAAGGCAGATTTTTTTTCCAGCGCTGTAGGGGGGGCAGAAGGACTTGGTATCTGTCCCTCCTTTTCTCCCTTGTTGCAAAAACATAACATACAACTGAATGTAGAGATCCAAAGGAAGAGGCTGCGTTTTGAAGCCTTTTGGAAGGGAAACTATCTGAACATGGCATGTAAACATCATTAGATACTCCTTAACTAAGAGAAAGGTGACCTTGACCACGGATGCACCCACTGGAGAGTAAAAGACAGGAAATCAAATGGGTCAGAAATGCCTGTTAAGACTTTTACCTTGAGAGTCTTCAAATTCTTCCCCTACTTGCAAGTGACAAGCTGTTTACTTTTCCCTTCTAAGACTTCCAAACAAGATATTGGGTTTTCTTCCTTCCTCTCAGATGATCATTCTTCAAAATTATTTTTTTCTTTTCTAGATAGCTTCCCAACCTGAAAGTCCTAACTGCACAACAAGAGTATTTGAATTCAAAGTAATTAAGTAAAATATATTTTGCATATCTTGTTAAGATGCCATCTGACTCTAGTGGATCCAAACTGTGTATTTTCAAATTAAAATAAAAATTAAATAAAAATTCTTTCTTTCATTTGTCTGAGTGTCTTGGGATAAAATTTGAACTCACAAAAGTGACTTGCTCACCTTTATTTCTTTTTCATCTGCCAGGGCTTAATTCTCTTAAATGCAAGGCTTTATGAGCTAAAACTCTAAGAAATAAATTAATAAATTAAAAATACAGACCCATATCTGAAAAATAAAAGGGCAGGACAGGGCAGGGAGGGGCAGGGCAAAGAAGGGCAGGGCAGGGCAGGGCAGNNNNGGGAAGGGAAGGGAAGGGAAGGGAAGGGAAGGGAAGGGAAGGGAAGTTAAAAAAAAACAACTGTTGTTTGAATCACTTCTAAGGTCAGGACGGTATAATACTACTCTGAAAGAGAAACTAGAGAAGCCAAAGTAGGAATTGGATGAGGCACGAGATTCTTGTCTTTTCCAAGTATTTATCTGTGAAGGGTGGCATGTGGATGAGGGTCATATGAGCAACCACCCCCATCCTCCCTCTTCACTTCTCAGCCTGGCCTAAATGGATTTGTTTTTTAATTTCCAGACACACCTTTTCTACTGAAGGTGGTCCTTCCTCAGCATTGCAGGGGTTACAGTGGCCAACTCTAACTCTGACTAGAAGTCTACAGCTTCTCTCTAGCAATTTCCACCTGTGTGGTCAGGGGTGTCTTGTCCAAGTCCCAAAAATCTTTATATACTGCCGAGCCTATGAAACATTCTCAGATTTTAAGTAACCACTTACATGATTCATTCCTCGGGGCTGGACTATTCTGCAATAGCTGAATATCTGCGTGGGAAGTTGTTATTCTCTGTAGCTCTGTTGTCAAATCTCTGTATCTTTTCAGCAGAGGCAGCAAAATTACCTTGTTTTACAGGGAAGAAGGCACTACAGTGATTCCCAGGAAGATTTTTAAAACTATGGGCTTTCTCCAAAGTAATTTTTCAGGAACACATACATTGCACTTAATATACAGGATGACATAGTCATTTCCCTCAAGGCTTTTCTGGGAAGCATCAGGTATTTACCTCCTGACTCTGCTTCTTGCCAGTCATTGAACTCAGGCTCTGACTTCTTCTGTGTCTCACCACACTGTTTTCTACAGAGCCATTGCATATAGGTAAAACCTTATAAAATGAAGGCCTTGTTGCCTTTGTAAAATCCTGGCTTAGGCCTGTTACTCTGGCTGGAGAAAGACCATGAGAAAAGCCCAGAAGAAGAGAAACAATTAGTTTTTACCCATGTAAATGTAGTATCAACAGAAACAAGAAAGTTAAAGAATAGAAAGAGAAAACGAGCAACATATCAGCACCTGGTATTTCTCTGAATGCTTGAATGCTTATGCTATAGGTAGCCAATAATAATATATTGTAATTAACAATAGCCAATGAATCTACTGTAGTAATTTTGTAGCCAATAAGTATTTAACATGAATGATAACATCCAAAAGTCTATAAAAAGAAGCTGCTTTGTTTAATAAAGGCTTTTTTGCACATTGTCAGAAGCACAGTCTGTGTGTGTCGTGGCTGCCCCAACAGTGACACAGAACCATCCAACACTTTTTGTATTCCCTTTCAGGCATGTATCTAATTGTGTTCAAAGTGGAGAAGTGGAGAAGATTTAGGCAGCTGCTTCGTCCTGGTGATGTGAATGGTCAGGATGCTGTAGCCCTCCACAGTTAGTCTAGGAAAATGCAAGAGAACAAGCAAGTAGCCTTAATGCCTCTCTTCTGCTTACAGTGTGGCTTGAGAGATATTTCTGTGTAGCTGCTTAGTATTTGTGCTATGAAATCTCTGGTGTCTTTTTTTTTTCAAAAAGCAGCTCTAACAGCTCCATTGTTCTCATTGGGAAATCTGACAATTAACTCCTTGTGAGCTGGTGGTCGTATTTAGGGAGTTCTTTTTCTTCCCTTTGCCTTTGATCAGTCATGTTACTTTTGTTTGGAATTTTTCTATTTATTTTCACATCATGCATTAACATCTTACAGGAAATAAATGCATGGTTAAAAAAATGCAAAATCCTGGCTTATGATTATTTATCATGCAGTTATTTATTAGTTTAAATATTAATAGTAAACCATTACTCATTTTATTATTTATTTATTACTAAATCAAGATCCAGGCTCACAGAAAGTGTGTTTTGACAAGGAATCTGTTTTATCCTAACTTTCATTGCCGTCTGCATGTATATACAATATGACTATTTAATGTTGCATCAGATATATTAGCTTCTGTGAGATAGCAGGATCTCTGATGTGCCTGGTTCCAAACACTTAAATAGCTGCATTTTTCTCATCAATAGTCTTATTACCAAGTTATTATATACTGCTTTGCACTTCTGAGGCACTTCAGAAAAATGCTTTACCTCATGAAAAATTATATGGGAAATATTTTATCTCATGATCATACAACAAAAGAGGATAAAACAGGTAATGCACATAAATGATTATACCAAGTCTGAAAAATATAAGGTTTGTATTTGTAAATATTTATTTACATTTATAAATGTGACCTCAATGCTTTCAAAAACCTGTTCTGCAAAAACATCTGTTTTTTCTGAACAGAGCAGGACAAGAAAAATAAAATTGTTGAAAACAGCTAGGAAACTGGTTTCGCTCTCCAGCAAAAAAACTTTCTAAAGGAATTAATGAAGGAGGAAATATAAGTAGAAAACTAAAGAGAGTCATTTTGGGGAGTTTGCCTGCACAGGGCTATTGGCACACGCAGGTGACCCAAAGGAGTCAAGAAAAATTGTATGACTGGTGTCAGCAGCAGTTTTGTGAGATATACTTACATTTGTCTGTTATTTTTGGAATGTGTGTTCTGGTCAGTTAGCCATAACTTCTCTTTGCTGAGCGTTCCATCAGTATTTAGACGTTTGCTACCTGCCCTGACCAATACATTCACGGCTGCTTTCAGTGGGTGAGACAGTGACTGCCAAAAGATAAGAGCTAGGACAAAGAACCGTGTGAAACAGCGTGAAGTGTTAAGTATAGATTTCCGGAGTTATGCAAATCTAGACAATTAAAAGGAGAGGGCTGCACTTCGCCTTGGCAGCAGTTACCTTAGTTTGCATGAGTGAAAGCAGGTTGGTGGTTGTGGAGCAAATTCAAGGCAAACGAGTTCCTTTCAGGTGAGGGACTGGCAATTTGGCAGGAAGTGGCTTCAGCACTTTCTAATGGATGTTGGTAGTATTGATTTTGGGTCTAGAAGTGAGGCCCAGTGATTCGTATTCCTGAAAAATATGCCAAGATGCTACAGAAAAGCGTGCAGCTCTTTAGTCTTATGCCTTCTCCAGTTCCCGATGGGTTCCCTCATCTAAAGTGTCTCAGGCTTTCCCTGAAAACTGAGATAAACACAGCATTGCTCCTGGCTTTCTCTCAGAGTGTCTCTAACCACACAGTGTGCACTTACAGCTGTGTGAAACCACCTCAGACCCACGGCAGCCTGGAGCGTGGCAGCTGCTGCCCAGCAGTGGCAGGGGGGTGTGTGGAGTAGGCGTTTTCCATGGAGAGAAGATGATCTCCTTTCACTGCCTGGGCACTGAGGAGAGAGTGGCTCTGGATGGTGTGCCATGCTCGAGGCTGTGGGTCTGGAAACCTTTTTTGTAGGAGAGAAACAAGGGAGTACACAGCTTCCTTGTTTCACACCCAGCTTTGAGGGTATCTCCTGGAGTATCTATGGTTTTGGAACATCCCTGTTTCCCTAAGCTGTACTGACCCTGCTATGTGAGCACACTCACTGTCAGAACCTCCCTGCTGCCATCAGCCTTGCTCTGGATGTTGCCTTTTCCTGGTCTTAAAATTAAAACCAAAACACGGTTTATGGGGAAAAGGGATTTTTACTTCGGTATTTATTTAAGGATCTTTGGGTACAGCACTTCATCCAGGTGGAATGCTCTGAAATGCATGTACTGTTCTTCCACACACTGAAATACACACAATTATAGGCTTTGCAAATTAGCATATCGATCAAAGATGCTTTAATGAGAGGTTCGAGTGAACCGCCTATTCTGAGCAACTTTTTCTCTGGATGGGCCTATCTTAGTTTACAAAAATATGTTTTGGAGAGGACCTTGGTGTCTGGGGCTTCCAGACTGTTAGGTCTCCTGGTTTAACAGTACAGTGGGTCTCAGATAAGTTACCAAGCTTGGAAAGTTACAAGTATGTAGGCTAAAAGCACTAAGAATACATAAAACTATATAAAAGGGTATATAAGAGCAGTATAAAAGAAAAAGCAAAAAATCATCCTGGTATCATAGAGTGTCTCTACTTGAAGTGCAATGTCTTCCCAAGCCATTTTAATGATTGCTTTCCTCTGATTCGTGAATCTGTGGAAATGTAGGAACTGGTTAGTAATGCTCTATTTCTGCCCAAAGAAGAAACAAGAAATAAAATAATATTTCTGTTGAAACAGTTTTGTTTCCCCATCTTCCTGGGGGTGCAGCCCATTGTTTTGAGTTCTCCAGGTGTTCAGCAGCTTTGCTGCCCATGGCAGCACCAAATGAGTCAGACAGGATAGGCTGAACAGGCTTTTATTTTCACTCACATCCTGGCATGGCTGAAAAAGATAATGTGCTAAAGTAAAGTAAGTGGTTTAAATATATACTCTTTCAAAATTTCCATTGCGGGGCCGAGAAGTAGAAGTCCAGACAGGCAGGGGTTTTGTCAGGCAGTGACATCCAGTCTCTGCAGTTGCAGCACTAAGTCACAGGACTCACTCTGAGCTAAGATGTTTGGGGTTCTGCCATTGCTGGCCTGATCAGAAGGATGTTCTTGAACCTGCGATGCTTTGTTAGGTCCCTGTTTTCATTTTCCAGGATAAAAATATTTGCACACAGTTTTGTCCTCATATTCAACACCACCTTTGAATTCACACCCCATTTTCCGTGGCTTATGGCAGATGGCAACTATATCCTCTGTGTCAGCTTTCATTCTGCTGCATTAAACAAGCCATGCTCTGGTAACCTCTGAAAATAGACTGTTCTTTTCCTTGGCTGTGCTAACAAACCCTTTCTAGACACACTAGCTTAGCTGCTGCTCACACCCACATGCGATTCCTCAAGGAGATGGCCAGACCTGCTGGCATGAACACTTCACTTCCCTGCCACAACTCTCCAGTTACACATCCTAAGACAAGTGTTTGATTTTTGTGCCATTGCTTGGTATTGGTAATGATGCTCCTTGTGTAGCTGTCTTGCATCATCTGGTCCCTCAGTCACTTCCATATGATGATCCCTTACATCAGTCTTATTGGTTCTTTCCTTTCTAACACCAATTCTTTCCTTTCTGTTTTTTTTCCTCATCAGTTTGCTGGTTTTTCTTTTTTTTCTAAAACTTTAAAGGAAAATATGAAACAAAGATTAGTTCCAAGGATAATATCCCAGGATATCATCAGTAACCTCCCTCAGTTCAGTACTTTGCATTAAACTCTACTTAACACTGTTTCCCCCTGTGCTTGTGCTTTTCCTTCATTGAAGTTCTCCTAAATTCCAGTCTTCTCCAGAACTGCTAATAATTTCCATTCTAGGCTCTTCACAAAAGTTTGTTATTCAGTATCAGCAATAAAACATTTCCTTTGCCCAGAGCACCAAGCACCTCAAAAAAGGCAAACATTGACTGCCACTACAAAGCTCACATTTGATCTTATATGCTTCATAAAAAAAGTTTGAACCTATGTAGCCTTGAGGTGAAAATAGCAGGCCTGAATTTAACTAAACACATTTTTTCTTTGCCTTTTCCAAGGTATGGAACATTCTAAGAAGTGGAAGAATTGTCCTAGCTTTTTTGTAGCCATGTGGTATCATGTTTATTCACAACTCCAATTCCATGCTGGTCTTCTTTCAGTTTTCGAGTCTCTGGAAGCTGAGAGAAATTTTAGCTCTTGACCTTTTCAGCACTTCATTGGAGATAATTTCCACTAGCCATTCCTATTACTTGTCCTGCCTTCACCCCTTTTAACATTATCACTGGAAAAGCAACACCACAAATCTGATCATAAACATCAGTTATGTTTATTTAGCAGTGACCCATGTAGAGCATAAAAATATAGCAGGACTTGGCTGAAGTTTTATCCAGGTCAAATTCCCCTCAGGCAGCCTGGGCCCAAGCCACACGAAGCTGGGTTTACCACCGCAGGCGTTTCCCGGAGACTGCCAGTCTTTGGATTTAGATCCTCTTTAGATTTCACAGCATGGCATGAGCACCCTTTGAAAAGGAGCTGCTCCTTTCATTCCTGGCTACTCAGTAAACCGGCGAGCCCCGACGGCCTGAGCCGAGTGCTGGAAGGTGCCGGCGGTGCCGCGTGGCCTCCATCCTGGCTGACCGCGGGCGGTGGGAAGCGCGGTGCCGGTGCCGCTCCCGCCGGCCCCGTCCCTGCGTCCCGCA
>VZTN01002294.1:6800-17721 GCA_013400515.1 Erpornis zantholeuca | reverse complement strand
GGCCGCGGCCCCGGGCGGTGTCACTGCGTGTCCCGGCGGCGGCCGGGAGCCCCCCGGCTCCGGGAGGGTTCGCTCCGGTACCGCCCGGTGAGAGTGGTGCTTGCCCGTGTGCTGGGGGGGTGGCGAGGGGAGCTTTGAGCGAGCAGAGACAGCTTGGAGAGTGCGGGATCAGAGCTCCCTGAAACTTGGAGCTTGTCAAAGCGCCTGTCCCGTGGGGGCCACAAAGGTGCGGGTCTGGAGCATCTTTCTTATGCGGAGAGACTGCGGGAGCTGGGCCTGTGCAGTCTGGAGAAGAGAAGACAGGCGGGATTTCCTTAATGCATATAAATATCTCAAGGACAGGTGCCGAGGGGATGGTGCCAGGCTTGTCTCAGTGCCCAGTGTAAGGACGAGGAGCAATGGCTGTAAACTAAAACAGAAGAGGTTCCACCTCAGCACGAGGAAGAACTTTACACTGAGGGTGGCAGAGAATGGCACAGCTGCCCAGGGAGGTCGTGGAGTCTCCGTCCCTGGTGACATTCAAACCCCACCTGGACACACTCCTGTGTCACCTGCTCCAGGTGACCCTGCCTTGGCAGGGGCTTGGACTGGATGATTTCCAGAGGTCCCTTCCAACCCTGACAATTCAGTGGATCTGTGATTGTGCGAAAACAGTGCTGTGTTGCAGGAGGGCCCTGCATACCACCCAAGCCTAGAGTGTACCTACATGTATATGACATGTCTACCACTTGTGCTGTAAATGTTCTGAGGTGGGCAGGTGGTGTATGTGCAAGAAACTTGTTCTCGGAACTTAGTTTTTCCTGAGCACATATAAGTACATGATAAAGGTCCATTATACATAGTTGTTTTCTATGCATCACACTTGTGACAGGTTCATCTATCAAAGCCCAGCACAACTGTATGTTGTCACTTGAAGTGCTTTAGCATTTGCAAGTTCATCCAGCACTTGCAGGAAGGCTTTGTGATTTAACACAAATTACAAACTAGAGTAATGAAAAAGTTGGATCCTCTATTATGGAAGTTTTTTGTTATATATATGTAGAACTACCATGCATTCCTGTGTAATATGTGGATATCAGGAAACCTGTAGTTGCTGTTCAGTTTTGTCAACAAAAGGGTGTGTGCATCTGATGACTCTATGAAGTTTTTTCCCTGATATTTCTGTTTCTTCATTTTCAGGTATAATTCAGTTGGAAGAACGTATGGCTGGCAAATAGTAAGTATGATACTCTCTGCTGTGCTGAACTAGGCTCAGTGATAGTTTGCCAGTGCTATGAACAGAAAAATTCTGTATTTTTTTCACGTAATTTCTCTAATAGCTTTTGCTCTAAACTCTTCTTCCTATTACAGGAAAGTCACTGCTCTTTTGGAAGCCTCCCATTCCATTTCACCAGGACTTTCCAGCTGAATCTTGGTGGAAAGTATGTCTTGGGTATTGTTAATACCTCAGGCAGTTGTGTTTTCGTTGACAACAGAAGTCATTATGAGGATGGCGTGTGTTTGCCTTTTCACTTTCTTTAAAGTAGTTTTGAACCTTTCTCTTTCCCTCTCCAGCTGTGTGTGTGTGGTGTTAGCTAGCTGTGAACTTCTTACACCTGAGCTGGCAGCCTCTGGAGGTGGCTGTGGGTACAGAACATGCTGTCTTGACACTGCGTGGTTCAGTGCTGTGTCGTGACGTGCCACATTTCCAGAGCCAGATGAAAACCCCGCACTGTGAGGATATGCACGCTTCAGCTGGGGGTGTTGGCACTTCTGAGGACATGTGAATTCATTCTTTATGGAGTTGGGTCAGCATCTGCATTGTAGCCCTTGGGTTTTCGTGCTGCTCACCTGACAGCACGCTTGTTTCCCTACCTGCTCTGCTTTGGCAGAACACTAATGGTGTTGTTGCCTCTGGCCCCTCAGAATGCCCCCTGGCTGTTTGCACAGGTTGTATTCTGTTTGGTCTACTTTCCTGTGTGCAATACACGGTCTTTCTTGTATTAATTTTGAAATGTCTCTGTTGATTTCAAGTTCTAGCAACTTATGTTGTCCTAATTCACAAAATCTCACCTCTTCCTTTTACCGTCTGCTCAGTCAGGTCTGGCTACTCTTCACTGTGTTCCTTTTGTTCCCTCCATGCAAAAAGCTTTTCATTTCTTTTTTGTCTTTTCCCAGCTTAAGAGGCTCAGCTAATACGTCTTCTATACTCATGCATATTACTTTTTCCTTTGTGCATTTCATGAGAGTGTCTCAGGTGCTGCCTGGGAGAAACTTGTGGATTCATGTGTCTTACAAAGCTTTGTTTTGTTTTGCCAAAGCTTCTGAAGAAATATCAGATGGTAGGAGATTTATTTCACTATTGCCCTTCAAAAGAAATTTAATGAGGTATTGCAGCTTATGAGATTTTCTAGTCCCCCACACAGGAAAGCTGTTGCTGTCATGTTTATGACAGCTCTAAAGCCATTGAAATGTAAACTCTTTAACTTTTCCTGACTGTAAGAAAGTATTAATTGAAATAATTAGAGGTATTTTTGGCCTTGTTGAATAAAAGAACACATAAGCCAATGCAATTTGATAATGCTGTGGGAAAAAATAGTCCTGTCCTTCCAGTGGCACCTCTTTGATCCTCGTGCCAGAACATGAATGTGTATAGCTGTATAAGACTAAGGAAATAAACTAGTTGGATAAAAATGAGCATTTTTCACATGGACCTTTATTTCCAACTTTAGGACAAGGTGAACTGTGTATGATGTGCAAGAAAAGGAGGCTTTAAATTATTTACTTCTAGATTAGCATCTGTAATCCACAGCTAAAATGCCTTTTATATTAGCACATGGATTGTGAAGTCCCAAGTAGTGTGACAGGTCTATCTGGGGAAATATCAGAGTAAATCTACTCGTATAGCTCGCTCTGTGTTATATACAAAAACCAAAATAAGTCTTCCTTTAGTTTTTCATATTTACTTGGGTATAGATTAAGTGTGATAAAAGCAAACATTCTTTGAAGCTCCATAACTTCTTTCTGTCAAGCAGACGAGCTAAACAAATTCCTGAGAAAAGAGCACTGTATAGCAATCTCCAAAATAATAATGCAGGTTGTTTAGTAAAAATGTTGCTTTTACCCCAGGTGTTTAATAATGATAATTCAAGATGCAGAATTTTGATTTTTCAACTGTGAGATGGCAGCCTTTGATGGTGCAGTCATGTATTGCTTCTGTTAAGAATTATGATTTTTTTATTTGTTAATGAATTTGCCTGATGAAATGTTTTACAAGTGGTAGTCAGCTTTCCTCTGATCTTCGCCTGGGAACCATAACTAGGATGTAACTTGGGCTGGTTGTTAGGTTTTATCACTACAACTGTACAGCCATTTAGTCTTTATTCTCTCTCCTAGATTGTTGTAAGGCCTGGGAAGTTGACTGGAAACAACACGAGGGTGAAGGTTTCAACACTGTGGTAAGTGTGCTATTTTAAAACAACGAGGAGAAGAGCTGGGAAAGGAGCTGATATGGAATTGTGAGTCCAGGAGTGAATCATTCGGTGATGAATTGTCTGCAGCTGTGTGTGGGAAGATGAAAGAGCTGAGAATTTAAAAAGAGGAGGCAGCAGTAGCTGGTAGCATGTTCTTGCTCATGGTGAAGGGAGGGAATATGCATGCAGAGCATGAGGGCAGGTACTTGATGCTTCATGTTCTCATAAAGCTGTGAAACACACTAATCCATTTATCCTCATTGTGTGTTTGCTAATTATAGCATTAATATTTTCCTCACTGCTCAAGTGGGAAGTCGGGGGAGAAATAGGATGTTTTTCCATTAATAACATGCAAGTTCAGTGGTGGAAGTCAAAACCAGAGTTGGCTAACCCTGATACCATACTATACTAGCTGTGTTAATTTATTAGTTTGTAAAAACGTAATAGCAGTAATAGTTAATGTTTGCAAGTTTTAAGATTTTAGTCTCATTGCACATTATATCTTACTATGATAGAACCAACCCAAAGTATTTCTAATGAGGTTATTTATTAATGTTTTTTTCCTCCTAAAGTGGCTTTCTAGAAGATGACCATAGAGGATCTCCCAGAACCTTCCTTCGAAGGAGATTCCCTCATTGAAAGAGAACGGTTCTTATTCCCAAGCTCTGAAACATCTGTTACTTTTTCTGTTGCTGCAGCACCAATGCCTTCAGACTGTGGTATGTACTTTAATCAGAAAATGAGTATTATGATCAGCAGGGAATAAATTTGAACAATAAATTTTAAGAAAAGCTGTCAACTCTTCTTTATTTCCAGAAAAAGTTTTCTTATTAAATGGATTCTCTGTTAAAGGAAATGAAAGATGAAGAACCATGCCTTTAACATTTTTGCTACTGATTGCACTATAAATTATATATTTTCCTTTGTACAGTTCTGTGCATGTGTGGTCACATGTTTGTAGTTCTTTCACATCTCACTGTAGAGTTGGATATTATGTTAAGATGTAAAATTGGAGTGAGTAAGGGAAGTTAATCTACACCACATTTAAAACCTCCAGAGTTACACTTTTTCTTGTGCTTTCACTGTGTAACCAATGGACTAGAAGGGGATATTTCTGCTGGGAGTGTACATTTGTGGTGGTAAGGACTGTAAAGTAAGTGGTAGAAAATTATACCAAGTGTCTGACCAGCTTTCAGAATAATGTTTGTCTTCAAAAACTGTCTTCACATGTATAAATTATAATAAAAATTCTAGCAATATATAATATGTTAAAATGTCACCGTAGGTAAGGAGCTTCACTGATAGCTATAATTATAATGCCTTTGTGTGTTGCAGAAGATGTTAATTGCATCTATATATACCTTAATAGCAATAGATACCTTAAAAATTACTCCCTCCACCTCTGTTTCCCATGCATTGATTAGAGCAGTCATCTGTAGTCAGGAAAATAAATACATGTAATGTTGTGTCTTTGACAGACTCAGCATTCTTAAAACCCATTTTATAAGTTAGGTGAGGTTGGGAATGTAACTGTTCCATATGATATATTTCAGTACATAAAGGAGTGTCTTCACATGGTTTACCCTGTTCTCATCTCTTGTCTCTCCTAGTCTCCTCTTAGGTACTGCCATGGTTTATTGCATTCTGTTTTCTTATCCCTTAGATAAAATTTCCATTTGCCTTCTTTAAACATTGTTTTGTTGTGATATCTTCTAATAACCCTGTGATGTCACTACTATCAGTTATACCTGGACTCTGCCTACTCATTAAATAAAAAAAAATCATTTTATAGGAGGTTGCTGTCACATGTTGAATTCAACATTGCTGAATCTGGGTAAAGGAGGTTAAACCACAACAGAGAGACATACTTGGTCTTTACATTCGGTGCACTTATTTTCCTTTAATACAGTTGAGCACTGGGGAAAGATAGAGGGGGAGAAAGTTATATTTTAAAATATCTAGATGCCACTGCCATCCTTTCAGATTTTCTGTAGTATTGCTTTGGTTTGCAAAGATTCAAGCTGATCTCCTGTTAAGCACTTAGGGTGGTTGTTATTAATACTTGATGTAGTCTCAGATTTTTACCCTAGCATGCCGATTGTAACAGTCTGCTGGAGTTGATTTCTGATAGATAATTTTGATCAGGTTTGTATCTAGAAATCTTCCTGGTAGAATAAGAACTGTGAATGTCATGCAAGATCATTAATCTTGTTGTCTGGTTGTCTGTTTACTTCAGTTGTAGATCAACTGTACTTTATGCGGAAGGTTAATATTATTGGATAAATCAGTAGATGTTGATGCATGGGATGTAGGGAAGAAGCACGCTTTGTGTAGTGCTGGGAGATAAGGGGCTTGGGGTTTTTTATATGCTAGGTGCAAATAAAAATTCATGTTAAGTATCAGTGAAGTTGTCCTCCTTTTCTGTTCTCGTTGAATCGAGGCAATGCAGTTTCAGGAACTCTAAATAGCCAGGAAGCGAGCTCTGTACGTGCTTTTATCTGTTAATCCAATCTAGAACTCAGGTATGCTGTTTTTGGGGAGAGGTTGGGATGATTCACCCACGGGTGGTTTATGCTATGTCACACACCCAGATGGGTGATGGTGTGTGTCGCTTAACCTGTCTGTCCTGTCTGAGAGCTGTGAATCTGTGATGGATGTGAGCTGATATGGTACATTTATGTTTAAAAGGCAGCTCCCCCATAGCTGCAGTGGGGTTAAAAGTTCAGTGTTTGCTATGGTTCGTTTGCTGATGGCACCAGGCTGCTTCCATTCCCTCTCCTCATAGCCATTGCTATCCAGATTCTTTCTTATAATTTTCCTTAGCTGGAAGAAATTCCACGGATATAAAATAGAGGATGTGTATAGACATGCATGCACACCTGTGCTTAATGTGACATATACTTTTATAAGGTGTTTTATATACTTTTGGGTTGCCTGAAAGAACATGAGGCTTAAAATGTTTAAAAATAGGGGTTTTTTTTGCGGTCTTGGTTTGGTGCCTTAATTTTTGAAGGTGTTTATTACCTGCAGCTGCCACTAGCTGGGATTGATGCATTCCTGAAATATCTGAAAATAGCAGAGGTGACAGAATGCCTTCCGTATTTGAGCCTTCCTGATTTGTGTATGTTCCATGTAAATTGTGATGGAAGAAGAAGAAGGAAAAGACATGTTTTTAGCATATTGAGAAATTACATATGCACTTGATCCCTGAGAGGTTGATAGGCTTGTCTGTGTTTGGGAGCAGCTTGGAACCTGCAGCCTTTGCCTGACTTGAACAACAGTAAACCCTGATTAGTAGAATCACTGTACATCTCTGTTACTCCTTAGCTAAACTTAAAATCACTCTTGCCCTACCATTGTATTGGTTGCTGATTCAAAGCTTTTTCAGAAGTATAAGCAAGACCTTAGTATTAAAGGAAAAACAGAGCAGATGTTAGAGAAAATTTTCTGAATTAATTCAGCATTCTGATTTTTCCAGTGTGATGAGTAGTGAAGTGACCCTTCTGTTCTTTGCCTCTGAGTTTGAAAAACTAGATGCATGTTAAATGGCAAGATTTTATATAAGGGCTTTTTTTTTTAAACAGAGTTTTCCTTCTTCGATCCCAATGATGCAGCATGCCAAGAAATACTCTTTGACCCCAAAACATCAGTTTCTGAACTGTTTGCTATCTTGAGGCAGTGGGTTCCACAGGTGCAGCAGAATATCGATATTATTGGGAATGAGGTGAGATACAATTGAAGATCTTGAATGCTCTCAATGTTAAATACTGTATTGACACTGAATAAAACCAGTTCATTCAGAAGCAGAATTAATCATAAATGCTGATACAGTTTCTGCCTTTTAACAAGTAGTGACTGATCATGCCTTGTATTCCACATGTTGTCAGCTTTTATTTGGAAAGGGAAGGATGATGGATAAAATTAATTACATTTGCATAGATGGTATAAACAATTCTTTAAAGGCAATTCTGTTGAGACCCTTCACCTTGGTGTTTCAAACTCCAATATATGAAGTTACGGTTGAAGCCTGACCTTAAGGGCAATCTTTCCAAGGCACAAAATGAGCTTTTAGTAATTTCTTACTACTTTATTGTTTTTCTTCTGGATTACAGGCTTTTCTGGACATGTGGGGAAGTGTCTTGAAGATTAACCCTACTGTATTATAACTGGGGGCTTCTTTTTGGGGGTGTGTGGGAGTGGGGTGGGTAATTGTTGAGAGATCAAAGAACAAGAGGAGTGCTTCATAAATAATTTTCCTATGCAGTTAATTTTTTAGCATGTGAAGTATATGTTAAAAAGAGCAATATAAAGAATCTTTAAAACTTGTAAATAATTAAGGTTAGTTATAATGCTATTTAATACATTTGTGTATGTTGCTCAGTTTTGCAGTTAGTCTTTTCTGACAGGCTTCTTTGTTACTAGCCCTTGCAATGAATCCAGCAGTCAATATATCTGAAATAACTTATGAAATACTATTGATGTCAGAGCTAAAATGTGCTTGTTTTCCACTTGCCTGTCAGATCATTAAAAGGGGTTGCAATGTGAATGACAGGGATGGACTGACTGATATGACCCTCCTGCATTACACCTGCAAATCAGGTGCTCATGGCATTGGTGAGTAAAAAAAAAAAGTCATTACAGATGTAAAAACCTACTTGACTCATATGAACTAATCAATCCCACTGACTGCTACAGAATTGTTCCCTGCAGTAGATTATTTTTTTGTTGTGTGGTTTTCTCTCTTGTAGTGTGAGCAAGGAAGGTGCAGAACTGCAGTTACGCAGTGCAGTTGTGGCTGTGAGGAGCAAGCTGAGTTAGTGGTACAGGTATTGCACACAGTAGTACCAGCTTAAACAGATGTCTCATGCAGCAAAGGCAGCTTCAGACTGCGGTGCAAGCTGCAAGTTTGCTGTAGTTTTTGCTGTGGTTTTCTTACAGCAGAATATTTAGGTGACTGGCTGTTCCCTTTATTTTGTTTCTTTGACCCTGCTCATGTCACAAGAGAACAATAAACTTCGTTTGCATTATTGTGATCATAAATACTGGAAATGAGAGCACGTTTAACTCTGTTTGAACACTTGTATTAACTTTTCTGTATTGTGTTACTTTTTGTTGACCTGAGCCCACTTCTCTGAATTTGAGTGAGGTTTGGCACAGGTCATCTTCCCTGATGGTGGCAGATCTTTTAACATAAACTTCAGCATTGAGATGTGTGATTATTTTTCTTCTATCAGGTACTAAAACTCCTGGGTTTGATGGCTGACACATTACTTAGATTAGAGAAAGAAAGGTAGCGTTATTATATACTAGAGACTTCAGCCCTATATTTTTATAAAGGATAAAAATTTCTGTATTCTAATCCTAAAAAAAAAGGCATAGTAATAGTTCTGCTGTGAGCTTGAAAGGCTTAATGTACCTTTTATGTTACTCATAAATGTGTGTCTTTTTTGAGGTAAAAGAAATAAATCACTAATGCATATTTTACAAAAATTACCCTGCAGGTGATGTTGAAACTGCTGTAAAATTTGCAACACAGCTTATTGCTTTGGGTGCTGACAGCAGCTTACGCAGCCGCTGGACAAACATGAATGCCTTGCATTATGCTGCCTACTTTGATGTTCCAGAACTGATCAGTGTTATTTTGAAAAATGCAAAGCCAAAAGGTAGGCCTTGTTGCCTTTGTTTCATGTAGTTGTCCATATTTTGTAGATCCTAAGCTGGTAAAAAGCGGTCTGTAAGTGTGGTGTTTGCCTATTCATTATACACAAGTAATTTCTTATTCTTTTATTCAGTCTCATTGGTTCATTTTTCTATTAACCTATTTTTCTTTGTGGTTTACGGCACTGTTTCTGTTGCTGGTTTTTAAACTTGAGCTTTGTACAGGNAGATATAACTATTCCAGTAAAACCTTGTGGTATTAAAGGTTGCTTAAACATTGAGAAGTATGTTTGAAATGCTGGGAGAAGGGTAAAGGAGAAGTGGGAATTTGGCGGTCACGTGGCAAACCTGTGATTGAGACAATTTTGATGTCTTCCTTTTCCCATTTCTCAGCTATGTAGAAGGAACTGTGTAAGGAAAAGTTTGACTTCAGCGTTTGGCTTAAATAGGTAATATCTTTTGGAATGATACTGTGAAGGATTGGTAATTGGAGCCCTATTTATACTAAAGCAAGTGGAAATACAGAAATGATTCTGAACCAGAACTGTTTGTTTCTAATTTGGTCAGGACAAAACCAGTAAGCAACTTTATCACTAAAATTGTACAAATTTTAATTCGTTCTACTGAATATCCTCCTGTTTGTGCCAATTTGCAAAAGGATTTTCTAGCTAGGGACTTGTCTCAACATTCTGAAAAGTTGGTAGTACCCAAGGTTTGCTTTCTGTATGTTAAAATCTCCATGGAGGTAATTGTTGAGCAGTGCTGTTACTGGTACGAAGTGCTTCGGAGGTGACAAGTGTGGGTTGGTAACAAAAGACAAAATCAGACTGCACAGTAGTTAAGTTCACATCACATTTCAGTAGCCTGGTCTCCATAATTTGCATCAGCAGTTTAGGTCTCCTTTCAGACCTCATTTGCATTTGTTGTTCTCCTCCTGTGCAGTTCCTACGGAAGGGCTGGGACTTTGCTCAGATTTCCAAGGAAACCACTCTGGTTAAAACGTCTTGTCTTGGCAGTTGGCAATTCTTGAATAAGCAGCTGATGTTTTTATCTCAGGAAATATATAAAATTAATTTCCTGACACAGAAACAATGGATGGTGTGAATTAATAGAGTAATTTTAGCTCCATGCTTCATCAGGCAGTTTGCAGAGAAGGAAGAACATACGTAGAAGGCAAACATGCTTTGGATGGATCCATACTGAACTGGAGAAAAATGGTTGTTAATGTATAAATAACTTCTCAAGACAGTGGTGTGCTGACTCTGAGACACCCATTGTGAAGCACAGGTGTTTCCTTTTGATTTACTGCTAAACTATTTTTTTTCTGACGCTCTGTAGTTAAATTCTTTATATAGATTTACTCCTCAGTTGTTACAAGAGAGAGCTTGGATTTTTAGAGGTTTTATATACAAAAATTTTATATTATTTTCCAGTAGATAGTCTGGGGGTAGTTACTGGGTAACATTTGATATTTATCTTTCTTTCTGTCACCACTACTATGCCCACTTAGATCAAAGATGTAAGAAAACTGTTAAAAAAAATCTAAGAACGAAGCTTGCAAGTCTGAGGAAGTCATAAAATCTAATTCAAAAAATCAAACCATATATCAGTTATTTTTCAAAATGGGAATATGTGCAACTGTTGCTGGCTCAGTAGCTGATCCTACTGACCAGTATTTCCGGAAATTGCTTCCTATGTGTGCAGAAAATGTTTGGCTGTATTCCATGGCAGTTTCAGTGGCTGTATACAGCTCCTCAGCTTCTCCCTGGTTTTAAACTGGTGATGTCTTCTGAACTTTGGTATATAAAGGG
>VZTN01002292.1:7601-18276 GCA_013400515.1 Erpornis zantholeuca | reverse complement strand
TCACAGGCAGTTTGAGGCAAGCAAAAATTGTGCTGCAGGTCATCTCAATTAAAAAGAAATGGGTCTTCACTTTTAAAGGAAGCCTTTTCAGATTCTGTTCAAATCTACTTGTAAACATACTGCATAGCTGGGATCAACATATATTTCATTTTTGTTAATCTGCCTCACTGCCAATAATCTAACATTTTTGGTCTATGTAAAGAGGTGTGTTGCAAGTACTGGCTCAATATGATGAAGACGAAGAAAAGGTACATATAGGCATTTTGCAGGTAGCACATGTCTATACATAAACTGCAGAAGCACTCACTACCACTGTTATCTGAGAAAATACAGAAAAGGAGACAAGGGAAGCATTTTCCTAAAGGGATCCCACTCTAGATATGATCTGGTTTTGAAGAAATAATTTGATTTTAAACTCCCAGACTCAAGATTTTTGCTATCCTCACAGTTCACTGCCCTGGATGAGAATGAATGTTACTTAGGTCACAAGATGAGAAAACAGCTCACACAGTTTTCAATATATGGGTATGGTTAGGATTAATATAATCACATCAGTGCTTTGATAAAGTTTTTGATAAAACCACAAAAATGAAAAAACTTAAGAAGATCTGATTTCACTGCACTCTTTTTGAGTTAACCGTAATACATAATAAAACAGACTAAGAACAATCCCATAACTTTTAAGAAAAGTACACTTGTCCAAAGAGTTAAAACTAACAAATAACAAAACCCCACAACAACCCAACACCAAACAAAAAAACCCACAACCTATGAGCAGAACTGTATGTACCAGTCATTTAAATAAGAAGGAGCACAACAAAAGTCCCTCAAAATTGCCGTTAACATACAAGTAACAAATGTTTCTAACCAGTCCTCATTAATAGAAATGGTACTTTTATAGTTTTACAAGTTCTGATTGGGAAAGTCAGAAAAATACATTTAAATACATTGGAAAAAACCCTTTAAACATTTGGCTGAGGAAATGGAGAAGGGGGGATCAGAACTGAAAAGACATTTGAACTGATTTTGCTTCACCCCGAAAAAGTGAAAGAAAAGAATGTAAGACTCCTCCTTCACTGTTTGGGCGTGCATCAGTCTGTTATACCCTAGTGAAAAATGCAAAACAGAAAACACGTTTTTACCTGCCAAATTTCTGATTTTTCATATGATTCCATGCAGCTCGGGTGACCAGGAACGATCCTCTCAAGTGAATTCTATGAATTATATCTAGGAACAAATTTATATCAGTTTAAGAATTCCAGGATTTGACTCCCAACTTGAAATGCACCATGTTTCTCCTTCATGACAAAAAATGCACTCTCTCCACACTTTGAAACTGTTACTAAAAGAATGATGGGTTTGTTTTTTTTCTCTTGACAGAACATTTTTCAGTGCTTGCCTGAACATACACTGATTATGAAGGGGCTGCCAACATACGCTGCCTCTTGGATGGGGCTCTCCTCTACAGAATTCAAAACCATTCAAAATTCCTGCACTTAAGCAGACTCAGATAAGAACTAAAGACTATCTTTGTAAAAGTCTTCTCCAGTGGCCTATCACCATCTACCACCTCACTGAAGGTTTTGCTTTTTCTTCTGTCCCTTAGCATATAAGCTTGCTTTCCTCTCTAGTTAGTACTGTGTCTTTTAAGCCTGTTTGGTATGCAGCCACTCAGTGTCAGTGCTAGGAATGTTTTGCTCACAAAAACTAATATGTGTAATTCACATGGATGTTTTTCTTAATACATTTGGCAACCAGGAGTGGGAAGAAAAGCCCTTCTTCCCGTTTGGAACTACATAGACCTACCAAGCATTGCAGCACAGACCTGGTTTGCACACTGAACACAAGCAGCTTGCCTCTAAGCTTGCAGGGCAAAAGGTAAGCCTTCCTTGCCCTCTCTTCTTTCTTGTTCCAGCAGGAGGGATATACCTGTCACCTTTCACACAGAAAGTACATTTTGAAGTCATTTTAAAATCGACTCACCCCAATCTTCATCACTTATCCGAACAAATGAACGGTCTCTTAGGATCCTAAAATGCAACATTAGGAAAACAAAACAAACACAAGATCAACATTTTTTTACATGAAAGGGACAGCCCACACTCAACCAGGACAACACCCTCAGGTGTACTTACCCGGCATTGTTTATAACAATATCTGAAATAAAAAAAAAGTAAACTAATTCAATGCACTGATAAAATACAAGCTTGTTTATATTTTCTTCCCACTTCTAAATATATACAGACAAGAACACTGGACATATACATCATATTCCATGTATTCTATAGCTCCTTGTCCTGATTAATTCTACCCTTGGACAATAATTACAACATAATACTTCAGGACAGGCAAGTCTCAACCTGACAGGGATATCAATGGGAAAAAGCTCGACAGGGAGGCATAGCTGTGAAATGCTGGCTGCTTAGGAATCCAATACCTGCAGAATGTAGCCATCCTGTACAGTTTCGAAGCCTGCTTTGAATTTCAGAGCACCCAATTATGCAGCTTGTGCCACCATCTTTGTTGCAGTTGCCCAAATGATAACTTGAGGAACTACAGAGTTACAAAGCTGATAAAGCGACCTGGATCATAACAATTTCTTGTCAGATATTTAATTAGGTTCCTGTTGGCTTTGATTATGTGTACTTGGTGAGTTAAAATCACCAAGTGGTTTTAAACAGTGGCAATTGCATGGTTAAAAAGAACTTTAACTGTTAGATAAAAAATCTTGGTTTTCTTTTTTAATTTCTGTTAATGCATTTTGACCTCATATAAGCAAAAGAGCTTCCCAAACACAAATGTTGCTTTCAGCAACATTATTTATGCTAATTCTGTGTAGCTAGTTAGAGCAGTTCACAGACTCTGTGCTTTGTGACAGAAATTGTTAACCATTATTGAAGCTCCAAAATTCTGAAGGGCAGGGAAATCAGGCTCACAAACTAAGCTTTAAACTTCTGCTAAAACTACCAAAAATGCCAGAAAAGCTGACCATTCAGATAAAAGCTGAAAGTCCCTTATTCAGATTTCACTGACCATAGCTATTGGGGTTGGTGAGTACGACTGTTGTCACACATTTCATACACGATGTTAATTGCACTGTTTATAATGGCTTTGCACTTGCAAACAAGTTTCAACATGAATGAAGCAACTGTACCTATTCTCCCAAAAGCCTCAAGGGCTGTCTTCACAAGCTTTTCACCATCTTCCACAGAATCTGTAAGAAAAAAGTACAAATTTTCAATTAAATTTAACTGGATACACTGCACTTCCAGGATATTAACAACTAATTCCATAGAGCTAATAAAAATAAATAGGGTACAGCCCCAGTGAAAACTAAAATCAAATTCAGCCATTATCTGCATGCAGCCTAAAGCAAATCCCACACAGTAAGTCTAAACAGCACAACATTTACCATTGCAAGAAAAAGACAAAGCAAAGAAAGCAAGAATCATCCACTCCCATTTTACCTCTTGGAACTGCAGACAGACAGCTGCTTAATATTTCAATGTTAAAAAATCAAATTTTCATTTAACATGTCCACAACTCCTACAGATAAACATTACACTTGTCTGGAAAAATAACATACCATAATTGGGTACTGCTTTCCCTCCTTTTGCTCTGATTTCATCAACAACTTTGTCAGCAGCTGAGGAGCTTTTGCCATATCCCTTGAAATCACCTCCAAGATCATTCACTGTGCATGACAAAGAAATGAAATTTTTGTTGTTAACACTCAGACTTCAGGGTCTGTCCTTACCTCATTATCACACTGGAAGTTATAAGGAGTATTAATAAAGCCTGCTGCATCTGCATCTTACTGAAAACCACAAAGGACAAGAGAAAAATAGTAGGACACATGATTTTTCATTTTTAAAGCAATGCAACATACCTTATCCCTTTTTCTTTAAATAGAGAACTCTTCTCCCCGCCTCCACAATGTATCTGACATGCCTGCCCTGCCCAGGCTACCTCTGTAACTGTGAAGTAGTTCAAAGATTAAGATCTAAATTACACCCCAATCACAAGCAATTTAGTCCGGTCTCTAACTCTGGCATGAACCATAAGCAAGACTGAGAAGACTTTGTTCCTGTTTAACAGAGCAGTCAAACTGTTACTGGTCAACACCACTACAGAAGAGATACAGTGGTCTGAACAAAGAGAAAAGTGCCTGCTCTGGAGCTTCAGATCCTGCCCCTGTGGGATAAGCGGCCCACCTGACACACAGAGCTGTTCCAGGCTGCTCTCCGCACTGGGGCACGCATCACTGGTGGCAGCCGGAATTTACCATTGCCACACTCTGCTGCGCTCCTGTATTTGCACATCCCACAGCTTCATGGAATTACCAGGGGAATAAAAACGCTCCCAAAAAATCCCAAAACCACTGTATTTGGACAAAGAACTTAAAAAGATGATAGGAAGTTTTGTTCAAATGGGTTCAAATTGGAATTGTAAGGAAGATGGAATTGACTGAATTTACATGCAGCACTGGAATTTTGCTAAACAGTCTCTTGCTATGGTGAATTCCAGCTTCTGCCTTCTAACCTCAAGAAGCCGGACACAGTGAAATCTACAAAATATGCAAGATATTCTTGCTGGTCTTAATGATAAACAGCAATGGCAAGTCTGTTGTATTATCACAAAATGAAATAGATCCATTTGTGCCTTTTTTTTAACTCTCCATGTAAACAGGAATACAGCTTGCATGACACATCACAAAATCACTCTATATTACCCAGATCAAGAAGTCTCATCTGGAATCCTATATACAGCTTTGTGAGCAACACTTCAAGAGAAATGTAGACATACTTAAAAAATTTATGATTAAATGAACATGCCAAAGTCCAGAAGAAGTGAGCATCAAAAGGGGACAGCTACAACATGACCAAAAAAAACCAATAAAAAGCCATCACCAAACCAAACCCAAAAAATGCCCAGCCTGGAACAGGAAGTACAAGTACTTTAACAGATTGGTGCAAAAAAGAAAGGAGACAGAATCTCCAAGCTAATAGATCAATATCTAACAATCCAAACATGCAGGTAAACACAATTCTAGTGAGGCACTAAGGAAAACTTTTAAGTGTAGCGAAGTGCTAGGACAGGCAACACAAGCAGACTGCTCAGTCTGCAACATCCATGATATTAAAGTGAATCATGAACAACACTAGAATTTCTAATTTGTCCTGGGAAAGAAGAGTGAACAATTTGGTGGTAAACATATATACATTTGGTCTAGTCAAGACTTTACAACTCTCTATCACAGACTAGTTTATATATGTTTATCCTGCACTTCAATTCAACTTTGCTGACAAAAACTTAATTAAATATTTGGGAACATTTTCAGAGGCAGAAAAACACCTTAGGCCAAGCACAGGCACTAATGGAGTTTAAACAAAAATGAGTAGGCAAGAGTTGAGCTACTTTAGGCTTTGAAAATAGTAGCTCCATGAGTGTGATAGAGCAATGAAAAAAAGCCTAACAACAAAATAGACAAAAAACATTATTTTAAGCCCAAGCTTTACATCATGCAATTTTCAGTTGAAAACATGCAGTAGAAAGGAGCCAGAGACTGCAGTAATTGTGACAGAGCATGGTTATAGTCTGAACCTTAGAGAAGAATTCCTCCAAGGCTATGAGTGTGTCATCAGCAGAGCAGCAGAAGCAAATCTGAAGGGTGAAACAGTTGGTGCTGAGGACCTGACATCTACAGTGTGAGGTTTTCTAAAAATAAGCCAGCTCATTTCTTGCTGTAGTCTGGTGTCACAAACCAAACACACACGAACAGTGCAGGTGTGCAGCTGGATTGCATCTTCCCAGTTTGTTTTTTAAAGGACTTGTGCAATTCAATACCATTTCACGACATGAACAAAAGTACAAATAAAATACATATCAGGAGATATGTTTCAAAAGCATGACTGAACTGAAACAGCAACACAAGAGCCTTCAGATAGAATGGAAGAAGCAGTAGGTCTGGACATGACATAGGATGTAAGATGAAAGCAAACCATCAACTTTCCTGATGAGAAGCATGAAAGAGATAAAGAATGACAAAAAACAGTGGTAGCAGGCAGCCTCTGGGTGATGAGAACAGGGAGTTTTCCACCTAACTTGCTCTTGTCAGTATAACCACACCAACAGCAGCTCACTCAACAGAGATGCAAGACTGGACAAAGGTGCCATGTTGGGACCTATTGTTACTCTTCCAACTACTCAAAATATTCCTCCAGAGTATTTGATCACTTACAACATACCTTCATTTCCATAACTTAAAAAGGGAACTTGTTTTAAAGAGACAAAGCATGAGTCCCACATCTGCTCCAGTTTTAAAAAACTAAATGTTTATACACGTAACTTCTGAACTCTTTGAATTCAGAATCATAAGAGAGCAAGAGAAACAAATACAAGCATGTAGAGGTAACACTGCAAGACAAGCTGAAGTGTGGTGAAGTTTCCAAAAGGAAACAAGAAGTTGCCTTTACAGTCAATTCTTAACTTACTGTTTAGTTATTACACTATAATAAGGCCAAGGGATAAAGGAGCATTAGTTGTGGTCAGGCAACAGAATGCATTTTCTTTCAGATCATACTGAAAAGTCAGACCACCAGCAGCTACAGAGTGTCAATACAAAATATTTGGGCTGCTTTAGTGACAAAACTTTTGCCAAATAAGAACCTGACATAAATTATTCACATCCACGGTAAACAGAGCAAGTATCAAAGATGGCAACTACCAGAAAAAAAAAAAAAGAAGAATAAACAACCCAGATAATTTTTTTAAGTTGCCTACACACATAATCATTTTTAATCAATGAAGTAAAACCAAACAATTTTTACAAAATTTTGTAAACTGAGATTGGGATTTTCACTAGAAAACTACAAAAAAACAGTGAGCAAGTTCTTGTCCATCTTCTCTTTAAACATTAAATCTTGAACTCACCAACAATACCTGTACAAATTCATTCACAGGCAACAAAATCATAAAATCACAGACTCATTTATGTTGGAAAAGTCATGTAAAGTGAAGTCCAACCATTAACCTAACCTGACTGCCAAGTCCAGGAGTAAGCCATGTCCCTAAGTGCCACATCTACACATCTTTTAAATACCTCCAGGGGTGGTCACTTGACCACCTCCCTGGTCTGTTCCAGTGCATCACAACCCTTTCTGTGAAAAAATTTTTCCTAAGAGCCAATGTAAAAATGGCAATGCCAACTGCAGGTGAGTACCCAAGTATTCAACTTAACCTTCATGATTGCCTTGTGATACAGCATTTTTCACAACTAATTATGCCCTGAGAAGGTTCAACCAAGGAAGTACAAAAATCACCAGAAATCTTTTACTGACAGGTACTGGACACTGAGACCAGATGGCTCTTCTGTCCCACAAGCTGCAGAAAGAAACAATACTACTGAGTTACATTTCAGGAACTTCTTTCTTGAGAGAATGCACTATATCATACTCACATATTCAAATGGTCATATTGCAAGGCTCTGAGCAGTGTTTTCCTAGGACAACACACTCTCTGGCCTCTGAAGTTGTAAAGACTTTTACGCATAGATGAAAGTCAAATCTAGAAAATTATCTGACTCAAACTGGCTTTTGTCAAAGGCAAGCCCTTGGACAGACTTGGGCAACTTGTTTCATAAGAAAATAAAGCTCAGAAGCAAAATTTAAACAGCAAAAGATAAGACAGAAAACCACTAAATAACAAAGGTTACTGTCAAAAAGGTCATGGACTTTCAAATGCAAGCTATGTGAAAAGGCAAAAGTTACTGCCTAGATCAAGTTAGTTAAGATAAAACTTACCAACTACTGAAGCTCCTCTTTCAGCAAAAGCCAGAGCATATGCTCTGCCCAAACCTAGTTAAAAAAAAAAAAAAATTAAAAAGTTAAAAACAAGAGTGAATTTGTTACCCAGATCGCAATTCAGACTAAAGCTACACAAAAATTATTGTGTTAAGAAAAATGCACCAATTCAACACAAACACCTTGCAAGTTCAAAGTAAAACATTATTCCCCCCAGGAGTTCAAAGTCTTTTACAAGAATAAAGTATAAAAGTAAACAAACATAAACAGTAAACAAAACCTCCAGTCAAGAGGAAAAAAAAACCAAACAAACCATGCTTACTATTTCTTATTGGATTCAACAGAAGCATCTGGGAAACCTGTATGCTCCTGAGTTTGTTCTTGTGATAGAAAAGTACATTTGAAATGAAGAACCTTTAATGTCCTGATGTAACACTGAAGGACTGGATGTTTCAAGTTAATTAATTACACTCTAAGTGAATCAGATACTTCCCTAGTTAAAGTTAAGAATTGAAAAAGAAACTGAACGAAATTTAACTGTGACTGGAGATGTATTGACAAAATCATTTGGATACAAAGGAATGCCTAATACTTCAGTTAGCCAAGCAGATACATAGTTTCCCTATCCTAAAAGAAGACTGTCATTTCTGCATCACATACAAAAGCGAGGGTCTTGGACTTTCACTCTGGCTTAGATTCTAGTTGTGTTTATCATTCATTAAAATAAATGATTTACAGATATCTGATCCACTGTACCAGTCAAAAATCATTGGGATCAATGGCAATGGTCCTTTTTTTATTTAGTTCAAAAGTAAAAGCCATTTGAAGGATCAAAAGATGATCAGTCAGAAGAAAGTTTCTCAGAATGCAAACAGTATCTCTTTGCCCCTCACCAGGACATTCAAAACCAGTTCTCAAAAAAACAATGGGGGATAAAATAAGAACTGTTTAGACTGTTTTGAAGCACACTAATATAGCAACAAGCTGAAAATTTCCTTAAGCCTTCCTCAGGCCTCTGCAACAGAGAGTATCTCATGTGAAGTGCATATACATCCACTGCCTCATGTAACCCAAGTCCAAGAAAACACTTTTTTGTTTTGTAAAGCCACACAACTTTGGCTTTACACACAACTTTGGGAGAAGTGCACAAAACCCAGACCAGTTACTGCTAAGCAAGGATGGAACACTTGAGAATCAAAACTAATTTAAAACAAAGCAAGACAGGTTGCACAAACAATGTCCAACACAGGCAGGAACAGTAATTCACAAAGGATCTGTTCAAAGTGAAAAGAAACACTTTATAGATATCTCTGTATGTGAAAACAGGTATCATTTTAACACAAATTAGTGATACACGCCTAAATAAATTCCCAGCTCTGATCTATTCACCAGCATCCAAAAAAATCAATGCTGAAAAACAATGCTATTAGTAATGCAGTCTAACTACAGTGTTGCAAATAAAACAAAAGCAAAATGAGAACTAATCTGTAGATAATAGGACCTCCCTTTATCTTGGCTGAAATTTCATCAACCACTTATTAAAAAGCTATTGTGAAATAAAACATCTAAGGGGAGTTTTGTCTATTAACAAACCACTTACAAGCAGTCTAACACTACGAGTACAAGGGTCATTGTACACACATTTATGACAAGCAACTTTTACATGCTGCAATGCTTTCTAGAAGCTTTGCTACTGGCACAGTGACCTTGTTTTGCTATTACGCAAGGTCTTAACCTGTTCTTCAGTGAAACTTATTATATAGGGAAAATCCCATAAATATAGACCCAGTAAAAGCAGACAAGCACCATTAAAACACCTGGTCTCAATTACTTTCAAGTTGGTCACCTTCAGATGATGTACACAGACTGTTCGGTGCTTTCCAAAACATCATCTTCACAGGACATCACTTAATCTAGGGCCCCAAAATTACTCCTCTGGCTATGTGCAGCGCCACAAAATGAGTGCAAAACTCCACTGTCAGGAGGGCAGAATCTTCTTAGGGTATGGCAGAACAAGTTTCCTAAGCAGCTCATCACAAGCACAAACCTTGTCTCTTACCCATCCACACTGACAACTCATATTTTTGCTTAACTATCACAGTAGGCAAAGGTCAAAGCATGGATGCAGAGGAAGAAAAAAAAAAATAATAAAAGGAGGAAGAAACAAACAACAGAAAAACTCAACCAACCAGCCCCACACGCCAAAACAACAAAACCCTTCCTGGCAAAACCGAGCATTCCACTGCAGACCACGTTCCCTGGAGAGATCACGCCTGCAGACCACCAACAGCGCAGGCCAGCCCTGCTGCTGACAGAGGTCTCAGGTGTCTGTCCTTCCCTCTCCCCTCAGCTGCCCGCTCCCACCTGCCTCCAGGCCGGCTCCCGGGAGCACCGCGGGCAGGGAGGGCAGCAGCAGGTGGGCAGCTGCTTTCTGCAGCACCGATGGCACTCGTGAAACCGCTGCTGGAGCAGCACTGTGCCAAACCACACGGGTCACACGCCTCAGCCACTAGAGTCCAAGGCACAACTGGAAGGAATTGTGCTTGGAGCACAGGACAGTGCTTGGAGCAGGACATCCACTGCTGACGGGGGAGCAACGGCGCTGTGTGTTTTTAAAAAGCACAAATCACGCGTTCGGAGAGATTACCAACTTGGGCAGTGCCGGGCAGGGCTCGGACAGCAGCAGCTCCGAGGGCAGCAGGAGGCACGGCCGTGACCCCTGCACAGCCTTGGCACGGCCGGGCCGGCACGGACAGCGCCTCCCCCGCAGCCTCGCTTCTCTCGTCTGCGGGAAACAACCCGCTCTTCCCCCGCGAAGCCGGACCGGCCGCCCCGGGACACCTGCCAGGGCCGCGGGGAGAGGCGGCTGCGCG
>VZTN01002291.1:3494-17694 GCA_013400515.1 Erpornis zantholeuca | reverse complement strand
TGCCCTGCCCGCTGCCCACTGCCCTGCCCACTGCCCTGCCCACTGCCCTGCCCTACCCACTGCCCTGCCCTGCCCTGCCCTGCCCTGCTCTGCCCTGCCGACAGCTCTGCCCACAGCCCCTGCCCGCACCCCACGCTGCCGCCGCCACTCGCGCAGCGGCAGCAGCAAACGTCTCGGAAAAGCCGCCGATGAACTCCCTTGCAAAACCAAAGGAAGGGAATGCCCGACTTGCACAGGGATGGCAGGTGGTGATGGGCACACAGCAGGCAGGAAATAACAAACGGGATTCTTTAACACGTGTTGGTAGCACCATCTGCTATTTCTTCCTATAACTGGTTGAAAGACTCTTAAAACACGGTTACTCTCTCAAACATCTCCGTATCTCCTCCCTACTATAGGAGATAACAGGGAGATTCTTGCCACGGGAATACACCATTGAGGAGCTGAAGCGATTTACTGTGAATGTCTAAGTCACGGTGCTGACGTTCGTGAGATGACTATTTTCCAACAGCCATAAAATTGTCAAAATTTGCCAGTAGTAACTTTTGGCACGTTAAAAACTCACTTAGTCTGTTCGATGACTATATTTTTGCGACGGCAATGATAACCCAATGACTAGATACTCGGCACAGCAATCCTTTCGAGCGCAGGGTGCCACACACAAGTGGAACACCCTCCCTGGGCCTTCCAGGTATCACCAAGAGATGGCGCGCCGAGTCCTCGAGCTAACGTCCTCATTTGACCTCTCCAGCACACCGCGATTTCTTACCTTCTCTCTTTTCATTCCGGGAATGAGCGCACATTGTAGGAGGTTTAGCACGGTTTAATAATTCCTTCGAAACTACTGAGCTGAATCCTCCTTTTCTTACAGATGTTGTAATCACTAATTGATAAAATCAATACTAAGAACTGGAAAGGATAAATACAATTTGTAAAAATTCCACAAGTTAAATGTGACTTGAAATATATGTGAATATCCAGGTTTTAAAATTCTCATGTGCATTTCTGAAACTTCACATATCTTCTAATAATCTCGCATTAGGCAAGCCAACATGGCTTATAAGAACTCTTGCTGAGTCCATAAACGCACCAAAGCTGATTCTGGTCTGTTTAAGACTTTGTTCTTGAGTAAGGATTATGCGTGTGAGGAAGGACAGAGAGGCTGGACCACCGCTGGTGGTGGGCTTAATGCAGTGGGCTTCCAGCTGCCATCAGAACAGAGCATTATCTTCCTAACTTGGCATTCTACTGGAAGGAATGGAGCTGGATCGTCCTCTGGAGTCCTTCTATACAGACTTCTTTCTTACGTATTTGGACAAAATTATTTTTCCTCCTTTAAAATGGGACTGAATCACTATAAGCTGTTTTCCTACAACACATATCAGTGTCATGGTGGAAATGCTTCTATTATCTAACCTCATTCATTTTAAGTGTCTTTTTAACTACTTAACTGAGACCACTCAGTTGAGTAATCATTACTCAGAAAAATCCGCTGATTCAGGCTCAAATTTGGAAAAGAAAAGGAAGTTGTTTGATATTTGTCAGATGTGAAGCAATGTTGATTTTTAAACAAAAAAAACCCCAAACACAGCACCTGTATTCAAGCTGGAGGGGTTGAGATGCAGTTGCAGTCATGATTTAAAAATCTAAAAATTTCACTAATTCCAAATATAATATTTGGCTGACAGGAGCATAATCAAAGAACGATCTTGAGCTTTTAAGCAACAAACTGGTGCAACATTTACTTCATTTTGGATTAACAGTTAACATAAAGATTCTTTGATCTCATTATAGCAGATGGATGTAATTATGTGTGTATGAATGTGCAAAGACACTGGCTCAAAGACCTACACAACTATAAAGGTGAAAGCAATTTTCTACAAGTGCTATCTAGTACTGCTTAAACCAGGGAATAATTACTCAGCTGCTGGAAGAGACATTTAAGTTATGTTCTTAGAGGTATTTAACAACCTAAATGTTCATCAACTCCTGCAATGCTAAGTGTGCTGAAATAACTGAAAAAGCTGTAGGCTTCCTGGAAGGCACCGGTCCCTGTGTTTAGACCTCTTTGGACATAACTGCATCAAGCTGTGACGTGTGATGCATAGATGCCAGATCCCTGACTTACATGAAACATGGGTCAACCTTTCTGCTCCATATACAGCTGTGTATAGAGCGCAGATGTGTTAGTGCAGCATTATATCTGACCTAACAGGAGCTGTATTTCATAGCTATCACTGTTGGTGATTTCACACACAGCTGAAAGCAATTGCTGCCTTTCTCTATCATTTTCTTACACAAGGCAGATATGTCTTATGCCACAATAAAGGAGACTGTTTCCCAGCTTATTTGGATACACTGAATTGTCTTCAGTATTTCAAACACAGCTGTTTTAAATTTCTATTTGAAGTTCAAATTTTGTGACCCAAGTATATTGACTGACTCTTAAATAGGCCTTGTTTTTAAATATTTCAAAAAAAGCAATGAACTGAAAAAGCTAATATTACTGGCTCTAAATGAAACCACAGTGCCTTTTAAATATATAATTGGTCCAAATTTCTCTGTATTTTAGATCTTTTAATTTCCTTATGAAGACAATATAAAAAAATCATAGCCAATCTTGATCCAAGCCTGATATTGATTACAATGGTCTGAACCAGACCCAAAAGTTAAAAAAAAACTACCGATGATCTTACACATACAATAAAGAATATGTCTAAGTTTCTTTGTAATACCAGTCCGGCTGCCAGGAGCTAATGGCAGAATACTATGTCTGGATTGGCTTTCTTTGGTTAGCTACATAGGATGAACAAATTCCAAGCAGCCTGAGTCAAATGTGTGCGTTTTGAGGTTTTATTGGCTTGTTAATTTCTAATCGCAAATCAAATAGAAAATAAGAACTTCAACTGGAAATATATAAACCCCCTTATCAATAGAAAAGATCTGCAAGACCGAGGGCTGTATGATTTAGAAAACAATATAAGACAGTTTATAACTCATCACTGGTCACCTCAGAGGAACATAGCAATAACAACAAAAGATAAATGCAAAAAGGGGTCTTGGCTTTGTACAATATTACAGTATAAAAAAAAAAAAATAGTGGCCTCTAGGGACACATAAGGAAATTCATTGAGAGTGGTAAAGTCTTGTTGAAAGACCTACAAGGAAGTATTTAGGGGTGTATTTCCTCACACTGGTGGTGCCCCTAGAGTAAATGCTTCTGTTAGTCAAAGAAATAAAGTCAAATTCTGTTCTCTGTTTAGACCTGTGCAATGACTAAGTTCGGAGAACTTGTTTTGGATTTTCCCAGTCATAGCCAGGACAGTCTGATCACATGTGCAAGGGAGATATTAGGGAGTAATTTCTCTGAAGTCGGTGTTCCCAGTTCCTGGCCTGATAGGAAATCTCCCCCCTTTCAGAGCAATCAGTCAGAGCATAAAGCAACTATGTGACCATCTTAACTCTGCATCAGGTTCTTGTGTTGACAGCAACCTCAGTTTGAATCCAAGTCATGACACTTAATAACACTGTTGTGGATTGACCATGTCTGGATGCCAGGCACCCACCAAAGTCTCTCTTTTATTCTTCTCTGTAGCTGGACAGGAGAGAGAAAATAAAAATGGGTTGAGATAGGGGTAGAGAGAGACTACTCATGATATAGCATCACAGGCAAAACAGACTTGAATTAGAGATATTAACTGAATTTATTACTAACAAAATCAGAGCAGGATAACGAGAAATAACATAAGACCTTAAAAACTTTATTCCCACCCCTCCTTCCTTCCCAGCCCCACCTTATCCCCCAAACCAGTGCATGGAGATATGGAATGGGGGTTATGGTCAGTTCATCACATGTTGTTTCTCCCACTGCTCAGGAAGAGGAGTTCTTCCCCTCCTCCAGCATGGGGTCCCTGCCATAGGAGACAGTTCTCCATGTCTCCTCCCCAGACTGCTCCAGCGTGGGTCACTCTTCCATGGGGTGCAGTCCTTCAAGGACAGGCTGCTCCAGCGTGGGTCACTCTTCCATGGGGTGCAGTCCTTCAAGGACAGGCTGCTCCAGCGTGGGTCACTCTTCCATGGGGTGCAGTCCTTCAAGGACAGGCTGCTCCAGCGTGGGTCACTCTTCCATGGGGTGCAGTCCTTCAAGGACAGGCTGCTCCAGCGTGGGTCACTCTTCCATGGGGTGCAGTCCTTCAAGGACAGGCTGCTCCAGCGTGGGTCACTCTTCCATGGGGTGCAGTCCTTCAAGGACAGGCTGCTCCAGCGTGGGTCACTCTTCCATGGGGTGCAGTCCTTCAAGGACAGGCTGCTCCAGCGTGGGTCACTCTTCCATGGGGTGCAGTCCTTCAAGGACAGGCTGCTCCAGCGTGGGTCACTCTTCCATGGGGTGCAGTCCTTCAAGGACAGGCTGCTCCAGCGTGGGTCACTCTTCCATGGGGTGCAGTCCTTCAAGGACAGGCTGCTCCAGCGTGGGTCACTCTTCCATGGGGTGCAGTCCTTCAAGGACAGGCTGCTCCAGCGTGGGTCACTCTTCCATGGGGTGCAGTCCTTCAAGGACAGGCTGCTCCAGCGTGGGTCACTCTTCCATGGGGTGCAGTCCTTCAAGGACAGGCTGCTCCAGCATGGGTCACTCTTCCATGGGGTGCAGTCCTTCAAGGACAGGCTGCTCCAGCATGGGTCTCCCAGGACATTCTACCAGGAAATCTGTTCCAGCATGGGCTCCTCTCTCCATGGGCCTGTGGCTCCCTGCCAGGAGCCTGCTCCAGCACAGACCTCCCACGGGCTCACAGCCTCCTCTCAGGCATCCACCTGCTCTGGGGCTCTGGGGCTCCTCCACAGGCTGTGGGTGGATCTCTGCATCCCCATGATCCTCCATCCGTGGGCTGCAGGGGAATCTCAGCTCCAGCACCTGCTGGAGCACCTCCTGTCCCTCCTTCTGCACTGACCTTGGTGTCTGCAGAGTTGTTCCTCTCACATATTCTCACTCTGCTCTTCTCTGGCCACAATTACATATGCACAACAACTTTAATTTTCCTTCTTAAATATGATGTCACAGAGATGTTACCACCATCTCTGACTGGCCCAGCCTTGGCCAGTGGCATGTCAATCTCGGAGCTCGCTGGCTTTGGCTCTCCTGGATATGGAGGAAGCTTCCAGCAGCTTCTCACAAAAGCCACCCCTGCAGCCTTCCACTATCAAAAGCCTGGTCATGCAAACCCAATACTCCCCTGTATTAGTTATGTAAGTTGATCATTATCCAGTTCAGGAATTTATGCATAACATGACACCATAACTTATGTTATTCTATAGTTTCATTGTAAGACTATCAGAAAGGAACAAGACTACACTACCCTCACCTTTTATTATGAGAGCCATAAACCAGCCAAATCTTCTTTATTCCCAGTATCACTAGAAAACGAGTCCGACTTTGAAATGGCTTAACATTACCTTGGTGAAAAACGCCTGGTGAAAAAAAGATCTTTTAATTAGTGATAAGAACTCATGTAGCCACTGGGTCTTAACTGTCCTCCTCTTTAATGAATTCATGATTATGCTATCACTGATTCAGAAAGTAGTTTCATCCCAACTTTATGGATGGTGAATTGAAACAAAGAAATGAAACAAATTATTTAACCAGGAATAACCAGATAAGGCATGAGGGTTGAAAGCAGTTAAACACAGTGAGAAGAAATTTTGTCCCAAAAAAAAAATAGAAAAAATTAAGAAATAGAAAAAAGCATGTAAGCAAAGGTAGTATTGGAGAACAGAGAAACTGAAATACACAGCTAGTTCCACAATCAATGAGAAATGATTTTACAGATGTGGCATTTGAAAGAACATTGCAAAGTTTAAGGAATGTATTACATACATATTTTCAGAAGTCTGGTCTTACAAGCTTGATAGGCACAATTCAGAACTCTAAACACCAATCATATGAATCAGAAATAGTAACTTCCACATATAAGAAAGTTGTAAAGCATGATTGCTCAACATATAGGAGGCAGCCAGTAATCACAGCATAGTGAGGAAGCCAAAAGTAGTTTTTTATGAAGTTACAGAGGGGAACAAAACAGAATTAAGAGGGGTGGACACGTTTTGCCAGCTGCTAGAAGGGGATCAGTGAATCTGCAGCCTGTATATTCTGACTTGCCATACAGGTTTCAGACGCCCTTCCATATAAGCTCTGTGTGGTCCACTGAATTCAATAGATTTTAGTAGTAAGCAGCTGGACTTCATTTACAGTCTTCCTAGTAATAGGCACCCCTCAATGACAAATGAATTTCCTATCAGAATACTTTTCATCACCATGTGACATCCATTCCAGACACTTTTACATATATTTACAATGTCCAATAAAAACTTCCCAGCTCTCCGAAAGATACAAATACAAAAAGCATGCTATCCTGATTTACTTCAATTTCCAGCTCTGCTGCCTCACCCATTTTCCATTTACCTGTTCCTCAGACAGCGTAATTTAAACTGACCAAAACTACACATTTTATTTGCTTCAGAACGCAAACACATACAAATACATGTGTGTGTGTAGAAAATATATATTATATATATACACACACAAACACAGAGCAAGAGCAATAGTTTCCCAGCACATCATTCATCCATGTTCTGCCCTTGCATCCCGACCTCAAGGAAATCCTTCAGAGACTAGGGTAGAAACGGGCACTGGTTTTTATGAAAATGGAAGCCAGGAGTCTTTCAAGTCTTTGAAGGAAGTTCTAGAAAGCAGTATGTTCTCCTCTCAGTCTCATTTTCTCCAAACTAAACAACCCCAGCACCCTCAAGTGCTCCTTGTATGTTTTGTCCTCCAGATTCTCCAGCAGTTTTGTTCCCCTTCTCTGGATACAAGCTGCAGCACAGTGTCTGTTCTGTAGTTAAGGAGGGGCCTGAAACTGAACATAGGATTCAAGGTGCAGCTTCACCAGTGCCAAGTAAGAGGATGAACCCTTTCCTGGTCCTGCTTAAGTCACATCATGACTTGCAAACCCACACTGAGTAAATCTAAACAAATGAATAGTCTTATTAATCTCAATGACAACAACTGGAATACTCAACTATTTTTAATTACTCCTGAGCAGTCTTCTGTAGTCTTGTGACATTGGCTAATGTTCATTTAAAGAAAAAAAGTGGAGGCATAAAACAATCTAAATCATATCTTTAACTGCATTTGTTGAATCCTCCTAAGGTTTTGCTGTGCTTCATCATGTAAGTGAAAGCAGAATGCAGTTTGATGTTTTGGAGTCTAGTGAGGTTCAGTTTCTATTACTCGCCCTTGGCTGTTCACAGTGTATCTCGTTCATTGTTGCCCACACCAGTAGTAAGATGGATCACCTACAGACAAAGCTAGATCTGGATTGTGAAAAGGAGAATCAGTTATATCTGCCTCCAGTTTACTTGAAATGTTCATCACCTACCCACACTAGTGATGTTTGGCCCTCTCATCAGGCAAAAGCATTAGGATTGCTGGAGTCAAGGTACAGCATCTTTTCAAAGTTATATTATCCAGCACTAGAAGGATACACTTGTACCTGTGTGCCCATTTTGGCAATAAGGCTTGAGCTGTGTACTGTTTCAAAAGTATTTCCACCTTGTGTGGGACATTAAGTTGCCACAGTGTATTCTAGAAAAAGGAGGTGACTTATTTCTACTATTTTAGCTGCTGCTGCCAGTGATTTAATGTATGTAGTTGTACAGTGCAATATACAACCTGTCTCTGGTGAGGTCCTAATTTTAATGCTGTCACTCCACTAGCTATTCATTTTCATTCATGCACATATAAATTGAACGGCTTTGGAGGATCCATGAGCCTGAGAATGAGAGCTGATGCCAAAGATTCTTCTATCTCTCTAAAAACTGTCTGCCACAGGATACAACCAACAGGAAACTGAAATGGTCCTAGCAACTGAAATAGTGCTAGCAACTAGTCTTCGCCAGAAATATGCCTCAAACTTTCTACATTACCCTTCAGCAGGGTAAGTGCTGTACAGGCAGTCAAAAAAATGCTGTGAGCTTTGCTTGCACTAATACAAAGGGAGTTTTTATCTATGAATTCCTACAGGATAAAGTTCAGTATGGCATTTCAAGCCTAGTCTTGTGAGTTGCAGCACAGTCTCTGGAGAGAGTGAAGCAATTTCCACTCCTATTCATCTCAATAGCCTGTGAGGATACAAATCGGGAACTTTTTGCTCATTCCTNAAAAGTGCTGTACAGGCAGTCAAAAAAATGCTGTGAGCTTTGCTTGCACTAATACAAAGGGAGTCTTTATCTATGAACTTCTACAGGATAAAGTTCAGTATGGCATTTCAAGCCTAGTCTTGTGAGTTGCAGAGTAGTCCCTGCAGAGAGCAAAGCAATTTCCACTCCTATTCATCTCAATAGCCTGTGACGATACAAATCGGGGACTTTTTGCTCATTCCTGCCCTCACACTGGATTTGTATTGAAGTCCATGGAAGCTCTGCATCAGGGGAGTGACAGCCCTTCATAGCTGACTACTAATCACAAAATGTCAATACTAAATCAGCCTGTCAATAGCAAGATACCCTTAGATGAAGCAGAAAGCATGGAATGTGCAGAAGAGACTGAATATTGCCATGTCATCACCTATGGCCACCTAGAGGTAAATTGAAATACATCCTTGTGAAGGGTCCGTCCTTGTGATGAATCCTTTTACCTCATCTTATGATACTTCAGCAGCAAGCAGACATAGGAGCACATCTTGGCCAGAGTGTACTGAGCCGAAAGCCATGTCACAAGTACTTGTATGTGCTGTTTGAAAAGAGTTGCAGTAGAGAGATCACGGATAAAGCAAGCAGTCCACATATCCTCTGGGATCTGACTGATCTTCCTTTTGTATGTACACATGTAGGCAGCTCAACAGAATACAGTGAGTCACTTTTGGGCTTTTGGCAGCTCTTGGAAGTGGCAGTGCACGTTTTTCCACCAATTCAATGCAGGCATTGGCAAGGCTCTTTGAATGCCATAAACTGCCTATGGTTTTAGCTGGTGAAACTGAAGACAATGTATCCCATATCTTTTTAATTGAAAAAAACTCATATAAATACTAGACACACTTTACATTTATTTTTGTTTCTTATTTGTCAGCATTCCACTAGTTTCAGTTCAAACTAACTCAGCAGATAACCTTGAGAGAGAGTAATCTAACCTTAATTTTCAAATAAATTCCTTTCATATTATCTGTGAATTTTTCATTAGATATTTTCACTGAGAGCCATTCTTATGTTATACAGGCCTCATAGAAGTTGCCTGTGGCTTTGATGTTAGGGAACAGAAGCGACCTTTTGTGTTAAACAATCTTAAGTGAGAATACCTCTGGCTCAGTTAGTAGCACAGAAGTTACCAAAATACATCAGAACCGGGCTCAAACTCTTGTTTTGCCTTAGAGAGAGCTGTACAGTCGATGTTTTTAGAGGTGTTTTCCAACCTAATTGATCCAGTGATTACGTGGTGACATGCCGCAACCACAGCTACATAGAACTTCACGTCCACAGTCTTCCGGATGTCCCTGCACCTTACTGATGGCTGCCTGCCAAAGCATTTAGGAGACTGAAGACAATCACTCTGCGGTAATGTTGAAGCCGATAAAGGTTTGTGTTCTTTCCTGCGCAGAGTATCAATACCGGAGCCCCTCACCCTTCCCCACAGCACCGGGACTTCAGCTCNGATTTGCATGGCGGGAATTTGGTAGCGGAGAGGTTACAGGGGTGGCGTCTGTGAGAAGCTGTCAGAACCTTTCCTCATGCCTGACAGAGCCAATGCCAGCCGGCTCCAAGTGGACCGGCCTGGGCGAGGCCAAGCCCGTCAGGGTCGGTGGCAGCGCCTCAGGGATAACAAGTTTAAGAAGGTGAAAAACTGCTTGCAAACAGAAGCCGAAGGAGAGAAGTGAGAATATGAGAGAAACAGCCCTGTAGACACCAAGGTGCAGAAGGAGGGAGAGGAGATGCTCTGGCTGCCGGAGCAAATATTGCTCTGCTGCCCATGGTGAAGACCATGGTAAGGTAGCTTGTGTGCCTTGCAGCCCACGGAAGTCCGTGGTGAAGTTAGGTGTCCACCCACCTGCAGCCAGTGCAGTTGGATGTCCAAAGGAGAATGTGACTCCTTGGAGAGGTGCCCATGCTGGAGCAGGCTCCTGAAAAGACCAGTGGATCCATGGAGACAGGAGCCCACGCTGAAGTAAGTTTTCTGGCAAAGAGCTAGGACCCACACTGGAGCAGTCTGTTCCTGAAGAACTGCACCCTGTAGAAGGGACTCCTGCTGGAGCAGTTAATGGAGAACTGTGTTTGGGATCCTGTGCTGAAGTTGGGAAAAGTGTGACTGTAACCTCCTTTCCTTAGCCCCTACTCCATTCAAGGAGAAGAGGTAGAGAAGTTGGTAGTGAGTGAAGCTGACCCCAGGAAGAAGCGAAAGGTGAGGGGAATGTGTTTCTTGAGTTTTTAATGTTTCTTAGTATTTTACTCAGATTTTATTAGTAAAAATAAATTTCCTTCACTTGAGTTAGTTTTCCCCATAACAGTAATTGCTGAGTGATCCTCTCATCATGTCATGAGCCCTTAATCATATTTTTGCCACTTTTCCACTTGAGGGGCAGTGATGGAGTGACTTGGTGGCCCCCTTGCCCTGAGTCAAGCTCAAGCCTACACAGATACTTATCATTTACATTAACTAAACAAGCCAAGGTACCTTTCCAAGCCAAGGTACCTTTCCAATACCTTGTTTTCTCTTTCGTTATCGTGTGTGTGTGTGTGTGTGTGTGTGTGTGTGTGTGTGTGTGTGTGTGTGTGTGTGTGTGTGTGTTGGGTGGTTTTTTTGGGTGGATGATTTTTTATGTGTGTGGTTGACAGTATATCACAGAATGTCCTGAGGTGGAAGGGACCCACAATCGTAGAATTGTGGAGGCTGGAAAAAGCCTTCAATATCATCATGTCCAGCATTTGACTGAAAACCAGAGTCAGCTAAACAGTAGCCCCAAGTGCCACATCCAGTCATGTCTTGAACACTTCCAGGGATGGTGACTCCACCACTTCCATCCTTGTGGGTTTTCTGGACTTTGCTGAATTTGGCAGAGAGGAAGATGATCTAAAGACCAATTATGATGAGAGGATTGGACTAGATGAGATTGGACTCGAAATTGGACTAGAAATCTCTGTTCTTAACCCAACTGTCTGATTCAGTGATTCTTACTAGGAATAATACACATGGGTATGGATTTACAAAGGAAAAATTATGCCTGACCCATCTTATTGCCTTTAATAAATAATAATCAGATTTGCAGTCAAGTGGAGGGTAGGTGTCATTTACCTTCGGTTGAACAAGGCTTTCAAAACTGTTTCCCACCTTGTTCCTGTGTCAAAGGCAGGATGTGTGTCTGCTGGCAGGGCTGCCCTCTGCATGGAGGAGGGGAACAGGTCAATGGGAACCTGAGGAATTTCAGCAATAACAAATGCCCTGTCTTGGCCCACCCCTTACAGGATGGGCTGGGGAGCAGTTCTGTGGGGATGGCCATGAGTCCTGGCAGGCATTGCCTTGGGATGTGTGAGGCAGGCATTGCCCTGTTAGGGTGAGATTCGTCCACCTGCACTCTGCACTCCTTAGACCTCATATTGACATGTTCAGTTTTGGATCCCTGTGTAGGGAGAGATACTGACCATATAGACTTGAATTCAGCGAAGATCATTGAGGTAATGGGGCTGGGCCCTTGCCCTTTGAGGAGAGGCTGTGGTTACTAGGACTGGTTCAGCTGAGAGGAGGGATGGCTTCAGTGGTACCTAGTAGCAGCCCTGGCACCAATAGGAGGGGGATGAAAAGAGGCATAGCCAGGCGCTTCACAGGATTTCATGGCAAAAAGAGCTAAAGACTAGTGATGGAGAGAAAGCTTTTGTCAGTCAGGACAGCTCAGTAAAGTGGTGCCTTCCTTGATCTTGAGAGGTTTTCAAAACCTAGTTGGGGCAAAGTCTTGAGCAACCTGGTCTGCCTGCATGACTGAACTTCCTTTGAATGGGAGGTTGAACAAAATGCATCTTTAGGTCTCTGCCTGTCTTGAGTATCCATGTATCCTGTAAACTTTACAGGCATTCCATGTGCATACACAGTTGCTTTTGCTGAGGGTGAATGCTGAAGACTGGGGAACTGTTCAGGTAGTATTTAAATTAATTTAATTGCACTGTTACAGCTGTTGCATTGTAGCTATCCTGTAGATGTTTAGTTTAGATTGATAGTAATTTAGGATTTCTGTCTGATGCAAGGCAACAGACTTCTTGTCTTTCTGGAATAGCTGATTGGTGCTTACATTGGAAGTATGTTCTGTGCTTGTAATGATTTCTGCAGTAGTTTTTCCTTTTAAGGTGGGTAAAAAAAGTTACCTGATGAGAGATAGAATATAATTCCAGTGTGTTTGTGTCAAAATTGCCCAGGAAGGAACTTTATCTCATTTTGCTGCTTGTTGGGAAGAACAAAGGGGGCTTGCGTATATATATACAAATAGGTTCAATACATCTAGGTCCACTGGAGTTAGCCATGCTCAACAGATCTAGGTATGTCTGGAATTGTTTGCTATAGCAATCATACTTTTTAAAAATAAAAAAAAAAAGCAAGGTATCAACTCTAGTTTAATGTGTGTTCATTTATTATATGGACACCTATTGTCTCAAAATGCAATTACATCTATTCTAAAACTATACAAACCCACTGGCATCAGTGTTGGTTTTTTCTCCTGCACTTTCAGACATGTAATCCACAAGTATGTGGGAATACCTCACTGCTTAACTGTGAGGAATTTGTATTCACTGATCTATTCATGTAACTATTAATTTTGAGTTTTCCTGGTATTTTTTGTGGCACATACTGCATTTGCTTGTATCCAGGCTTGAATTCCTTCTTTTTTAAAATCAGTAGCAAGATTCTGAATGCATCACACTGATAGCATGTCTTGGAATCGGAGTACTGCGCATGTATATATTTCCTCAGTGCTTACTGCAAGGGATTACACTTAGGTTTTCAACAAGTACTAACTTTTTTAGTTTTTTAAAGAAGTCATTCCAAGTGTTCCAGCCCCTAACTAAAATTACCATTTGCAGACAGGTTAGTCTTTTGTTTTACATGAAATGATGGAAAGTTTGTGGATAATTTTGCATTTTAAATCGTGTCTGCATGAAATGATGGAAAGTTTGTGGATAATTTTGCATTTTAAATTGTGTCTGAGAGACTATGAACATTCCTCTTGAGCTGTCTCATTTTCAAGCTGATGATATTTTAAGATATACTTAAAATACTGTCAAGAATACATGTTTTCAGGGTGCATATATGCTGGAATGGTATATTTGCTGCGGCTTTAAGTAATGTCTGTAACTCATTCTTTGTGCAGGACCAATGAGTATTCAGCATTTCTTGAGTTCAAGCCCAAAAGACAAGGTGATATGGTAGACTTAGAGGAGGAAGAAAATGCTTTAATGCTTGCATCTGGTGTTAAATATAACATAAATACAACATAAATCTTGGAGGGGGGGGCAGGGCATAGAAAATAACATGCTGTCCTTCATAGTCCTAAGTATATTTTTTCAATCTCTCTTGCAGAGTGAAATTTAGTCTCATGTGACAGAGCCAAAATGTTGGATGACATCAAGAAGCGATTTGAATTTCCTAATGCAGTTGTTCAGTCACAGGTAATTTTTTAAAAGCGTTAAGACAAATCAAGTAATCTGTGGAAATGTTTGTTTCAACAACTGCTGCCTATCTGCTTGTTTTTTTTTCCAAATTCAGAAAACCAGAGAAACAGGATATTCTTAAATCGCAATCAAATCCTAATTGGCCTCTCTGTGTAATTGAAACATAGGACATAATTGCTCATCACTATTAACTGTCTTCAGGAAAATCAGAAACTTTCCGTGACTGGAAGGTTGGAGTGCGGCCAAGTGTTTTTTAATGACCTGCTGATCTCAAGAGAACCCAGAAGTTACCAGATGCCATGTGTGGGGCCAAAATGTTTCACAATACTTCATAGAACTGCTCTGTTTCTTCCTTTATGATGAGAATTGATGAACTACTGCAGTCTTGTCTGTCATCAAGGAATAACTGTGCAGCTCAGCTCAGCCCCCTTTATGCTCTGATCCACTCATTGATTCCTTATCATTTTCACCTGAAATTCTCATGTGAATGAGAACACAAAAAGTG
>VZTN01002289.1:32562-70865 GCA_013400515.1 Erpornis zantholeuca | reverse complement strand
ACTACCTGTTTAGTACTAGTTCATTCCCACTGGCAACACCAGATCCAATGTCCTGTAAATTATGATAGCAGAACTTAATTCAGGTTAAAAACATTCTTAATATAATTACTCTTTTCCTAGTTGTACATTCAGGATTAGAGAAAAAATAAATGACATCATTAAAATAGCAAGGTTGTGCTAGGGCTGGGGAAGAGGAAGGTGTAATTTAGGGTGGGAGGAATAGACAGCATTTCTGATGCTGCAGAGTCTCTCTGCATGATCCTGATAGGTCTGAGCAGACAAGGAGACACTGGCACAACATTAGTTTCACAGCAAGGAGAGAGGGCAATGTGGTGACTGTACCTGGTGAGCTTTGTGAATGGATAGTGCAAACTCCTTGATTTTGAAGCTGCTGAGCAGCTCTTGTGGCAACAAAACCATGTTGCCCTTTCCCCAGGATATTGAACAGAGGATCTGGTGTTGCCAGTGGGAATGAACTAGTACTAAACAGGTAGTTGTGCACTCTCCTCTTTATGAAATTGCAAATTGTATGATAATAGATTGTAGAATATGGAGGAGCATTCAAATACAGAGAGAGCCACGGAGCTGCGCCTTGCCTTTGAGAACTGGGAAGTGTGATGCAATGCTATGGATGGTATTTCTATGTTTAAACAGATCTCAGTGAAATTTGTTTTAATGGACATTTACATCAGCAATCCATGTGTCTTTACTTTCAGTTTCCTAGTAGCATTTGCAATTCGTGAAGTTCACAAGCAAGCTGCTCTGCAGAAGTTATAACACTTGGAGATTTTATCCTTTCCTGTTGTGTAGATCTGGAGCTGGAATGAGCTGTCAGCAGCCATGCATCATTAGGCTATTATGACTGTTCTTATCATTTTCCTGTTTAAAAAAACCCGAATCAACCGAACACAAAGATTATCAACACTAGCTCTTTAGAAATGCAAACACTGATTTCCTAGATTTGTTGAAATATAGGTATTTGTGCTGCTTCTAAGCAAGTGATTTTTTTATTGGTTTTTGTTTGTCTCCATAAATTTAGAGTTTGTTCTTAAAAGGTGGTTGATTTAATTGTTATTATTAAATTGTTATGTTTCAGTCTTTTAAAGAGACTGAACTTCATGTAATCTCCAGAACTGACTGCTGTTCTTCTGTATTTGAGGTCTTATATACAGTGCCCAACCCTCCACTGCCACTTCAGAGTACTTGAGAATGTGCTTACATATGAGTGCATAACTGTAGGAGAGAGGGCCAAACACCTTTGGCTTGTGAGCCACACAGCATATTCAGAGGCTTACTAAAAACAAAACAGAACTTTTGGAACCTTCAGGAGACCAAAAGCTCCAGGAATGGCTGAAAATGGTGCCTTTTGAGGTTGTTTTCTGCTACGTAGTTGTAATAGCAGGGAGTAGGGGGTGCAGTGAGATTGCAAGTGAACCCTGTAATATCAGCACAATGTTTTTCCCCACTGCTGATGATTCAAATAAGTGAGTAGAAAAACCCTTTTGTAGCTTATGTGACATACCTCTCACATGGTGGCCAGAATGTGGGAACTTGGTAGCCAGAGCCACCCAAAAGTCATAGATTGGTCCTTGCTGTGGTAGATATTTATGTGTCCAGGCCAGAGCATCAGTATAGCAGGTGATCATGCCCTAAATGAGAAAGAAAACCATTTTGAGTTTTCAGAGTTAGTATCATATTGGAATTGTCCTTGTTCAATTCCTTACTAGCTCTTGTTAGAAATACACAAGTTGTGGAGGAATGGAAAATGGTCAAAATCCCTCGGCATGTAAAGAAGCAGGGAGGAAAGATTACTGTGCTTCCTTTTCAAAGCTAAAAATGTCATAAGGTAGTCTAGGAATCATATCCCTGCTTATATCTCAAATAAGATACTCCATTCTGACAAGTGTTCCTAAATTTTGTGACCTGTGAGTTTCTATCAGCATCACACATTCTTTCCTATTCATAATTCACTGTTATTATCATGTTTTTGTAAATAGAGTTTTGAGAATATGATTTCCAGCTGCTTACCATAAACCATGTATGGGTTATAGACTGCTACTCGGGAACTGATAATGGATCCAAGAGCCAGGAGTGCCTGTCATACAAAACACCCTCACAACATGCTCATTAGCAATCACAACACAAAAGTTGGAGTCTGAACACGCACTGAAACTCTGCCATGGTATTTTCATTTTTTATATATGGGGAAAATGCTGCAAATTAGTGGTGAGTCAAAATAGTAGGAAGCTAAATCATCATTGATAAAGCTACACCCATTTTTATAAAAAGAGATGAGTGTCTATAAAATATAATGTAATAGACTCTCAAATGTCAAAGGTCCTAGAAGCACATATAGGTACATATGTCTGTACATATGCTTTCCTCCTTAAGCGGTGTTATACAAGTTAGGCACTGGAAGTGCACTCTGTTTTACCTGGGTGAAATCACATAGATTCAAGCAGAACATTATTACTCCATTGAAACGGAAGATCCAGGTAGGCACAGGTCCTTACTCTTATTGAAATTCATAAGTCTGATTATTTCATATGGATAAAGACAATGCAGTGAAAAATATGCAAACTCTTGCTAAGCAGACAAACATGTTTTGTAAATAAATAGCAAACTAAGATTACCAAGTTATTTCGATTACTGAAAATGTATTTTCAACAGGTACTTGCCACTCAAGAAACAGAATGTCAGCAATGACTGTTGTTAGCAATGTTTTATGGGTAAGACCAGAGTTTATGACAGAGCAGTGCTACCCAACAAAACTTCATTTAAAAACATTCATGCATCCCCATAGCTCAAGACAAGCAAAGGTGTATTTTTGTTAGCTAGATGTAGCTAAATGCCCGCAGAACTTGATGTAGATTCAACAAACTGTAACCTTTTTAGGGAGGGAATGAAAAACTTTTCAAGAAAGGTAAGGTTTGATAAGGTATTCAGTTCTCTTTTCTGAGACATTCCGAATCCACTCCTGGCTGTACTTCCAGGTGCTGTTTTTAGGAAGGTGCAGGATAATGTTCTGTCAGTATTATACAGGTTTGCTGCCCATGTCTTTCGATTTTGTTTTAAACTCTTAAACTTTTTGATTTATCATTGTATTGAGGAGGAGAAGGCAAGATCCTTCTATAAAGGAAAAAGATAGGACATTATGTGAGACAGTGGTGGTAAGGAATTTGGTAAGACAAAAAAGGTGGAAAAGCTCTCCAGAGAGGAGATTGACTACTTCTAAGCAGCAGAATAAAGGTTTTGCTCTTGTGTAGTGATCTTGACCTAAAGCTGCTCCAGTGGGACAATTTACTTCCTCCCTGTCTGATGGAAAGACGTATTATCATGACCATCCTATTTAATTTCTCCATATTCTCTTTATTTGCACTTTCTCAACACTTTTGGAAGACACTGAAAAATAACCCTTTTCACTTAAGTTTTCTTATATCTTCTTTTTAAAATATGTTCTCTCTATTTCTATAGGACCATTGGGACCTTTAGTTGTTAAAAATATACCAGCTTTGCTCCCTATCTTTGCTCTTGCTTCTGCTCCTTGTTTCTGAGATAAAATTTATAGTGTTGCATTTATCCCAGTTTTGTACAAGAAAATTTTCTCTGTGAAGAATATAGGTACATAAAACTATTATATGGAAGAATTAGATCTAAATCTTCTTGGAAAAATAATGATGTTTTACATTCTGAGGTTGATTTCTGAGTTTTGATTAACCTTGTTAATTTTCTTTTTTTCAATCATGGATATTGTGAAGAACTGTCAGATTTTGCAGCTATTTACACATTATGGTGCTGATCCTGGAAGGTTTTCTTAGGGAATGGTTATTTGATCTGTAGAGGGCTTCACCAGAAGCAGTGGGTCTCTGCTAAATAAATGTAGGATTCAACCCAAGCAAAGGAAACTTCAGGGGCAGAAATATAATCTATAAACAAGGCATCTAAGCAATTTTTGGTTATAATGAACATGCCTGTTTGTACAACTGTAGCTGAAATATTGCATTTCCAAAAAATTTTCAGAAGAGTAAGAGTAGATATCTTCATATCTATGTAAACCTTTGGCCTGAATAGTGTGTTATTGACCAAATATATTATTGAACAGTGCTATTGATACAGCATGGTAGGAAAGTTGTGGTTAAACAAGAATAAAGGGTAAACATGAATAACAACACTACCAATATGTACAATCAGTCTTTTGTCAGACAATACACTAAGTATTTCTGTAACAAACACAACTGAAATCTTCAGACTGGCTCATAATTAGGCTCCTTTCAGAAAGCAATTCATTAATACAATAGGTACCCAAATCCCAGTTCAACTTAATTTCACTGGCTTTGACTTTTGGACTGAAAGCATTAAGCTTGAACTAGCTAAAAATGTACAAAATGTGCATTCAATTAAGGAGTAATTAGATACTCAATCACCCTTACATCACACTAGGGATTATCCAAGAAAGAGGAGAGGTACTACTCACTGCAGTGTGTAAAACAATTTTCTTAATTAGTTTAGCACTAATTGAGATTGAGGAAGTGTCACTGTGTCACAGCATTAGTTTACCTAAATGGAACCTTAAAAACACAAAGGTTTTGGCTTCTTTTGAACTTTCTCACTTGGATTGTTCAGTCTTATTCACTGATCCAGTACCTTCTGGCCATGCAAATAGAAACTTTCTGTTCACTTCAGAGAGGGGTTTGGTCCCTGCACCCTTGTATCAGTAGCCCACTGAAAAGACATGGCAAGAGTTTTTCCAGAGATGGAGAATAACTTGTTATTATCACTTGGTCGTTGTTTGGTTTCTTTATGTTACACCTTTATAACAAACCCCAGGAAGAAGTGGGAATCCTCTCTGCTGTTATGTGGAGTGTAAAACCCACTGCTCTGTGAAGGCCTTACAGCCTCCCTTGGGAGAGAGCTCTTCAAGTGGGCCATGAAATGGTGCTGCTGCCAGACAACATCACTTTTGGGGGGTACTGGATGGTAACCAGGGAGTATGTGGAAATCACAACACAGGATGTCTCGTGGGTAGGCACTGACTTCTTAGCAGCTCTGCTTGTGCCTGAAAATCTCTGTTTTCCCTTCCACTGTCAGGATCAGAATGGCAACTCTCTAGAATGTATTGGCTCTCCCTGCAAGCAGTTGTAGCCCCAGCACACCATTTGCACATGAGCACTTTCAGACTGTTTGTGTGTACACACTTAGCTATAGTTAGCACTGAAATAACCTCAGGGGGAAAAAAAAGGCAAATTATTAGTACAACAGAATGATGTGGTTGGACATTCTCATACCTGCTGCTTCTGAACTGAGAGCACTGGGGCAACCTGAGCACCTGGATTCTTAAGGTTGTGCCAAAGAACATGAATATGTGTTTGCATGAAATCAAGTGTTGATTAATGCTTCTAATGAATAAGAATCTTTATGCTATTAGGACATATTGGGTGACTGCTTTCTATCCCTTGAGCCCACCTGACTCCTGTGAGAGCTGGTACTCAGCACTTCACTTAGTAAGGCCCCTAAAATATTAAATGGTAAAAGTTGTCTGTGACTGGTGTATTTTGCTTTCTAGTTTACTATCACGAGCACCAGATTAGAATCAATTACCAGATTGATTCAGAAAGCCAATTGTAAAACTTTGTTTCAAATGAGTAATTTTACTACTGCATTTAACTTTGCGTTTTTACTGCCATTTCCTCCATTGCTAGTAAATCTTGCAACACTAGCTTTACCCTAAAAGACAAGAATCAGTACCACTATGTCACTGAAGTATATACCCTGAAATTGCTCCCACCTGCTGTCATGAAATCCCAGCTTTTAGTTTTTCCTGTCTCCCTGGCTGGACATAAACAGTCTTTCAGACCCACTGCAGAGGAATTTCAGTAACATAATTGTTCCATTCTCTTTTCAGAGAGGGGGAAGACAATGCTCCCACAGTGCCCACAGATGAGAAATGGAAACTTTTGAGACTGCTGCTTCAGTTGAACCACAAAGCCTGTATTGTTTGTCTTCATCCAATTCAGCCTTGATAGACAGCTGTGACAGTTGGTCTGTCCACATGGTCCAGTGAAATTCTGGGAATGGGCTGTACATTAAAAGAAGAAAACATATTAGATCTTCCAATTCACACTGTTAACTATTTTTAAATTGTCGTTATTGTTGCTTTTATAGCTACTTCATCATAGCATTCAATACTCATCTGTGATCCAAGTAGTACTGATTTTAAGCTTGGTATGAATGCTAATGCGTAGAAATGCTCATTATTGTTTCGAATGTTAGATTTACTTTTATTCCATATCATCTCTTGTGCTGTCAGTAACCATAATTTCTGTAGAGGGGAGATGCATTCTACAGAGGTAATAAAAATATTGTTTGTTCACAAAGAGTATTATAAAAATTCAGAATTAATTTTTTGGCAGAAAGGAGCACTTCTCTGCCAAATATATGCACTTGACATGTTTTATCTGAATAAAGCTGAATGACATTTGGGTTACTAGGAACCTTACTGAAATAAAGGACTGTTTGGAACTAAGTAAAATTAACCAATACAACAGTAAACAGAATTGTCTGGGTTATTTTCTATTTGGTGAGCCATGAAACTTTGCGACATAGTGTTCAATTCAGGCAGAAAATTATCAGCCTTTGTTCTCCTGTGAATTATGACAGTTCTATTTGTTCTGTACATTGCTGAGGATGGTGGTCTGGGCGCTTACTCTGCATGTCCTGAACTCGCTGCACAGCGTGGGGATTGCCACACTGGGCCACACATGACAGAGAAGATAAGGCAAGGATAGTCCGAGCCAGCTAGTCAACCTCATATCTTCTAATTCCTGAGAAACACCAAGATCTGAAGGACAGAGTCAGTAATGTGGGAGGCAATAGCTTTGATCACTGCAGCTGTTAGTGAGGTCCCGTGTCCTAGCATGAGGGACACTGCAGAGATCTGTGTCAGTGGCAGAACCCCAGAGGCACAGATGGCAAGCTCCAGTCTGGGGCACAACGAAGATGCAAACTGAGGGCTCACAAGGGGGAGGCCACTGCCTTGGAGCAGATCAATCATCCGTCACCATTCCCAGGCGATGGTAAATGCAGAGTCAGAAGGCATCCTTACTCCACCTTGCCAAGGGTTATGGGGAGAGCTGCTGCTGCACAACCAGCTACGAGCCCTCTGGGTAATTTATGTGCGTATTAGGGGCAGCAGAAACAACAGGACAAAGTCACACTCTGCATGCGAGCTGGGTGAGGGGGACCAGACACTGCTGACCACTCAATGTGTTTGTAACTGGGTTACATGTGTACTGCAAAACACATGCTTCCTTTGGAGATAAGGCTTGGCAGCATGCATTGCAATAAACACACTGAAAATATAATGCAAGCAGCCCACCATGAGGTCATCTGTTCCTTTTGGGCTTAGCAGAGTAGCAATCAGCATGATGCTTGTTGGGCTTAGAGAAACTTGTATTTCTTAGGGTTCTCTCTATCTTTCACCCATATTTAATGAAGTATAACCCCTTTATCTATACAATGGGTTCAAGACTTAAGTGCTGGCCCAGACCATACTTTCCACCTGCAGTGTCTGCAGCATGTGCATGTAGCAGCTTCACTGGCTGCTGCCCCTCTTTCTTCAGCAGTTACTCCCCAGGCAGCTGCAGCTAGAGCTCAACCCCAATACCCAATTACCAAACCCCAGTTTCCCACTGGGACAACAAACCCATCACACAGGGCAGGACAAGTCTCTGCTGCAGTGGCCTGCAATGGCCTGTTTGGACTGTCTGCAGTTTTTGGCAGCAGCCTGTAGCCCACTGAAAAGTGTCAGGTTTGGTACTAAGACCTTGGGGAAATAAAACAAAGCTCTGTGAGGTGGAAGTCAACTGGTTTCTGCCAGGTGAAGGTATGTTCTTGTCTCCTTGCACAAAGCAATGAAAGAATCCTCCAAAAGTGGAGTGAACCATGTTCCAAACCTGACAATTCTCAGGTTATATGCACAGCCCATTCAGAAGATCTTCTCCCTTTGCATATAATGTATTATTAACTACTGAGTGTTAACTGACAGGAACTGTAGTAGTAATATGGCAAATATTGACATTATGATGAAATCTGAACTAGATTTATTCTCTAAATAAACATGTTCCTTATCTTGGAACTGGCTGATATTCTTGTGGCTGTGAAATAGATACATTGTAAAGCAAATGATGTAATGTCTCCACCAAAAAGTTCATTATTTCCCTTTCCTGTGCTCCCTTCCTGTGTTTGCTGCTCTTTCAAGCATTGCCTTGTGCAGTGAAATTCTAGTCATATAAATATCACTACTATTGAGGAATTGAAGTTGGTAAATTTGTCTCAACACTTGTCAGACTTTTTTTCCTAGGCTTGGCTTTGAAAGGCAAAGAAAACCCACTGGTAAAAATACTTATAACAGTTTTGTATCTTAAGAACTAGATATAATTATAACAACAAAATCATTCACAAAACACACCCATTCTAATTACAGATTGGTCAACCCCCATTTGTTTTGTGCTGGGAAAAGTTAAATCAGTCTTTCTGGTTTTGGTAGGAATCCACAGGGAGGAATTTTCAGGAAGGGTTCTCTGTGTATTATTTCAGTTACACTGCACCCATGAGGGGTTTTATTGAGTGTGGCAAGGCTCTGCTGCTCTCCAATTAGAATTCCACATGCCTGCCTTTGTATTAATATTTTTAAGAAGTCATAAAACTGATAAGGGGGTTCTGAGGGTAAGGCCCTAAATTAATATTTTCCTCTTCAAGCCTACAGCTGCTAAAATTTTGAATTAGATTGCTCTCTGGAAGTATTTTTAAAGGTAAATGTTAATGGGCGTAATGCTTCATATAATTTTAGAGATTTATTAGAAATGTAAATTGTAAGTTTCCAAGAGTTGCACACTTGTTGATCAAGAAATCAATGGCATAGTGCTTTAAAGCAACTTTGTGACTCATCAGGCAAAAGCTAGCACCACAGGATTCTGATAAACTGTAGGAAGGTATTGGGAGAAGGAAGAAATGCAGCTCTTGGGAGAAGCAAGGTAAATTGGGGCAGATGCCTGCTGTCAGTGATCTTCCCTCTACAGGTGATGTGTTTTTTAGTTTCCTCTGTAGTTTTCTGGAGGTCTCAGAAAAAAATAGATCCTGTATACCTTAGTTTGACTTCAGACCGTGATATGATGTGCTGTGCACCTTGGGCTGTGATCCTGGGTTCCCACTTATCTAAATCAGAGGAGCTTCTTAGAGAGCACTGTGCCTCCCTACAGCTGCCCTTTGCCCTGGCTCCCACCTTTCCTTTGTGTGAAAATTAAGGCAAAGGTGGACTAATAATAAATTCTGTCAATAAGGCCTGTTCCCAAAATATATCTGGGAGGTAAACAGGCATATATTGGTGTGGGTTAAAGAAAAGGCTTGATCCCAGACATTGGTAAAAGTGTTTTAGTGGCTGTGTATGGAAACAGATGTGAGGCAGGACATGAGTCTAAGAGGAAGTAAGAGTGGTCCCTGACCAGCATCCTGGTCTGTGTCCTAAAGGCTGACTCATCTGTGTTCCTGACTCTCAGAAGGTAATTGAAGACTACTGTTGCTGACAAGGTGGAAGTGCTTAACAGCAGGGCAACATAAGAAAAAATAGTTTTACTGAGAAATTTTAGTTGAGTTTTGCTGAGACTGCAGAAGGAACAAGGAAAGGAGATCCATGCACATGCAGCTTCACAAGAAGTCACACCCATCAGCGTTTTCCAGACTCTGCCAGGGTGCAGCTGCCATAAGCACAGACTCACCTTCATTAAGTTTGACTGGTGGGCACAGCACTGCTGCAGTAATGGCCTAGGGCAAACTATTCCTTTCATGGTTGTCACATCCACTCCAGTGAGAATGAGGGGAAGCTTCCTTTCTTGTAGAAATGGGGGGAGCCTCAGGGGAAATGATGGCTGTAGAGAAAAAGGGGAAAACCTTCTAGGGGTTGAGGACTGTGGAAGGAGTACAAATTTTGGCCTGCTTTTTCCTCCTTGGCTGGGTTTCATTGTGGTATCATCAGCCATAGTGTTTGCTTTGAGATGTGTTCTCCCTTTATCCATCAGTGCTGCCTGCTGAAATGCCAGGTAGCTGGAGAACTGCCCACTGCACCTCCTGAGGCTGGACCATGCAGGATGTGTTTGGAAGTGTTTACGTGCACATTTATTTATGAAACTGTAGCTGCCATTGTAAGCACACCTATGTGTGTGTATTTATCTCTTTAGAATGCTACACATAAAAAACATATTTTAAAAACAAAAATAATTTTAAATGCATTGTAGAACTTCTAATTAAAGTTAATATATTTAGGTATGAAGACTGTATGCCTAGCATCAGCTCACCAGTCCTGTTGGTATTTGTATGATTGGATTCTCCCTTTGCTTAATGAATTTGTGTGAAAGTCCTGTTCCTTTTCCTTTCCCCCCATTATTCATTTTACAGTCCCAGGTCTTTTATATTGAATGCTATTCAAGACTTGCTCTGAAGATGTTATTCACTTTCTCATGAGCCTTTCTCTCTTACAGTACTTGTCTGAATGCTTCAGATGTATTAAAGAACTTACCTTTACAATCACTTTGCATATATGCCTTCTCCCCTCTATCACATGAGGATTTCTCTCTGATCACAGATTATCTGTATGATGTCAGGTATCAGAAAAAGACCCAGCAATCAGCCATGTCAGAGAGAGATTCTTCATATGGACCTGCAGGGTATGTAGTCCTTGTCCAAGAGAACTTGTTATACCTTAACTTAGCCTTATTTGCAAATTAAAAACCCAGCATTGACTCAGTAGTCAGATCACCTCTTAAGTCTTCTCCCTAATTTGCTGCAATAATTACTTCTAATGCAAGGTTTCCTTTTCAGTGCTGGGTTATTTTTTGTGATTCTTCTGTTCAGTATCTTCAAATGCTATTCACTGGAATTCTTCCCATGCTGTTTACATAGACAGTGGCAACTTTTTACTTCTGCTTGGCCTTCCCCACAGCCTGACCACATCTTCATCCAAAGAGGCCCTCTCCTCCCCAAATATGAGGGAAACAACTGAAGATGGGTAAAAGAAGGGAAATATTAGATATACTTGGAAAGAATTTGCCCTATAAACTACACAATGAGCTGTTTAAGCCTTGAATAACCAAAAAAAGAAAGTATCAAGATAACAAAGCAAAAAGAGCATAAAGAAACTTCTCTAAGTGCCCTTTACACTAGCAGGGATGTGGTTGGAAATATTCCTTCTCTATTTCCCTCTGATCTTGCTTGTGTTGGAAGTAATCCATTCTGGGTTGTGTAACACCAGCTGACTAACTCGCAGCCAACTCCCAAATCAGTGATCAGAAACCACATCCAGCCAGCCTTATTCCTTGAGACTCCTTCTCTCCTGCACCTTTCCCACCAGTGACAGGGAACTGACTGCTTGTTGTTGGGCAGCAATCCTTATCCCAAATCCTGTCTGTTCACCACATTCCCTGTGTTGGGTTACCTTCCCATGCCTACCACATCTCCTGAGGTGGAAGATAGTAAAGAAATAAGGTCTAAACACAAACTCCATTCTTTTACAAAGTAAAGCATTGGGGAAGGCAGGAGCTTCAAGTGCACAAGCAACTCTCTCTCTTATTAAAGGTGTTGTTTGTGTCTGAGATGGAGACAAAAACAACTTGATCTTACGTAGACATAAACTCTTCCTCCCTTAGGCTTTAATATAAATATACACTACAAACAGTGCTTTCTGAAGTGCCTCCCATGTAAACATCTGACAGTGGTGGGCATGAAACAGATGAAAGCTATGATAAGTCAGTGAACACAAACAGCTGAATATGATACACCTTGTCAGCTATATTTTAAATAGCAGGTATAAAGCAATTCTAGAAAATGTGTGTTTAGCCTCATGTTGTGAAGATACCAGGGTTTTTCTTTTTGATGCACTGTAAGTCTGTAGGAAGTGAGTTTCATTATCTTGGATCATAAGTTGAAAATGGCTCGTTCTCTTTAGCTGGGTAATCATACGTGTGGCCAAGCAAATAGAAAAAACATGCAAACCAAAGGCAATTGAAGGATTTGTTCATGGCTTAGAATAATGCAGTAGTTCACACAGAAAAGGAGATGTTTATTCAGGAGAAAAATAAAAAACAAACACAAAAAAGCCTGAGAGATGTTTGCCCCTGGCAGGGAAGCCTCTAATGATTACCAAGTGCATGGGTCTCAGTGTGAAATTATAGGCTATGATGAGGATGTGCTGCAGCATTTTGAACCCTCCTGATTTCATGTTTTGACCACCCCAGTTCCACTCAATTTAAAATGGGATCCTAGAAATACCTGGGGTCAGAGCATCTCAAAACACCTGTGACTAGGGCTGTAATGAATGAAAAAAGTTCTTGAAGAGCCAAAGAATCTGTTTTCACAGGACCTGAGGTATCTGGTCTTCAAATGATGATATGGTGGCACAAATGTTTTCCAGGTGTCCTGTAAAGATGTATAATTGCATTATATTATCCAGCCACTAGATGTCTGCATACTGTAGAGCTTCAGGCAGGGTTTGTTCACCAACATAAAAGGCCAACAAAGAAAATGTGTATCTGCAGATGTATCATAATTTGGTTTGTTCTGACCTACGCCCCTTGTCCAAGGAGGGATCTGTGGGCAAAGAGATACTCTGCAAGAAAAATTATATGCATGAAAATGACTGGTTTCTGTTAAAACTGTAGATTAGGCCATATGTCAAGGTCACATCTATTCAGATAAAATTCATAAATACCAGCAATTAAATACAGCAGGGACACCAGTGATTATAGGAGCTCCGTAAACCCCAGTGCTGGTTTGACTCCAGTTCTTCAGGGAGTCCAACTGATTTTGTTGTTTATTATTTGCAAAATGGAGCACATCTGCATGTGATTTCAGTGGAATCAGAGCTGTTAGGAAGAGTAAGGTGGGCTGTGAGCACTGTGAGCCCACAGATAGTCCCCCAAGTGCTTGCTTTGTAGGAGCAGTGTTAAACCAAGGACACATCTTTCCCAAACCATAGGACAGCCCAGACTAAGTGTGCTCTGCATGGGCAGTTGTTTACATACCTGTTTGGGATAAACACTCTTTTCACAGAATTTCCCCAAGGCACAATGATCAGCAGTCCTTCCTAGGTGCTCTCTGTGCTGGAATGCCAAGAATGAGATGGGGAAAAAAAAAAAATCCTGTGCTTTCAGGGCCTTTGCTACTGCCTGGAAAGCATATATTGCTTGGGTTTAGATACCCAGCTTCAGATGTTCCCATTATCTGAGTTCATGGGAATAACTCTCAGTGAAGACTCTCTGAAAATTGCTGGTTTACTCAAGGCAGTACCTGCAGGGTCTCAAGTGAGCTCCACTACAGAGGCAGATTAACTGTGTCCTGTGACCCTTGAATGTGAACTCTTCCTCCTCTCTCCAAAGGCCTCTTCACACCTGTGTATCATGCTGCTTTTATTTGTTGCTCCAAAATACATCTTCCTCTTGCTTCTCCTGATCTGCCACCTTCTTTTGCTGCTGTGAATTCTTTCCCAAACACACTTATTAGTGGGTGGCTGCAGAGCACAAATATTTTTTGTGTTCTACTTGATATTACAGTATTCACCCTTTCCCAAAATTTTTGAGTAGTGTTCAAGACTTATCGTGCTTCTTTACATCTCTTGGCTAGTTAATCAAGTACGAGTTCCTAAATTCAGTTTCTCATTAATAAAATTGAATCTAATACTAAGGATTAATTCATATTTTAGAGTTGATTACCATAATTGTGGTTAGTGTTACATCACAATTAACTTTGTTTTTAATCACTAAAAGGAAAACAAGCTCATTTCACACCTCTTTCTTTTGGGTTCATAAACACAAAAAAGGGAGGTCTGATAGGTGTCCTGCATTTACAAACTGCAGAAAGTTTCTTTTGTGGTACTTAAGAGTGAGTGTCAAATTTGTGAAGTTTAGAGACAGATTGATGTGGAAACTTTTCTCTTTTTAAGAAGTGGAGGAACAATTAATAAAATGTCATTGCTACTTCTTTTTGAATTAGACAAGAATCCTGTTGCTGTATATGAGAATGCTAAACTGTGCAGTTTCTGTTTTAATTCACAAAGCCCCTGAAATTACTATGTGAAGATTATTTGTCTTGTGCTCAATCTTAGGGTCTCAAAAGTAAGGATTCAATGAAGCCCTTGGTAGATGGGTCTTCATTCCACCTGCAAGAAAAGGAAAGGCCTTTCTTGACATATTTAAAGTTTTCTAAATTGCAAGGAAGTTTAAATTAAGTTAGAACTACTAAATTACTAAGATTCCTGAGATTTTAAATTTCAATCAGTTTTAGTAATGTTTTTTAGTGCTTCCATTATATTAGCTAAATTTCTCTTTTCATTGAGTCTCCAGCTCCTGTATGGACCTTGCATTTGACATTTGATTTGTTGTGTAATTGTTTTTATTTCTCAAAAAGAGAGAAAAGAAAAAGGAATGCTTTTAAAGAAAGTATGGGTCAGTTGTCCTGTAAATGAAGAGAGTGATAATATGTGGTTACATAACCAGCTCTTAATAGGAGAGACTTTGTGATCCTGAATACACACCTCTCCTTGCTAATCAGCCAGTTAAAAAAGTGCAGTCTGGTATTACTTTGGAAATATTTTAATCTAGAAAGAAATTAAGCTGGGCATAGATGAGATCAATTTAATGCTTTTTAAATAATGTTTCTTGCCTGCCAATTTCTAAGAAGGAAGAACCAAAATATATTCAGTTTTGGGCAACAAGAGGCCAAGTGATGAGATACGCCTCTTCCCCTCACTTTCCTTATGCCTTATGCCTGTCTTTCCCTAGCAGCCAGAAGAATGAGAGAAAAGAAGCAAAATGTGGTGTCATTCCCAGCAAAATATTCCAGCTGACCTTTTAGCTGTAGTAGACACCTATATGAAGGGGTAGGACTGTTGTCACCCAAATCAAAGCAATTCCACCTGTTAAGAAGGGAACATTTGGCTAGAGCGAGGAAGGAGTTAGAGACAAGTCTAAATCTGCTCTCATGAGCTTTTCAACTACTAATTTACTGAGATCACATGGGGTTTTATATCTCCTTGTCTTTCATTAGATTTTAATGAGATCTTTTCCCTCTTCTCCTGACAGAGTCCTCCCATTTTCTTGTTACTTTCTTCCTGTTTGTACCCAGCAGCACAACCTTGCCTTCAGAACTGCGGCAGAAAGTACACTCAAATCTGTGTGTGCAATCCAGACTGCACCACCAGAGTGACGGGCAATTACTTACCATCAACCAACGTTAAAGTGGAAAGGCTCACTCTGTTAGGCTTGGTCTTTATAAAAGAGACCACAGAAATTCACCCAGTAATTCCTTCATCAAGTTCAGAAGCTTGCCTCCTTGACCTTCTGCCTCATCTTGAGTTGCCTTTAATCTGCATTCTCAATGCTTTTCGTCTGGCACTATGTGTAACCATATTTGCACTACCCACAGTTTTGCTCCTAGTTTTCAAATATTTGGTGTCACATGCTACTTTTTTTTTAAATTTTTTTTTCCTTTTATGTCATGTCTTTTTGTTTTTTGTTTTTTTTTTTTTTTTGCTCATCAGCTTTCCTCCAGTTTTATACTCTTTACTTTCCTCCTAGATTCTTTCTGTCACATACCATTTCTGTCAACAGGCCGCACACAGGCTGTGCTTACACTGCACAAGATCTGCGTGCTCCTGGATCAGCCTGTGGTACAAATCCAATCTGAATGAGGCACGGGCATATTTGTGATGAATTAGCCAGAGTACAGTATATGGATATATGCCAGGCTTTATCCCAGCTATGGGTAAACAGATGATGTGTATTCGGCATAAAATTAGAGTGGGCAGGATGAGCTAAAAACTGATCTGTCAAGACAGATTGAAGTTGTACTAAGAAGTCAAAATATTTGGAACAAATTTGAACTGACAGACTGAAGTTGTTTTAGTGCTTTGTGTCATATGGCCACAGGGTTTTTGATCTTGTAATAGGCATCTTAAAACAGGTTTACCATCTTGTCTATTTACAGCCTCAGTAACACTAATGTCAACAAAGTAATGAACTTCCTGCTATTAAGACCAGAAAGAGTCCTTTGGGTAATTTCGCCTGATCCTTGAATGACCCAGACAGTAAAATTTCCTTCATTAGTCCTTAATGTGTTCAATATCCTTCTGTCATCCTTTAATATCCAGGTCCCCTGACAGAAAATATAGGAAGCATGCAGTAATACAATGTTGTTTGGACAATACAGTCAACATATCATCAGGGAAGCACCTGTCTGGGATTTGTACCTAGAGCCACACTTTCACACAGAGCCTTGGCAAAACTCTTAGCTTAGAAACAGCTATCCTCAGCCTGGGTCTTGGCAGTCCCTGAGGAGTAAGGCACCAGCCATGGGTTTGGTGGTTGCCACACAGGGTAACTCCACTGCCAGCTGAAATCAGCTTTTGGCCACCACAGTCAGAACATGCTTGGGAGGGGTTTTTTTTTGCCAGGTTTGGCACACCCAGGACTTGTGCCTCAGAGAGACACAGGATGGAGATGCAGTCTAAGAGAGCACCACTGGCCCCTACAGCTGCAAAAGAGAGCAACCTAAGGAAAAGCTCCTCCATCCCACCGGGGGGAAAATCCAGTACTGGACTCTGAACTTTATGAGAGCAAAGATTTTCCTGTTCATTTGTGTACCTGCAGATCAGGTATACAATTAGGCAGGAAGTTGAGTAAGAAGATAAGAAAGAAGACAGATGCACAAATTGATGGAAATAAATCCAGAATGTTCCCTGACACTGAAGATCAGATGACAGGTCTTACGTGAAGAGCCAAACAAGACCACTTCCAACAGGGACACGGGAATCTCTTTGTGGATGAACTGAGAGTGAAAAAGATCTTTTTCCTTTTAAAAGTTTTTAATAAATGATAATATGGGGGACTAAAGGTATATAAAAGAGCATATGCATTTCTTGGGAAAAATGCTTACCACTTTCTACTGCCTTTGTTGTGTAAGATTCATTGCATCTGACAGTAGAATGATTGGATTTGGCCAAAGTGCAGTGCTTTACTTCAAAAATGACCAAGTCACATGTTTGATCCAGTAAACAACTCACCTTTGTGCATCGGAGATCACCTCCCAGAAACAAGTTTCCTCTTTTTTTCACTCCTGTTAGTCCTTCAGCTCCAGATGCAGGACAAATGTGTCTGTTCTCTTTTCCTGAGTCACAGATCTCCAGAATGTGTGGTTTTTACACAAAAAATATCTTTGATGTTTTTCAGGTACTGGACAACCAGTAGGGATGGTCCAAATATGTCAGGTCTTCAAAGCTCTGTTAAGGACCTATCCTCTACATACCACTTCAGCCAAGTCATCTCTGAGCAGTAGGAGATGGCCTGGAAGCTATTTATTGCCTGCTTAGCATGTTTCTTGTATACTTGCACAAATTTCCCTCTAGCCAGCAATGTAGTAAGATATTCTAGTACTCAGAGTACCTAATGCTTTACCCTTCTAATAATGCAGTTTGAATAAGTACAGAATCATAGAATGGTTTGGGTCGGAAGGGACAATAAAGGTGATCTTGTTCCAGCTGCCTTGCCATAAGCAGCAACATCTTTCACTAGACCAGGTGGCTCAGGGGCCCATCCATCCTGCCTTTGAACATTTACAAGGATGGGACATCTACAACTTCCCTGGACAACCTGTTCCACTGCCTCACCACCCTCACAGTAAAGAATTTCTGCCTAATATCTAATCTAAACCTAATCTCAATTTAAAGCCATTACGCCTTAACCTATCACTACATGCTCTTGTAAATAATCCCTCTCCATCTTTCTTATAGGTTTCCTTCAAGTAATGGAAGATGCAATTAGGTCATCCTGAAGTCTTCTCTTCAGGCTAAATAATTCCAGCTCTCTCAGTCTTTCCACACAGCGGAGGTGCTTCATTGCTCTAATAATTTTGATGGCCTCCTCTGGATTCTCTCTGACAGGTCATTGTCCTTCAGTGCTGGGGACCCCAGACCTGGAAGCATTAACCAAGGTGGGGTCTCTCAAAGATGATGTATAGAGACAGAATCACCTCACTTGACACCCTGGCCATGCTGATTTGGATACAGCCCAGGATACATCTGCCTTTGATATTTGTTCAAATACTTAAATTCTCAAATAAATAATTCAGCATTAGAGTTGCAGACACTAAATATTGATCATTCACAGAAAGTTACTACAAAATGGCATTGGTTCTGTCTAGCCATGCTGTCAGTCTCTTGAAAAAGGGACTCATGGTATGGCTGGAAATGGATGGCCCTCAAGGGTACCTGCAGTGAGATCACAACAGCTTTGGGAGACAAAGGCAGAGCCACCCCAGTGGCCCTGACAGAGGTCTGAACTTTCACTGCTGGAGGATCCAGGTGCTCAGGTCTCCAGCTGGAAGGGCTTAATGAAACTGCTTGACCCTTTCTCTGTTACTGAAGGAAAGATGTAAAGGAATAGCCAAAATAAAGTTTTATCCTCTCTGCTATGTGCCCTACTTTGGTGAAGTTCAACAAGGCACCTTGAAGCAGGCCCAGCAGGAGCACACGCTCCCAGAGGAGGTCTCCCCTTGCTGTACATGAGCCTGTTGCTGCTGCAAAAACACAGGGATGTTGAGCTGTATTGTCTTGTCCTATCTCAGCACTGAGGCAAGAGTATATGTGTATATGTGGGTATATGTATATGTGGCTATATGTGTAACTTGCTTTAGAGACCTTCCCACGTGAGCCTTCCCCATCTCCTCAGAAAGATTTTCCTCTGGGCTAACCACACGCAGCTTCAGCAACTATGTCCCCCTGCCTTGCCTCATCCCTCTTGAGCTCTTCAGGGTATGGCAGTGCAGCAGGGCACCGTGAGGGCTGGGGATTCACTGGAGTGGCAGGGCTGGGCAGTCCTATCCCACTAACACATCCAGGAACATCCAGTGGCCCTGGGGCACACTGTCCCATATCAGGCATCTCCCTGGGGACAGGGACAGCCCTGGCGGTGCCCTCAGGAAGTGAGACAGAAATTTGTTCCGTGCCTAACAGCCTTTAACCTGCTTTAAAGCTGTTTGCATCTCTTGACAGTCCTGTCCTCTGAGAAAAGCCTGGTGCCCATCTCCACTATTTTCTGCACCAGAAATTTTTCTTAGTTTCATTGGGTCTGTCATTTCTGTAGTGCAGAGAAGCCACCATCCCACCTGAGAACTGTGATGCAGGTGCTACTGATCCCACCTGGTATCACCTCCTGGTAGTTCCTGATGTCCCTCTTTCCTGACCTTTATGCCTCCCTCATGGGGCTTACCTTGGCAGACAGAAATTTGACATCGGCACTGTGAACTCTGCTGAATCGCAAAATCTCCACACCTTTATTTCATGGGCTTCATCAACAAGTCTTGGTACTACAGCAGCTGATTAAACAGTAACTAATCCCCTTTTGTTGTTGGAGGGAAAAGTAGAACAGTGAAACCTCTTGCATGTTGCTCATCTCCTGAAGCTGAAAGGGTAAAAAGGAAGAAAAGCAAAAAAAACCTATGCTTTGGATAAAACCTCCTGATCAGAAAAAAAGCTATTTACACATGCTCCTCAAATGATCATGTGCTAGCCAATTTTAAATTAATATACTATCTCACCTACTTCATAGCTCTTTCTTCTTTTCTTGTGTACGTTATTTATCCATAAGACATCAACCAGATCACTGGCTTCTAGTGGTGAGGAGGAGTTTTGCCTGAGTGGTCTGGGAAGAAGAAGCAGAGAAAGAGGTGAGGGGACCTCATGGTACTGGTTCTCAAAGGCCAAGTTCTCCCATTCTGCTCAGTCAGGCTCATCCATCCCAGCTTCAATAGTGCTACATGAAATACAGAAAGTAACCTGTACCATCCTCCTTGGCATGAGGTTTTACCATCTGGTCTGAATGCCAGTGCTTCAAAAGGGTTGCTGCAATTTCCTTGGGCATGAATAAAGAACCCACAACCTACCTCTTCAGCAGTTTTGCTTCTCTTCCACAAAAATAACAGTTTGAGGTGGCAGGATGGCATGGAGGGGTGAAAAAGATGATCATGCCATGAGCCCTCTGAACTCTTGTGGTGAACAGCTCTGTGGCCCTGTCCTGGGGCAACCCACCCTGGAGTGAAGGTGTTCTGCTCTCCAGCATCTCCTCTTGGGCACTCTTGCCCACTAAGCTTCATCTGCCTTAACAGGGAAAAGGCAGCTCTAATACACGAAGGCAGAAACTGGAGTCAGGCTTTTGCACATCTGACTGATGTTTCCAAGTGTTGCCACCAGAGGATGTACCAAGCACATTTTTTGCTGTATCAACACATAAACACACAAACATTAAAATATCCAGATTTACCAGCAGAGGTAGCATAACTTCTGTATCAACACAGGAAATATCAGTGTAAACAACAGTTTTTGAAAAAGAGAACAGAGAGACAGGTAAGGAAGTTATACACTGTATTTTCTGATGCATTTATCCCAGCTCTGTAGTATTTAACATATTAGATGGTAAATGCATTTCTGATTTCTCTAATGCATTGCTAATACTGGGAATGTCTAGCCTAGGCCACTTCCAGTATTTAAAGCAATTTCTGTCAAAGACAGCAGCCATTTTGATGTTTGAATATTTTTCATGGCTGTAATTCATCTTCTGGATCTGGGGTAGTCAGCAATTCAGACACCAGGCAGAATAGAGTGTTCAAAGAGACAATGGCTACTGGAGTGAGGGACTGACTCAAAAGCCATTTGAAAAATGGTTGCTATAAAAAGGAATGGTAAGAGCATTTTTAGATAATTCTGTAGATAATGAGACAACATTTAAAACTGGTGTTTTAGGGAAAGATCTGTAATCTTCTCAAAGAGAGTTGTCAAAGATTTGTTAGTGGTTACACTCTGTGTCAACAAGACAGTATATACTTTTAACTGAAAAAAACCTAGTTGATCTCACCCTGGCATTATCCCCCTTACTACAGGCACTGAATACTTCTAGGAAGCCACAGGATTACTTCAAAACGTATGTTCTAAAAGTGTATAATGTTGTGAGACATTCAGGAATACTCATCCTGCATTAATTGTTTTCAGACTTTCATTAATGGCCTGACTCTGACCATTCAGTGTCTGGTTCAGTGGCAAAACACCCCATTTAGTGGAAGAGAATCAAGCCTTGACAAATATATCTGAAAAATATTTGTCCTCACACTCTGAAATAAAGATAACCCTTTACAGGCGTTTCATCTTTCATGGATAAATTGAGTTATGTAGTCATGGTACCATCCTGGAACCAGCTCATTTATGTCTCTGTTTGTTTAGGCACCAAGTCTCATCAGGAGTTATTAACTTTCTAAAACCACCTGTTTACTCAGCACATGACCCCTCTGTATTATGATAAACAAACATGATAACAGATGGATTAAGAAAAGATTCACTGGTCTCTGTTGACGTCTTCCAAGAAGAATTATTCTGGATACATGGTAAATTGCAGTTATTGTTTATTTGAATGGGCTTCTCAGTATAAATACTAGCAGAATAATTTCCCTTCAGTTACAGTGTTTGCAACATCTGCAATCGCTGTAGTAGAGAGCAGTGGATGAACAGATTCATCTTCTATATTGTAAATACAATCATGTTCTTTCAGCTGTCAGTATACTTGGGTTCATTTTTTAACCAATCACAGACTTTTTCAGTTATTGTTACTATCACTATCCACTTAATCCCATCCATTTGAACTCCACTTGCAAGTGCTGGGAAGCTTGAATGTTGCAGTAAATTTGTTTATTGATCATCCAATTATAGGGCAAGTACTTTTTACTTACTTTACTTCTTCCTAATGGCAAACAGGCAAATTCTGAGGACATTTTCATCCTCTTGTATTCTCATGGCCAGCGTTAAGTACCTGTCTGTGACTGCTGCAGTGCCCTGCAGACCTGTAACACATCAGGTGCCTGATCACTGTTTCTCAAAGTGGGAAGTCATTCTTCCCCCATCTCTGTGAAAGCAGAGAGAGGGGGAATTTTTAGCTTTTGGCAGCCCAAGTCTCTGCTCATGCATTGACCCATGTAGTACACAAGCCATCATTTAAAGCTTCTCACAGTACTTTCTTTGAAATCCTTTAGCTCTAAACTGTTAGGATATAACATTCCTGCTCTTGACTGCCTTTGACTTTTCTGTTTTCTTTACTTCAGTAGCACAAAAGGAAATCAAACACATCACAGAAATCTTATACACAACTGAGCAAACAAAACCCAATCAACATCTAAGGCATAGAGGAAGAGAACTGTTTAAATATTAGTATATTTTTGGTAAGAGCCTGCCTGCCTGACTCCTCAGAAGACCATTCACGCAGATTCCAGCATGCTGGTGTAGGGGGGAAGGCATCCTCTGGATATGGGATCCTCTGAACCCAGCTGTACCCCAAGCAAGTCATTACAGCTAGAAACACTAGGTGGGGAAGAAGTCACTTCTGAGAGCCCTGTCTGTGAAGAAACTGGAGATCTAGGCACACCTGGTCTAGTCAAGCCATTCCTTGTGGTGAAGTCATTGCTGCTTGCTGCCACCATGGACCCAGCTGTGCAGCCCACACCTCTGGAGGCTGCACCGGAGCCCCTAAGAAGCACAGCCTCCAGAGGAGCCTTCAAGCAGGGCTCAGGATTCCTGCAGCCCCCTCCTCTCTCCTGCTGAATTGTCCCTACACCCAAAACAGGATGCAGTTCCCTGTCCTAAGGACGCCTGGCACATGCACTCTTTTGCCCTATGTTTTTAGCACAGTGTCTGCCATGAGGTGTTGTCACTTGTGCAGCTGAAGAGTAGGCAACCCCCCAAGGTGCAATGGGTAGGACAATGCCTGAGAAACTCAGTGAATAGTGCTAAACAGAGCTGGTTAGAGAAGCCTTTCATCCTGGCAACGCTCCTAGCTCTAGTGTTTGCACACATGCCCCCCAAAACTGAATTTTTTCTCACAACTGTAATGTCAGAAATTTCAAAAGAATTTTTATTAGCTTGTCGTGGGAGATTTCAGCTGTACTTCACATGGTCTTCTCCTCTGTAGTGGACAAATCTGGAGCAAATTTCTGGTGTGTAACCTCATTCAAAACCTCACTGTAGTCACTAGAAGTTCTGAGACAGCTCAGATGGGTGGCTGACAGGAAGCTGCCTGGTTACATGGGTTTTAACACATCTTTCAGCTAACTCTGAGACCCAAATGTAAGATCTGCTAGAACACACCAGGACGTCATGTGGATTTATGATATTTGCTTGAGGATTCTGGAGCCATAAACCAGTGAATGGACTACAATCAGATAAATACAGTATTTCTCTTCTGTCAAAGGCAATTCTGTTCCAATACTTTTCAATGCATTATTTAATTGAAAGCAGTTCCCATTTTGCTCAACCTAGCAATTTGAAAGTTTAAAAGATAAGCTACATTTCTTTGTTTGACTATACTGTCAAATGCATTTGAAAATAAAATGCTCAATCATGATAATGTTAAGACTGCTCTTTATGTTTGTGGGTTTAAAATGTTAAAGCTAATAATACTCCTTTTTTGATACTGGGCCAATGCTACTGCACTTGAAGTCAATGGGAATTTTGCCAATGACTTAAATGAAAGCAAATTTGGGGCCTATATATTACTTCAGGCTTTAGGACTCCATGGGAGCCTGGTACTTTCACATTCTGAAAATTAAATATTTCCAATTGTACTGATCTCTCTGACTGTAATTTGCTGCCACATCTCCAAAAAATGCATTAAAAGGAACACTGATAAAGAGGGAAATATTTTATTATACTACTGAAAATTATAAAGTTTTAAAGCAACAATATAACCTTCCTTTTTTTTTTTTCTTTCCCCTCCCAAAACATATGCATTTCTCAAATACATGAGACACAGCACCAACCCTGCAGGCAAATACACACAGGAGAATTGTGAAGCACAGGTACTGTCTGCATGTCTTCAACAAGCCTGTGAAAAGCCTTGGAGCCCTCCTACACACAGTGACTGAATAGCTATAGATGCTATAGAGACTCCAAAGCTTTTTGAAGACCATTATCTTTTAAAAGATTATTAAAAATATTGATGTATTTTTCTAGTACTCATCTGTCTTGCTTTGTCGAAATGGCACAAAAGGAAGGGTAAGAAAAGTTTAAACGTTCTGTGGTCAATTCTAACCAAATTGATTAAATAAGCTCTTTTTCAGTTATTATGAAATCCTAATAAACTCAGTAGACAGATGAAAGATGGACCAGATAAGTTTAACCTGATGAAGAGAATGAATAGTCCTTTCAGCACTCACTCTTTAGAATAAACACTTGATATATCTCACAGAAAACAGTTTCTGCACTGGGACCAGTACTCTATGAACCCCAAGATATTGCAACCAATGCTTTAATTATGGCCTGAGAATGCAAGTAAGCATGAAGGAAAGCAAGAAAGAAACAGGACCAAACTCACTACCCTACTTACACATCAAAACTGAGATGTCAGTCTTCTCATACACCAAATTAATCTCCTGGCTTTGGAGAGGCTTCCATCCTCTCCTCGTTTGATGATCAGATAGCTCAGAGATGAGCACTGCAGCTCAGCTACAAATCAGGTGGCTCAGGGACATAGAAGTGATTATATATGCTTGCCTGATTTCCTAGAACCAGCACACCTTCCAGGCTCAAGCTGAGAGTTTATCTGCAAAGGAGTTCAGAAAAACTGTGAATACCCTTCTGAAATCATAGAATCACAGAACGGGTTGGTTGGAAGGGACCTTTAATGTTTCATTCAGCCAACATAAAAATACCATAAAAATATCATAAAAATATCATAAAAATACAATATTTTAGCCACAATTTCTTTCTTGTACATAATTTCAGCACAGAGCAATACTAAAAGTCATGTTCTGATTGCTGTGACATACCAGAAGTCATGGTCTGTCTCCCTCTGCCCATCAATTTTGAGGAACTTTTCTATGCACCCCTTGAAAAAAATTCCAGTATTTTACAAGTAATAGCTCTGCATGCTTTGCAGGAAAACAAGCAGAATTCATCCTCTCCTTCCCTCTACTGATATCACAGTAAGTGGGGCCTGACTTAGAGACTCAGAGTATCTATAAGATCCAACAGACTTTGTGCACTTTTGAACAGCAATGCTTCCTGAAAACCAACATGCCTGCACGAGTTTTTTCCACAGCACTCTGTTCATTTGCAAGTTCAGCTCGAAGCATATTAAAAGTGTGTTATTATGTCTTTCTATGAATTATATGTGTGTGGTAATCACTCCTTCCTACTCTGGATGGATAATGACAGATTTGTTTTATTTATCTGAGAAAGATGGAGTTTGGGGTACAATGTAGTGGTTAAATAATTGCCAAGGCACCATAAAGACATTACTCCATCTAATGTGCACAATCACACGTTCAGTCAACTGACGATACAAGCCAAGCAGAACTAATCAAAACATTGAAGGTGGATGCTTGCTGCCAGCATCTCTCCCGCATTTACCAGACAAGCTATTTACAAACCTAGAATGTGAGCTACTTAACTGTGAGTGAATTGAGTTTTGAAAGTAAAAATGCAGCTAAAATTAAATAAAAATGTTCGCTTAGAAGAGCTGCAGAGTTGCAGGCTGGCTACAGATTAGATTTTCAGTAGTCATATCATTCACCAGTGATGATTTCTTCACTTCTAGTCTTTCACTGGCCTTCTGAAACCACACATCCATTGTTTCATAGAAATGGATGTTATCACGAGATTTCTCTAAATCTTAGGAATCACAGCAGAAAATAAGCTCCAGACATCATCTTCTCACCTCTTCAAAGGGATCAGTTGTCCTAAACCTTTCCTAAGGGAAGTTTATTCAGCGTGTAATCATTTGTCTGATACTGTAGTATTAGACCCTGTGAGTTGGTGCAGATCTCTTCTGCTGATTCCTCCAAGATGGCACTGGGGGTCAATCTTGTTAGGTGATCTAGTAGTTCGAGTGTACAAATACAAAAGGTTTTTTCACTTTGTTATAGCATAACCAAAAAAAAAAAATGTTAAAGGAAATCAATGTGAAAAGTGAAACTCACCACATTAGATGGAGGATTATCAGGCTTAGTTAGATCTATTGACCTATTTCTTTTTAGTGACAATCTGTTGACCTTTCATTTGGAGCAGTGATCTACTGATCTCTTGGTTTGTTGCCACCAGGTGCCAACCAGGCTGCTTGATCATGTCTCCCTCCTCAGCAGGGGCAGAAATAGTCCATGGAGTGAGATAAGGAGAGGGAGGTCACTCCCCATTTACTGTCTTGGGCAAAACATACTTGACTTTGCAAAATAATTTGATTTATTAACAAATAATGACAGAGCAGGACAAAACCAAAACTAAGCCCACCTTTCACCTGTGCCCCTCTTGTTCCCCTACCATCTTCCCAGTCTCAATTTCACACACAATTCTTCTGCCTCTTCTGTCCTTGAGTGGCACTGGAGGGTTGAGAATGGGGATTGCCCAAAAGTAATCCTCTTCTTTGCTGCTCCTTCTTTCTCATACTCTCCCCCTCCTCCAACATGGGCGCCCTTCCATGGGATATGGTCTTATCACCAATGGGATACAGTCTTCCACCAGCTGCTCCAATATAGGTCCATTCCATGCATTGCTGTCCTTCAAGAACCTCTCCAGAATGAGTCCTTTCCACTGGGTAGGATCTTTCAGTAATGGACTGCTTTAGTGTGTCATGTCCTAAAAATGGGGTATGAACGAAGTAGTGCAAGATGTAACATGATTACTAGAAGACCTGGATTCTGAAATATTCATGAAAATATCAAAGTTGTAATATTCATGAAAATACGGGCATTTTCTATTCCAAACTCACTCAGTATCTTAAAATATGAATAGCAGAAAATGTATTTTTTATTGTCTGTGTGCACACCATGCACATTAAAATCACTGTTTTAAAATTAAATATTATGTACTTATGTGATTAATTGCAGTGAATGGACTCAGGACCACTACCCAGTGGACTTAATTTCAGAATTTTCTAATTTCTGAGTGTTTGAAATGGAACTTAATATTCTGTTGTCTTGCTTTTTATCCAGAAATATCTATTTCCAGTAAAAGCCAGTATTTACGTATGACTTTAATGCTAAAAGTTAGAAAAAGAGATTTATCTATTTGAAAAAAAGTCAAGAAAAATGACTGTGGAAGGGATATATAACAATATTCCAATATCACCACATAGGTTGGCTTCTTAAAGCTGCTAACAATTTGTACATAACTCTTGACATCTGGTTTCATTATTTGTTTTTTACTTTTATTCCTCATCAGGCTTATAGATGTTCTCTAGTGTGTACTTTCATCAGCTATCATTCTTCCTAAAAGCACATTTTGATTCTCCCAGACAAAGCATCTTCATCTGATATCAGCCTTCTCATATCAGCGATTCTGTTTCCTTCCATGAAAGGTCTGATGATCTGGCTGCCTGGTAGCCACCACGATTATCTGACACACACTATATCTGTACTGCTACTTCATTGCTTCCCACCATTAAACTGAAGGGGAAAGTGATGTCAGGAGACAAGAGCATGGGAGAATTATTTTGCATTAATAAAGCCCACTGCCATGACCAACTGATAAGGACCTAAGTGGTGATTGTGGAAGCACAGCCTCACTCTCTTGATGGATGGAAATGCAAAGGTGTGTCTAAAAGTCATCACAGGAACTGCAGTGGGCCTTAATCAGGCATATCAGTACCTGATAAGTGAATGGCTTAGTTAAATGCTGAGTGAGGAATCTAAATTGTCAATATGTGCCTTGCTAATTTCACCGCATGGTGACAAGCAGTTCAGAAAGACCAGCACTGAAGATCCTCTTTATCTCTTCAGTTAGGATGTTGCTGCCTCCTTAAATAGAGACTAAGCTGAAAATAATAAGAACTACATTTTAAATAAAAATGAATAAGCCAAACATTGGCCCCATGAGAGGAAGAAGTGTGGAATCCTACAGATTTCTGATAGGCAAGAGAAGACTTCTTGGATAACTGCTGCAAGGACAGATATGTACCCATTTTGTTTCACATCACCTGCAACAAGATTAATTCTTATAAGAACAGGAAGCTGCTTGATGATAAAATACAAGTTTTGGGTTCCTTTCATATTACAACCAGAAATAAACTTCCTAAAATAGAAATTTTGACCACACTGGCTTGTGATCATGACTGAGGATTTAGCATTCACATGGTCTGTACCCAAACTGGGAAGACCAGGACTCTTTTCAGGCTCATGGGCAAGTGGGTGGGTCTAGGCTGTGTCCTAAATTCAGCCAGCTCAGCAAAGATGAAGACAAGCACACAGAGACTGCCAGCAACCAGTGCTCTGGTTAGGTCCCCAAGCTAGAGACCCACATGCATGTGTGCCCTTCTGACTTCTGCCAGATACAACCACCGATGTGAAGCCACCACTACTCATGCTTTACTCAGATTTAAAAGTTAAGTCATTTTGGCTGCCTGAGTGAGCCAAAAATTTCTTCTGGTGGTATGTTACCTTTCTGTAGCTTAAATTTGTAATAAGGGTTTAAAGCAACACCCTTGATACTTTGTGATCTATTCCCCTGCAGACTTACCTTTACATTTACCATCTACTCAATTAATTTATGTTTCTTTAGAGATAGTACTAGGTATTGCATCACTTAGAAGATGTCCTATAATGAATACTAAACTGGCAATTTGGGCAGTCTTTGCTGAGAGTCTTGGTGAAAGCAGACCTGTTATCACCAGGAAAGAGCAGGAAGTCATGAGTAAGTATTTACCTAAGAAAAATATCTAGAAGTTTTTAGGTGAAAGAGCAAAGAAGGAAATCAAAATATATTGTCACAATAAATCTAGCATTCTCATCTGTTCCTGGTTTAGCATTTTCACTTGACAGATTAACAGAGATGTGTAGCATATGGATTGCTGTGGTATGAATTATTGCATGCGGTATTCAGGCCTAAACTACATAACTCTTTTTAAATGATCTACAATGGAAAATTGTAAGTAAATTTTTCCTACTTGGATCAATGCTAGTGTTAGTGACGGGAAAATCAATTTAAGAATCAGGTAAATCCCAAAGTTCCTTGAAATTCATGACTATATGGCTAATTTTATTAATTTAAATATCCTATTTTCTCATTTCTGGTGTTCCTGGTTACACCAAAAGAGATCACAGATCACCAAAACAAACAGAAAGAAACCCCTGAAAAACCAACCAACCAACCAAAAAATCCTCAAAAGCCCCCTTGAAAGATGCAGAAACCATCCCCCAGCCCCCCCGGTTCTTCAAGAAAGACTTCTCACATACTGTTTATAGCTAAAACTGCAATGAAATGTATTTCAATTAGGCACAGATGCATACTGACAACACTATGATGACAGTTCAATTACCATAATACATTCAACACAGAATGCACTTGTGAATTTGTGACTTGTTTTTTTCTTAAATGACCCTACTGAGAGGTTCCATAATTTTTAGCAATGCTTACCCAAGGCCCTGAATAGCTTTTACTAGTGGTTTTCGACACAGTGAGTAAAATCCAGGCCTTTTGAAGTAAATGCAACTTTTACTATATAGGTAGTGGGTCCAATCACTGCATATTCAACTTACTGGATGTCTGCTGAAAATCCCATACAGAAGACAGGAAACAGTCCAGGAGGTGCCTGGACTGAGTGGAAGAAAACTTCCTGACACAGTTGTTGAGGCAGCCAACTAGGAAAGGCACTCACTGGACCTTTTTTTTGTGAACAGAGAAGGACTGTTAGGTGATGTGATTGTTGGAGGCCATCAGGTGCACAGTGAACACGAAATTATAGAGTTTTTGTTTCTTGGAGAAGTAAGAAGAGGGGTCAGCAGAACTGTCACCTTCAACTTCCAGAGTTTGGACTGTTTAGGAGACTGATTAAGAGAGTTCTAGGGAGGCAGTCGTGAAGGGCAAAGAAGTTTAGGAAAGGTGGACATTTTCAAAGTAGGAAATCCTAAATGTTAAGGAGCCTGATGGCCCAGTGTTCCAAAAGACAAGATGACAGGGAAGAAGAAATCCTGGCTAGATTTGTCTAGAATTCTGAGTAAAAAGGAAAGTTTATGATATTTGGAAGCAGGGGCAGGCAACTCAGCTTGTAAAGTTATGCAGGGAGTATACTAGAAGGTCCAAAGCCCAACTAGAATTAATCTGTATAGTGCTGCAAAAGACATTAAAAAATATTTCTATAAATACACCTGGAACAAAAGAAGGGCTAAGGAGAATCTCCATTTGTTTTTGGATGTGGGGGGAAACATGACATAGGATAATGAAAAGGCTGAGATATTAATGGTTTCTTTCCTTCAGTCTTTAATAATACCAGCAGTAAGACCTGTTAATAAGACCAATTTTTTTCTTGTTGCCCAGCCCCCTGAGCTGGAAGACAGTGATAGGGAGCAGAATGAAACTCTCATAATCCAAGGAGAAATGATCAGTGACTTGCTGCAACACTTGTGACAACCACAAGTCTGTACCAGAATGAATGGGATTCACCCAAGGGGGATGAACTGAGGGAGCTGGAGGGAACTAGAGGCCTGTCAGCCTGACCTCTTTGCTTGAGAAGGTCAGGAAAGATGGAACAGACCATCTTGAGGGCCATCCCACAGCATGTGCAGGGCAACCAGCGGATCAGGCCCAGAAAACAAGGTTTTTTCAGGTCCTGTTTTTGAGCAACCTCCTATGACAGTGTGACCCATCTTGTGGATGAGGGAAAGACTGGATGATGTCTACCTGGACTTTTGTAAAGCCTTTGGCACTGCCTCCCACAGCATTTTCCTGGAGAAACTGGCTGCCCATGGCTTGGATGGGTGTTACCTACGCTGGATAAAAATCTGGCTGGATGGAAAGATCAGGCCCAGAGAGTGGTGGAGCTGAATCCAGGTGGGAGATGGTCACAAGTAGAGCTCCCCAGGGCTCAGTACTGGGGCCAGTCCTGTTTAATGTCTTTACTAATGGACAGGGGGATTGAGTGCACCCTCAGTCAGCTTGCAGGCAGCATCAACCTGGGTGGGAGTGTTGGTCTGCTGGAGTGCAGGAAGGCTCTGCAGAAGGATCTGGACAGGCTGGACAGATGGGCCAAGGCCAATTGTATGAGGTTCAGCAAGCCCAAGCACTACAGTCTGGTGGCAAAATGGCTGGAAAGCTGCCCAGTGGAAAAGGGCCTGGGAGTGCTGGTGAACAGCTGGCTGAACATGGGCCAGAGCATGCCCAGGGGACCAAGAAGGCCACTGGCATCTTGGCCTGTACCAGAAACCGTGTGGCCAGCAGGAACAGGGCAGTGATTGAGGTGCTGAAGCTGTGTTCAGTTTTGGTCTCCTCAAGAAAGACACTGAGGTGTTGGAGCATGTCCACTTGATGATCTGGAAGGAATTTTCCAACCTATATAATTCTATAATTCGATATTATGTTTCTCTTTCCCCAACAGACCATAAAGAGAGGTGTTAAGAGTTCATGGGATTGTCCTGACACAATCCAGAGCGTCCTTCACACTGGATTACCAGTGCTGTGGGCTCGTGTACTGTATCATGCTTTCTTTAATGACTAAGAAAAAAGATTAAGTTAAATCTTTATTTGAACTCTCAGGAGAGTCTTGTCTTTCATCATTGTCCTTTCATTTTAATAATTTCTGAATTTCATTTCACTATGTTTATTTTAAGCTCAAAACTAATAAAAACTATTGAGTGGGTAGTCAGAGCCGTGTTACAAGATTTTTTCAAGCAAAGTCTATATTTAAAATGAAGTATCTGTAATTCAGTTAAAGAGAATGAATTTCACAGTTTTGAAAAAAAATCGTTTTTGATATAACTCATGACCCTGAAGGCAATTATTGTCATCAGATATACTTGCAACAGATATGGGTTTATACCAAAAATGTGCTGAATAAAATAATTAAATAGTAATAATAATAATAATAAGAGCTGTGAAACAAAAACCTGTCCCTTGTACACCAGTGGATTTTTTTATCCCCCAAAAATGAGAATGAAAATGTATTACATTGATACATAATGTGTTTTAAAATCTCCTTCAATATCAGGGCAGGTCTTAGGGTGTGTGTTGCTGAACCACAAAATTTTTTACGTGACACTTTTACATTGGCTTGTTTTGAGACATAGGATCTCAAAAAAACCTTTTTATAAAACTTTATTCATGTGTGACATCTGTCTATTGAGAAGGTGCATGTAGACTGCTTTTACAGTGCCTTAGATAAATTAATGTCTCTATCCAAGTTAAGTTGAGTCTGTTATATGAATGAGAATTGTGTAAATAGCAAAAAACCCTGTATTGTTAAGTTCACATTCTAATAATTCTGGAGCTTTATTAATTTAGTACTTTCTCATGAACATTTAAGTTTAACATCTGCTTCTTAAGTATAATAACTTTCTGAAAAAATTGCCTTTTGGAGTATAAAACAAAGACAAAAGGAATTATGTCAACAGCGTTTATTTGAAGTGCTTCTTGAAGTGCAGTACCACATGCCAATATTGTGTTCACCTATTGTATATGAAGTGTGCTACAAACTTTGGAAATCATATTGCCACAATCATACAAAGAATTTCCTCTTCCTTCCTGTAAAACAAATAACTCAAGTCACTTCTATAATCATGCATTTCTTTCTTAAGGAAGGGAAATTTAGTATTTTTCTTGCCACTGCTGATGCTTGCCATCTATAAAAACAATGTTGCCTGGCTTTCTACAAATCTTTCCATAGGCTTCATTGCTCTCCTCTGGATAGACATGTTGCCCATTCCTGACAACAACAGATGCGGTGCTTTCAGACTCTACAGAAAGTAATGGTGCCTGACATTTCTAGGGTGAAAGTCTCTCTATGGTTTTAGTGCTAATGGAAACAGACTTTTATTCTTCTTGAGAATCCAAAGCCAGAATGTAAATGGCTATGTAGTAAACAGAACAGATTCCTTTTTAATCCCAGAAAATAAAGAAACCCTCTTATTGTAAAGTTATGGAAGTTCTGAAACAACCCTACACTTTCTATCCAGAGTTGTGTTCTTTAGTACCCATTAGAAAACATTTATTATGAACAACGACCAATATTTATACTTTATACATAAGGGAATTTGACAACAGTTTGCATGACATCAGCAGCAATTATTTACAAATGAGAACAAACCTCAGCCAGATTGTCTATAGTGATTCACAGAACCATTTTGAGTTAGGATGGTGTGTTCAGATGGCTTACACTGAATGAAAATCTCAGTTACTTTGAATTAGTCCTATAGCAGCTCCAAAGCAGATTCTCTATGTAGTGAAAGAGACTTGAAAATAATATTTTTTTTTCTTTTCTTAGGAGCCTGTGTAAAGAATTCTCTATGGTTCAAAACAGGAGAAATTTTAAAATATTTTAGAGGATCGTTTGAAGGGCAGGTAGTTTTCATAATGGGTGGTTTCCTAACAGTGGTAAATGTACAGGCCTAATTAGCATCTGGGAAGTGATATTTCTTGAATAAGTGCTGAACAAGGGCCCCTGGATATCATCTAATTCCTGCAATACCATAGTTTCAGTGTATGGAATAGCTTCTTTTGAGTTCTTGCTTCGGGCCTGCAAATTTGTGATATTCTGTGTTTGCCTACCATCATATTTACATCAGACTGAAAGAGGTTGCTGAAAGAGTGCTGTTACTGATGGTACTAAAGCCTTAGTGCCCCAACACTCGTACCCATCCTGATGCATCCGTGTAATGCACGTGCAACTGAACGTGCTGGGATTCACCCACACGTGATGTTAACTGAATACTTCACACTTTGTCAGACCTCAGTGGCCTAAGTCCTTGAAAGTCATCAATGGTCAAAATTTCAAGCTGACCACAAAGTCTCAAGTTTGCAGAGGTACTAGATTTTGCATGGTGCACTCAGCATTATGTCACTGAGGCTCTGCCCATCGTTGTCAGCTTTTTTTGTGCTGGCTTTTGGAAAAAAGTAGTTCTGCAGTGGCCAGTTCTCAGGCACAGGAATCTTTTAATGTTACAAAGAAATCTGGCCAATTTCACTAAGTTTTTAAAATAAAAAGTTTTAGGTGACTTAGATCAGTGAAATATTTTAATCTGGGCAAAGCAATCTGAGACAATCCTTAGTGGCGTTGCAAGACACAAAATCTAATTGAAACAACCCCATGAAATATATTAATTTACAAAAACTGCAAGATCCATCAGAAAATTGTTCTCATGGAAAAAAATCTGTGGGGGTCTCTTTGAAACTTTACTTCAGGTAATATACAAGATATTTTCTTCCAGCTTTTGGCCTCTTAAGAAGTCACATATTGAAGTCTTAAATCAGAATACCACTGGTATCAGGGCAATAGTTTGGTACCCTCATCAACTCTTCAGAGATATTGTTACACAGTCATTGAGGAGGCAGGTTCTGAACAGATTTCTTTTAGTTGTGCTCTCCTGGAAGTTCCAAAACCACATGAGCTCATTAGCTATTCTTCATTTGAAAGCTAGGAGTCAAAAGTCTTATTTAAATTTTTTTTCACTTAAGTTTTCTCTGATTTTGTTTCACTTAGGCTGTTTCCTCCTGGCCTCTATGGGAACAAGAGTCTCCTATGATCACTCCTAATTATTGAGTCCATGAACATCTAAGTCTCCTTGGCCTGTGGAATGACTTTTAAAATCTGTGTCTCTGCCTGATATGGAGTAATTTTAGAAGACCATAGTCCACCTATCTAGATATAGAAAAGAATTGCCCTAGCTATTAAACCAGATGCTGAACCTCTCTCCTGTCTCTATATCCCCCATTCACTTGACTGTAGAAATTAAATTTTACTGGTAACCTTCAACAAAGGTTACCTGTAACTGTCAACAAAACAAAGAGTTAATCTCAGTTAAGTAACTTATACAGATGTGCCTACACACAGAGTATGCAGCAGAAGAAGAGCAGGAAAGTTACACACATAGAAAGTCATCAGACTCCTGAACACCCTCATTAATGCAAAATTTTGTCACCCACAGAAGTTTTGGCTTTGATCTGAGTTACAATGGTGATTTCAGTTCTCAGTCTTCTTAGACTTACCAGATTGTATGTGGCAGTTTATTGGTTTCCACTGACTTGGAAAGTCTACATTTGAGAGTTCTACGCTGCACTTTTTTTTTTTTTTTGGTATTTTTAAAAATTATTTTTATAATGTTCTGATGAAATTTCACCAAGAAATTTCATACTTCGGTTTTCTGTTTTCATCTGAGCACAGAACTCTTCAAAGTTAGCAACCATCAGCTGAGCACAGTTACTTCAGAGCTCACCAGGAACAGTGACTCAGAAGGTGTCAAGTTCTTGCTCTAAAATGAACACTGGAAACTGAATTAAAGGTTAAAACTAGACAAGAACAGAAAAAATGGGATATATATATTAAAACACACATATTCCAAAAAAGGTTACATCACTTTTGTTTAGCCTGGATCAGTGGAAGTCATAACATCAATCCAAACAAATTTTGTGTGAAAATAACATTTTCTCCAAAACCAGACAAGATTTCCTTTTGAATGAAATGACACTGAGTGGTCCCAGAGCCATGTGAGTACTAAGCATTCAAGCATTTCAGTACTTTTGGGGGACAAGAAAGACAACCAGGGTCTTTACTCTGGCAAAGCCCTGCAAAACGTAATCACTAGGAGTTAAAACAACTTAAGTGAAAGTAGAAAAACAGCAGTACTTTTTTAACAATCAGGTAGTTTATAGTACAGGTTACCAAGAGAAATATGAAAATTTTAAAGGAAGATTTTTATTCCTTTCCAATCAAGAATGAGTATCACCATCTGGAAGAACCCTCACTCAAGGACAGAAATGCAGAAAGCACCCTGTGCTTGATTCAGGAGCCGAAACAGGAGTATCTAGTGCCATCTGAGATGCTCTAGGAGACGTGATCTGGTTTCCAGATGCTGTGCAAGTACAGGTCTGTCTTTAGAGCAGTGTCACAGCTGCTTGTCCTGGATGTGTATCTCGTACCCTGTGGCATCTAAACTGACACTAGGTGTTCATGTGTGAGCAACTTGTACAACAGGAAATGGATATGATCTGCTAATAGTTGGCCTTCCTGCATTATTTCTTACCATTTTCAGATGAAAATGGAAACCAGATTGCCATTCATTTTTCTGTTCTGTAGTATTAAACTTGAGAATCCATGAAGGGAATCCAGTAACCTTATTCCTGGAAATTTGCAAGAAGGTATATGATCTTGCTTTATCTGAAACATTCTTAATGGGTTTGTTCTGTGCTGCCTCATAACAAAGGTAAATTTAAAAAGAACATGCATTGTGAATCCCTTTGAATTTAGCCTTCATTTTTGTTCCAGGCCAGTTCAAAATTCTTTAACTAGCTATCTGATGCTTTACTAAAGTTCAAGTAATGGACACATTATTTTCCTGTTGCATTTCTTATCTGTATTTTTTATTCCTTTCTGAGTAATGCTATTCAGCCAGGAGGGCTCTATGAAAATATAAGTGTAAATGTTACACAGTGTGGGCCAGGGATAAAGAGCAAAGCAGTGGATTCAAGGCTTTTGGGCTATAATGTGCTGCTTTCTAGATAATGGTCTGTCTTGGTGTTATAAAGAAAAGCAAACATATCATTAAGAAAGAGCTCCATAAAAATTGCCTGTCAAATATCTTAAGCTTCATTAGTTTAGATTAATGACTTACTTGATCTACATGACAATAGGTGAAGCAAATCTTTGTTTATTTATTGACAATTCAATGTAACTCTGACATGCATAAACAGGCTTCCTCCTGATTAGTTCCATGTTTTAAAGTAACTTTGTGTTATAAAACTTGTTAACTACAGTATCATTTTATTGAACTCTGCTCTGTGAATGATGTGATCTACATTGAAAGGCATCAATATTGCAGCCATTCCTGGCAGGCATTGGAGCATTATGTACACAGATTGGAGCAGATATCTCATTGTACAAATCCACGGACCCAGAAAATGTCCAGTTATTGAGACTGCACTGAAAGGACAATGTTTTATTCATAGAATCTGTGATGCTAGGTCAGAGAATGAAACCTGAACTAAGTGTAAGGTTCAGATTATTTTCACAGTTTTGCAGAAGACCTCCCTGAAAGTTAGGTCTCTGAAAGCACCAGTCCTTTCCCAAAGACCCATGGCAAGGATTTGTAGCACACAGCATAGCATTCGTATGAATAAGTTGCTGGGGAGTGATTTCCAGTGTGAAGCTCCTGTAAAGCTCTGCAAGAGGGAGACAGAGAGAGAGTGGCAGAGAGTAAGTTACACAAGCTTTTTATAACAGAACAACTTTTCCAGAAAATGCTTGTGGAGTAATAGTACAATGATGTTGAATTTTGTCATGTGTTTTTGTTTATATGGAATAATTTATATTTTGTTTCATTTACAGTTGGGAAGCTGTAACCCCACAGTACCATTGACACCCTGTGGTTCTCCCTTATTCATGCTCCTGAAAGCACATAGCTGAAAGTGAGTCTCTTTAGCAGTAGCTATTTTAGGCAGAATAGGTCATGTTGTCTCTTGTTATGCCACTTTCATGCTTTTAATTATAAAGATCTGTTTTCACTGACTTGTAAATTTGCCAACTTGTTTGGGCTGATATTTTATAGATTCGATGTTGACTTCAGATTGCAACTCTTGGAAAAAGCCAACCAAAACCTTTCAAATGAGCTGACATAAGAATCAAGGTCAAGGCAAAGAAGAGGTCAAAGGAGGGAGGAATGGGGAAAAAAAAAGGCTTTGCCTAATTTGCACATGGCTGGCTGAACACAAGTGTCCTGACTCTCACTATTGTTCTATTGCTGGTAAAAATTACAAAGTAATAGCAAACTGTTATCTCAGGGTTCCACAGCTGACCTGCAAGAACGATTTTGCTGCTATCTGTTCCCTGCTAAAATCTCCAAAGTTTTTCTCCCCCTCTCTTGTTTGATGCCACAGGAAAGAATTTCCTCTATTTTCTTCTTTTAAAAACACTCAAGAGGTCACATGGGAAAACACACATGAGAAAAGCTAATAGGGTAAAAATATTAAAACAATTTTTTCTCTAAATTATGAAGGAAATGTCTTCAGTAAAATATGTGGGTCAAACAGTTAACCAAATTATAAAAGGAGCATTCACTAAGGTGATGCTATTGGAGAAAAATACCCTCCAAATTAATTCCTTGTGTCTGCATTTATTGCAGAAGAGGCCAGAGAGATTCCTACTCCAGGGCTACCCTTTACCAGAACATAAGCCCACAGGACTGCTTCCAACAGGAATTCTTAAGTAACTGAAATAAACAACTACTAAACTATTATCTGTGAATAACAGTCTGTCATT